>CP139504.1:203386710-203891304 GCA_021014915.2 Artemisia tridentata subsp. tridentata
CACCGCAAAACACCCACACAAACGATCGTGCTGATTATAAGGTAATTTTTTAAATTTTGTTTCGATTGAATAAAAAAGGTTTAGCCGACCAGTTTTGATGTATGATGGATTAGATATTAGTTACGTGTGCATTTATTGATTTTATTTTTGCATAACAAGTGTTTGATGAAAGTCCCGAATGGATTTTTTTTTTATTGAAACCTGTTGCTTTAGAATGTAGTTTTTTTGTGTGTGATTAAACTGGATATAAAGTGTTTATGGAATTGTTTAACAATAAAGCGTGTGTCATAAAATTAAAAATGTTAATTACTGTATATTTATATATGTAGGTAAGGTATTTGATGAATTGCTGTAATGAAATTATATTCACGTTCAATGTTTTATAAACTTGGTAAAGTCGCAAGCTATATGTTATGAGTGAAACATGATTTATAGAGCGTTAATAGGTACATGTGTTTTTAAGGTCATAGCTCTTTAATGGCGGCTTAAACACAATGATCACTGAAGCATTACGATTACAAATGGAAATTCCGTAGAGACTTCACAAACAACTTGAGGTATAATGCCCACCTATTTGTATTGTTATTATATGATATGATATAGAAAGTCCTGCATTAAACACTTACATTGATCTGCTTTTTTTATAAAGGGTTGGAATTGCACCCTATGCGTTTTTAGATTGTTGAATAATACTTTACGATTATATAACTTCTTTAATCGTTTTTTCGTGTAGCTATTCCTGATTGTTGCATTGTGTAGTAATTCCTTCCGTTGTTTTGCAGGAAAAATGCATGTTTAGATCGCCGTCGGAAGGTAAGACGTGCTGGTCGATTGAGAACGGAACACCAAGTGTAAGTATTTAATGTTATTTGTATATCTTAATGTTTTTCTTCTTCTATATTTCGCTATAAAAATTGTTCAAATTGGAATTTATGCAGCTATGAGCTTCCAGATTGTCATCCTTTGGTGCAAGTGGTTAGTAGTTTTTTTCGTTAAGTTTTATATAGATGTATGTTATTGAACGTGATTATTTTGCCTCAAAATAAGGAGACATCATTAACAGTTGGCAATCAATCTGCTTAGAAGTTAGTGGGAAAAAAACACCCTCATAGAGGGCTACATATGGTAGTGGGTATGATGATTGTTGGTGATAGTTTACTTTTATATAAATGTCTGTTAGGAATTTTAAGCAGCCCTGAACACCCTCATAGTTGCATATAAACTTACACCAGTATTCAGCTATTTGCATTTGGCTTAATTGTGGTGATTGTTGGTGATTGTTGGTGATAGTTTACTTTTATATAAACTTACACCAGTATTCAGCTATTTGCATTTGGCTTAATTGTGGGCCCTTATGCAACAGCAGTTGTGATCTAACAACTTTCACTGTAAACTTAGATTATGGCCACTGGTTTGAAGCTTTGACTGATCTACCTTCTGTGAAAACAGGCATCCACACAGCGGACTTTGATACTACTATTCTCACTTTTTCTAGAGTTGCCAACAACATTAACTGTCTTAGTCATTGAGAATACTATCTACAACCATTCAATAAAGAACTTTTAATGAAAGTACATGTTTGCGTGTTCATGATCTGTTGATAAGTTTTATCAGTATCATTTTAGGAGTCTAATTATTTCTGTGTTCTAACACGTTTCATGCTCAACAGTGTTCTATGACGGAAGTCTTCTCCCTTGAGCACCACCTGAGGAGGAAGCAAAGGCTGGTAGGGAATCTGTAGCAGCTAAGCCTCCAGTAGGAACAACAAAGAAAAGAGGGATAACTGCTGGTGTTGCATCTCAGAAAGCAAGTGGGGGGGGAGGGAGCTGCTACAATTTTTTTTTTTTTTTTTTACTTTTCAAATTTCTATCATGTTTTGCTATTTCAAGCAAATATATGATATATTTCAGGTGGCAACTGTTATTGCCGTATATGCTGACTCGGAATTCACAAGAATCAAGCGAATTGGATGGAAATGGGCTGGTGTTATCTGGCTTTACAGTATTGTGTTTTATTTCCCTCTTGATATCATTAATTTTGCCATCCATTGCATCCTTAGTGGAAAGGATTGGAACACAATGATTGACAACATGGTATGTTTACTTAATAAAACGTCTTATCATATTCTTTAACTTTTGTTCAAGTTTATTAAATTTTGAGTGTTAGTTATAGAACGCGTTCACAACAAAAAAGGATTATGGGAGATAAGAGAGAGAGACTCAATGTGCTCATGCTCAGAGAACTCCACATGGACTTCAAGCACCTGATGCATCGAACCTATTTAAACATAAGAGCAGCTACATAGAACTTTCTGAAATCGCCGAACATGCTAAAAGACGTGCTCAAGTTGCAAGGTAAATTTATAGCCCATTTTCACATTTTGAGGGTGTTTTTAAGTTGTTAAGCCTTAATTCAATTTTTACTTCTTTTCAGTTTTGCACTTTTGGGAACTTAAAACTTATTGGGTGGTTTTGTTGGCTGAGAATGTCAGAGAGCAAGAAAGGTCTCAAAGTGATATGCTATGCTAAAGACGGCAACTATTGCAATTACACAACAAACGTTGATTATAAAGAAGTCCTTCATAGACTATAATTTTTTCTCTTATTTGATTTAGCTTTTTATTTTTGTAAACAATACACTCAATGTTATTTACATTTATTCAGGATATTTTTTACAAATATCATTTTATGTTAACTTTTTTTCTGTCAACATTATGCATTTATGGATTTTACATATTTTTATAGAATTCATGTAATACTTTTTTACATTAATAATAGATATATCTTGCTAGCGCCTCATTGGGACAGTTGTCGTTATTCCTCGCATGAACATTAGCCCGTCTGATAAGAAGATGTCTTTTCAGCTAAACAGAAGACAATTCCCGATAACTATTTGTTTTGCATGACAATTAACAAAAGTCATGGGCAAACATTATCCAAGGTCGGTCATTACTTGAAACGTCCGGTCTTTTCCCACGGACAACTATATGTAGCTGTATCACGAGTCAAAAGCAAGAAAAGTCTAAAAGTATTATGTTGTGATAAAGACGGAAACTATTGTAATGACACAACAAATGTGTATAAAGAAGTACTTCACAGGCTTTAATTTTATTTAACTTTCTTACTGTAGATGTTTTACTCCTTATAAATAAGACACTTAATGTTATTTACTTTCACTCAGTTTTTTTTTGGACAAATCTCCATTTGTTTAAAAAAATTTATGCGTGTCAAGATTATGCATTTGCACATTATATATATATTATTTTATATAGAATACATGCAACATATTTTATATTTTAAATAATAAAACTTAATGCTAGCGCCCCATCGGGGCGGGCCTAAGGCTAGTTGATTGATAAGACAACTTTCTAAGTCAACACCTTGTCCACGATAACATTTAATTGTGCTATATTCGGCAGTCAAAAGATCATAAAATTTTAATTTTAATGATTTTAACTATTTAACAATTTTTTGAATTGTAATGCATGACAACTTTCTTATGAATGTTGTTTCTTACAAAAAGAGTAGACTTTCTAAAAAATCCATTTACACACTCTACTATAAAACACATCATTTTGCGGATAAAACACATCATTTGTGTGAGGTGATGAGTTGATTGACAAAAAGAGTTGAGAGTTGAGATCCATATAGATCTCATATTTGTCATAGATCCAAAGAAACAATCTTAGCCATCAATTTTTCATCTAAATTAATAAAAAATTATTTTTCACCATTTTTTTTAAAACAACATATCTTGCAAACGGTAAATCTTCAACCTATAAAAAATACATCATCGCGACGAGAATTAAATTATCTATCCATAGATATGCACTTCTCTATACTTTCGACGAATTTTTTTTTTCAAAATTTCCATCCAGAAAAATCACACGTGATTTGTAAAAATCACATGTGATTTGTAAAAATCAAATCACATGTGATTTATTAAAATCACATGTGATTTTTACGAATCACGGGTGATTTTTCTGGGCGAAAATTTTGAAAAAAAAAATTCGTCGAAAGTATATGGATGTGCATATCTATAGAAAGATAATTTAATTATCGTCGCGTTGGTATGATTTTTTTCGCGTAACGATTAACGGTTTGCGAGATATTTAACTTTTAAAAAAGGGGTGAATGTTTATTTTTTTTGTTTTAATCAAAAAAATGAATGCCTAGGATTGGTTTATTGGATCTATGACAAATGTGAGATCTATATTGAACTTTTGTGAGGCAATGAGTTGATTGACAAAAATAAGTGATCCAAAAATTGTTTTATTTATTGTCGAACAAGTTTCTAACCGAAATGACGTTTTATAATCGTAGTATTTTATTCTTTGTGTTTTTTGTTATAAGGCCATGTGTAATGGGGCGTTATCTCCCCCCAAACCCCCCCCCCCCTCGCGCCCCTCCCCCGTTACACAAGGGCGCTATTGGCCCAAAAAAACGGAATGGCGTGAGCAGCATAGCGCCTTGCCATTTGTGATTTTCAAAAAAATCAACCGAATATGAAACGAGGATGAGATACATGGCGCCCCAATTAAATCAACCCACCATTACATAAGGGCGAGAAAGGGGTAAAAAAACCATGGTGGGCGTTAACCATTACACATAGCCTAACTAAAATGAGGTTAGTATAATTAAAGTATTTTATTTATTCATATATTTTTTTTTCATTGTTTTAACAAAGTGTTCTTTTTTCTTTTTTAGTGAAGACTTCTCAAGAGTTCAGTTAAGAAGGAGTCTACTTCTCAAATGTCGTCTACTAAAATGTTTTACGTGACGAATAACGTACATTATTATATTTCAAATTTGTTGTAATGTTTCATTTATAATTTTACTAAATGTTTTTATACGTTCTGATACATATTAAGCTTTTTTTTTTTCCTTTAGTTGAATTGTCGTATATTACAAACTTTTTCAATTAGACTTTGATTATTTATTTTGCATGTGTACACGTTAGACATGAAAACTTAAAAACATTATCATAAGTATAATTGTTTGGCGCTATAAAATTCTGATGCTATGCACAAATACTCGCCTAATAAGATGTTTAATTTATAGAAAAAAGTTAATCTGAACACCCCTTAGCCTATCTTCTTTTTGAGCTTACTTCTACTTATTAACTCAGAATTATAGGTTACTAAAATTTAAAATTGTCGAACAAGTTTCTAACCGAAATGACGTTTTATAATGGTAGTATTTTATTTATTGTGTTTTTTGTTATAACCAAAATGAGGTTAGTATAATTATAGTATTTTATTTATTCATATTTTTTTTTTTTTCATTGTTTTAACCAAGTGTTCTTTTTTCTTTTTTAGTGAAGACTTCTCAAGAGTTCGGTTAAGAAGGAGTCTATTTCTCAAATTTCGTCTACTAAAAAGATTTACGGCGGGCCGGAGGCTCCTTCCTTTCTCTTTTTTCTGCACATAAATTTATTTTTGTTTTCTCTTCTATCATAAATCTTGTTACATTGAGCAAGTTTTTGGGTCTTGTTGCTCTTCGGCTTCTTATACATTTCGTCAGCCTAATTTTTGTTGAAATTGTGTGAGGTGGTTCAAGCTGCGAGGTGATTATGGTTGGGAAGAGATTGTGGTCGTGAGATGGTTAGGTTGTGAAGACGGTGAAGTTGTGATTGGTTCAGGAAGTGAAGAGGATCCAGGGTGTGAAGATGGTTCTGGTTGTTGTAGATTGTTCGGGTTGTGAAATGGTTCGAACTGTGGAGATGGTGTGGTAGTGAGGTGGACCGGGTTATCAGGCGGTGTGGTAGTGAGTTTGATGTGGTCGCGGAGATGGTGAGTTCGTGAGGTGTTCAGTTCATGGAAATGGTGAGTTCGTGAGGTATTTAGGTCATGGAGATGGTGAGTTCGTGAGGTGTTCAGGTCATCGAGATGGTGAGTTCGTGAGATGTTCAGGTCATGGAGATGGTGAGTTCGTGAGGTGTTCAGGTCATTGAGATGGTGAGCTGACCGGTGTTCGGCTCGTGAGTGGTTAGGGATATGGAGATAATGAGGTTGTGAGGTATTTAGGGTCATGAGATGTTGAGGTTGTGAGGTGGTTCGTTAGATGTTAGAGGTTAAAAGTTTATTCAGGTCAAGGATATTATGAGGTACTGTGAGATGGTTCAGGTCATGGTTATAATGAGGTTGTAAGATGGTTTAGGGGTGGAGATGGTGAGTTTTGTGAGATGACAGTAAAGCCGTGAGATGGTGAGGTCGTTATTTAGGTTGTGACTTGGTGAGAGTCAGGTGAGATGGTGAGGTCGCTATTCAAGTTGTGAGATGGTGAGAGTCAGTAAGCTAAGGGTCGTTAATGCAAGAGTCGAGGGACAATCGTTTGAGTTTGGGGATTTTTATTAGGTGGTGTTCATACTTTCTGCGTTATTTCTTCAATCTACCATCCTCACTATTCGCAATGTCACCACTTGGTCAGATTATGTGTTCAGTATTATGTGTTTCGAGGCTATTGTGTAGGGTTATGTTTCATGTGTGAGGTGTATGAGGTCATGGTTTGTGGTCGGTTGTCGATCCCTGTCATGCTTTCTGCCCGGTGTTTGCCCTTAAGTGTTGTTGCGTTTTGGTGTGTTTGGTATGTTAGAGTTATTTCTTAGTAAGTATGATATCCATTTTGTGATATCCCATGTAGGTCGTAGGGTCGGTTAGTAGGTGTAGTGAGTCAGATTTAGTTTGATCAATTTATTATGGTCGTTTCCGTGTAATTTTAGCATCTTGCTAGTTTTATTAATATATATTGCCTTTCAAAAATAAATAAATAAATAAATAAATAATTGGTTAATATTGCTCAATTTATCAACTTTCGCGCCAAAACGGTTCATTATATTATATTAAAGATTTAGTTTACCTTGTGAAATAAGTAGCAATCTCAAGTGAATAAAGTCAATAAACTCAAAGATGAAGTAAGCTAAGCAGTTTTTTCAAAATAGCTTTGCTTTATAAAGAGATAGAGTCTTGTCTTGAGAGTGAAAAAAGGGCAAGCGATCTCATTTATCAAATTTCTATCTCTACTACATAAGAGTGTATAATTGTGATTAAAACTTTTAAATTGAGAAAATATAATTACTAATATATTTTCAATATCAATTAATATTATGCATTGTTATATTTTGCACAACCTCATTTATCTCATTTAATAGTGTTCTATTCGGTTGTACTGATTGATATGACATATTGTGAAGTCAACTTTCAAAGTCAACACGTTGTCCACGATAACATTTAATGGTGCTATATTCGACAATCTAAAGATCATAAAATTTAGATTTTGATGCTTTTAACTATTTAACAACTTTTTTAATTGTAATGCATGCCAACTTTCTTATAAATGTTGTTTCTTACAAAAAGAGTAGACATTCTAAAATATCCATCCACTAACTCTACTATAAAACACATCATTTGTGTGAGGAGATGAGTTGATTGACAAAAATGAGTGATCCAATAATTGATGATTTATTGCTTAACAAGTTTCTAATCAAAATGATGTTTTATAATCGTAGTATTTTATTTATTGTGTTTTTTGTTATAACAAAAATGAGATTAATATAATTACAGTATTTTATTATTCATATTTTTTTCATTGTTTTAACCAACTATTCATTTTTCTATTTCAGTGAAGACTCAAGAGTTCAGTCAAGAAGGAGTCTACACCTCACATGTTGTCTATTAAAAAGTTTTACGTGACAAATAACGTGCATTGTTAGTTATTTCAAATTTGTCGTAATGTTTCATTTTCAATTTTACTTAATGTTTTTATACGTTTTTGATACATATTAAATATTGTTCTTTTAGTTGAATTGTCGTATATTACAAACTTTTCACTTACACTTTGATATATTCCGTTGTATGCATACACGTTACACATGAAAACTTAACAACATTATCGTAAATATAATGTTTGCCGCTATAAAATCCCGTTGCTATACACGGATACTCGCCTAGTATGATGTTTAAGTTATAGAAAAAACATAATCTGAACACCCCTTGTTAGTACAAATCTTGGGCTCAACGCAAGACCTAGGTTAGACTAGCTCTTGGCAGGGGCGGATCTTGTGCTAAGTGTCTTGAATAGCTGCTAAGAAAAAGTACCACCGTTAGTCTTACCGCGGAAGGGGGCTTCCGCGGTTGGCCTCCGGTGTGAGAGTAAGTATATTGTTTAGAGAGAGAAAGTGTATGTGCGGACTATGTGAGAGTAAATGCTATTAGTTGAGAGTAATAAATGAGGTGGGGGTATTTATACTACCCACATGAGTCCTGTAGCTGCATTGGGACTCTGTGAGTCGGATTGCGCTTCCCCTAGCAGGTAGGTGTCAGAGTAGAGCCGAATTGCGCCTCCCCTAGCAGGTAGGTGTTAGATCACATGGGAGACATAATCCCAAGAGATCTGGCTTTTGGCGGCGTGGCGGCCTGGCGGCGGCCGATGATGTGTTCCGGCCCGGCCTGGGGAGACCGGGGCGTGTTCTTGTCCGGCTTGACAAGACTGAAGTCTATGATGTATGCTTGTCCGTCTTGACTCTTCCGCGGTTAGTTATGAACATGTCTGGCCCAGTATGCTGGGTCCAGGGGTACTATACACGATCAAGTCCCCCCAGTCTAGTATACTTGTTTGGTTTGAGAGCAAGTGTTCTAGACTTTTTTTGGAGTTCCGTGGCTACAAATGCCGCGTTTTGTTGAATAGGATCTTTGTATTTTCGCGGCTGAGATTGCCGCGTGCCCTATGTTGCTGACTAGATATTCCACTTTCGACTTGTTTCAGTGATGACAACCTGTCATTGGTAGTCGCAAAACGTTTTTTACCCACTTATTTACTAACTGACATGACGTTTCGGCGGCTGACCGTTCATTTTCTGCGACAATCGTGACGGTTCATCTGGGTAGATCTTTAACCGTCCAATAAGTATTCGGGGACGTGGCAACTTTGTGGCCTTTCGATCGAGCTGATGGCGCATGTGTGTGTGACTATAAATACCAAGGGTTATGCCACTGTTATTCTTTTTTCACACACAGTAATTATTTTTCCCTCTCTCTAGAAAAAGAACTTATTCCGCCTTCATCCCTCTTGCTTCCTTTTCTTTCGGGCTTAGATTGTCAGGCTAGGTTTCTTTCACATTCCTCTTTTGATTATTTAGAATGGCGCCTGACCATATAAGTGTGACTTCCAAGCTTACTCAGGAAGATGTAAATGAATTTTGTAGGAAGTATAATATCCCTGGCCATCTTTTACCAAAGGCCCCCGGTATCCGGGATACTATTAGGGATGCTCAGGAGGGAAAGATAGGTGTATATACTAGGTTTTTTGAGTTGGGTAACTTTAGGATTCCTCTGTCGCTATTTTTATTACGCGTCTTGGAGTATTTTCAGATCCATCTGTCTCAGTTGTCTGTTTTAGCGGCGTGTAGGATTAGTCACTTTGAAATCCTCTGCCGCGTACACGGTGGTGCCCCCACTGTTGACCTATTTAGGAAGTTTTATTATGCCGATCTCAACAACGGCTGGATGACCTTGGAGAAGAGAAAAGGTCCTAAGTCTTTAGTTGTTCTTGTTTGTTACACTGCCGCTCTTGATTCGGTCAAGAATTGGAATGACCGTTTCTTTTTTGTAAAGAAAACCATTTTTCCGCTTTCCATTTCGTGGTATGAGAAGGTCTCAATAGACCGCGACCCTCCCCCTTCCGATGTGGGCTTGGATCTAGAACTGCTGCGGCGCCTTGATACCCAGAGGGCCGCGTTTAAGAAATATCCGGAGGTCTTTTTGAATGTGATAGGGTTAAGCCAGACCTGGGACGATGATTCTAGCCGCCCGACCTTTTTATGGCCGGATGATACGGGTGGGTTGTTGGATCTGTTATATTACTTTTTATTGTTTGTGTTTGTCCGCGTCTAACTTTATACTCTGATTTTTGCAGAAATGGATTTGTTCTCCATTATTACTCCACCGGATGTGTTCAAGGTGGCTACTGGGGAGCGCACCTTGAAGGAAGGTGAGCCTACATTGAGGGCAGAGATGGCCCCTCGTGTTGTCGAGCCATCGGAGGATGTGTTGAAGATGGTGGATCGTACCGTTGAGGATGAGCTGCAGGCGGCTAAGGCCGAGAAAAAGGCTGGGAAGAAGAGGGTGGTGATTAATGCGCCCGAGAAACCTAAGAAGAAGAAGAAGCTTGTCCGTAAGGAGACCGCGGCCGGGTCAGGTGTGACTTGCTTATTTCTTCCTCCTTCTTTTTTTTGCCTCATATGCTGCTTGTACTGACATACGCTCTGTTTTTATTTTTTAGGTGCTCCTTCCACGGACGACCCTCCCGTTCTTGTACTTCTGGATGAGTCGGGGGACGAGCTGGAGCGTTCTGGCCCTCATACGGATGCCAACATTATGAAGAACGCTACTGTCCTCACTTCTTCTTCTGCTACCCCTACCAAGGAATATTCCTAAGGTATGGCTTCTGAGACTCCCAATCCGGACCAGACTGAGTCCGTTCATCTTGAGTCTTTGAGCCCATTTGTTGAGGGGTCGCACCCGGACAATGTTGAGGACGTATCCGGGCATGTTGAGGCCAGGGCTGAGGGGGGGTGCTAATTCTGAGGATTTTTATCAGTCCGTCTCTGTTGACACTGCCGAGGCCTCTTCTACCTATGTTCCAAAGTGGTTACCTACGAACCGTTTCAGGATGGATGACCCTTGGATCTGCCGCAGCATCGTGGATAATGTTGCCACGCCCGGTTATGTGTCTGTTCTTAGGGGTATGGGAGCCGAGGATTTGTTAAACCAGTATAACCTGCTCACTTCTCAGCAGATATGCATGAGCTCGGAGGTTCGACTGCGGTTGGAATATGAGCTTGAGCAGAACCGTAAGCTGGGTAGGAGGATGGAGAGAAAGGAGAAGTTGGTTTCTGATTTGAGAGCTCGGGTTGACGAGTTGGAGGGTGAGTCTACTGGGACCGCTGAGCTCCGTGGCCGCATATCTGAATTGGAGGCGGCCGCGGAGGCCAAAGACAAGGAGTTGGCTGATCTTCGTACTGAACACGAAAAGTTGTCTTCCTCAGTAGCTCTAGTTGGAGAGTATGGTAAAAAGAATGCGGAGTTGGCTACGAAGAACGTGGAGTTGCTTGCCAAGAATGAGGAGCTGGTTCAGAGGGTGTCTGGTCTGGAAATAATCTGCGGTACCTTGGAGAAGCAGGTTCAGGATCAGGTAGGTAAGTTTGTTGATGAGAGTGTTAGCATTGCCCGCGCCAGTTTTGAGGAACAGATAGCGGATTTAGACAAGAGGATGGCCGCAATTAATGAGGAGTTTGATACTGACCTCTTTCCTCAATGTTTAAGGGCTGTTGAAGGTAGGCGTTGGGTTATTGGGCACGACTTTCGTTATGCCTTCCGCAAGTTTAAAGAGTCCTTGGAGCTGAAGACAAGGCTTGGAGCGTGCATTTCCCCAGCGATAGCAGAGGGGGTGCGCCAGGGGTTGGAGGCCGGGGTTGTCCACGGGTCAAAGGGTATCAAACTTCAAGACGTGGAGGCTTACAACCCCGGGGCACAAAAGTGCTTTGTTGGGAATTAAATATTCTGAAGATTAATATCGGGAATTAAAGGTTTACAAGATCAGTTCTGCTCAAGGAAATACACTAAGTATCATTCTACTGCTAGTGCATTTCATTCTACTGCTAGCGTTAAGATTCTGCTACCGCAAACATTCTACTGCTGGTGCAATAGATACTGCTGCTAGATGGATAAGTGTCGAGTATTCTACTACTGGTTGGATAAGTATACGAAGATATTTTGTACTAAAGTCAAGTATATATGGTAGATAATATCTTAGACAATGTGATCAGTCACCATGTGGTTTTTACAGAGCAAGTTGTAAACACAGATACATGTTGTATCTTAATGACTGACACACTCAAGCAAGTAGTTCGACAAGACTTATCATAATTGTAATGATCTCCTTTGTTTGTATAAAAGGGAGATCTTAGACTAGATATCAAGTGTGTTGAAAATAAGTGTGAATTTGTGATTAATGTAACTAGTCGAATACAGAGAAAACTAAGTTGATAGAACAAGATAGAAAATAAGTTTTCTTTGTAATAGAGATTCAAGGTTTTGTAACCCTAGTGATAGTGAAGATCACTCGTATTATTCTTGAATAATATTGAATCGTTTGGTGTTAACATTCATTGTTCATTATCAAATTCAACAACCATCATTGTTCCATTTCCAATAACAAATAACCTTCTAAGTGTGATTAAGTAGATTCCGCATACTTAATCATATTCACTCAAAGTATCATGTTAATACAAATAGCGTCCCAAAAACGTTATTTATATTCTTTGATCTTTCATTAGTTTTGTTAATGACAAATATAAGGAATATCTTTTAGCAAATAATAAATACTAGCTTAGTCTCTTAAGTACACACTTTACACTTCACATATTAACTTAGAATTACAAGTTTAGTAACTTGTTTCCTTAAAAGGAAACTTTAATTCATAATCTATGCCATGACATCATTGTATGCATCACATACAATATCTTTGATATATCTTGGTTAGATATGCAAGCAACATAGTTGACATTTGAAGATCTTGGATGATATGGTAAGATACAACTAAGATATGGTAAGAGACAACTATTACATAACTGTCACATCCCACGGATCCAAGTGTTATAAGGGACGGATCCCTTTTGAAGGATCCGTCGGATCCGTGGGAGCCTTTCCTTGCTTGCCTATAAATAGCAGGCTTGGTATTTGATCTTGGCATCACTCATATAGCTTAAACACATATACTCATTCAGTACATATCTTACTAACATCATTCATAGTTGCATTTCACTTTGATCTTCCATTTTGTAGAAAGGAGATCAAGCATTCAAGGATCTACAGAACCGTAATCCTTTAGTTGCATTACTGTGTGATCTTATAGTTTGTTACACACATCATATCTATCATTTGTAATCAGTGAGTGTGGTTAGTACTTTAGTCCTTAAAGTACAAAGAGTGTAGGGAGTGGTTGTACCCGTGTAAAGAACTCGACATCTAGCTTAGTGTCGGTAAAGTAAGTAGGCGACGTCAGGTTGGTTCTACCTTGTGAAAAGAACCCGGTGTTTAGCTTAGTACCGGAAAAGGAAGTAAGCGACGTGTAAAGGTTTTCTCCGCCTAGGAAAGGAGTTTGTTTCTTAGTGAAAGATAAACTCTCGAGTAGGAAACTCGGGGAGTGGAGTAGGGCAAGGAATAGAGTTCTTGTAGCCGAACCACTATAAACAACTGTGTCGTGTGGTTTGATCTTTCCTCTCTTTATCTTTTGTTTACATTGTGTGATTATTTATTTGTGATTGTTTCCTTTGAATTAACATATAGTAACAAAGCAAATAAAACTTTAAAAACGGTAAAAACTATTCAACCCCCCTTCTAGTTTTCCACAATTGGTATCAGAGCTACGTTACTTAAGATCTTTAAAATATATTGTATTTTAAAACTTAAAACGATCCATGGATTTTGAAAACTTTAAAGAAGGGCAATCTATGCAAAGACCACCTCTATTTGAACCAAATTGTTTTATTTATTGGAAAAATCGCTTTGAGACTTATGTAAAGTCAAAGGATATAGATCTATGGTATATTATAGTTGATGGTGATTACAAGCCTATTTGTAATAATATTTCGGGTGGTCGGGATGATGGAGCTTCTCTTACTCGTCACAGTGATGAGCAAAAGAAACTAATTGCCAAAAATAACGAAGCCAAAATGATGCTTTATAATGCCTTACCTAAGAAAGAATATGAAAGAGTTTTTATGTGTAAAACGGCTAAGGATATTTGGCAATCTCTTATTATCACACATCAAGGAAACTCACAAGTAAAAGATAACAAAATTGATCTTCTTGTCCAACAATACGAACAATTTGTTATCTCTGAAGATGAGACCATTGATAGTGCGTTTGCTAAGTTCAATACTATTATTACATCACTTAAAGCACTTGACGAATCTTTTTCTAGCAAGAATTTTGTCAGGAAATTTCTAAGAGCACTCCATCCGAAATGGAGAGCAAAGGTGACAGCTATTGAAGAATCTAAGGATCTCTCAAGCATGACACTGGATGAGCTCATAGGAAACCTAAAAGTTCACGAAATGATTATGGAAAAAGACTCGGAAATATATTGGCTTAAAGAAAAAGCAATAAGAATTGAAAAAGGTAAAGTTAGTAAAGAAACATGTGTGTCTTGTCAAGAACTAAAACTTGAACTAGAAACCTTAAGAACCACACAGGAAGATTTAATCAAACAAAATTCAAAGTTTAAAAGGTTTGATAAAAACATAAGTTGTGCAGATGAAATAATGAAAATGCAAAAGCTACCTCATGATAAAACAGGACTAGGCTTTATGAAACTAGGAACCTTAAGTGATTATAAGGAACAGACTGTGAATAAAACTGATTCAACCAAGTTGGACACCCACGGATCCGACGGATCCAAAAATTTGGATCCGCCAGGTATATCCAAGGGATCCGCGGGTACAGAAGTTGAACAGAAGGTTCACAAAGTCGACCGTTCCGAGTTTGTTAAAGTTACTAAGAAACCTAACAGTAGCATAACCAATAATAAACACAAACCAACAGTATCTTTAGGAAGAGGTCAAGCTAGAAATGAATATAGAGTTAAAACGAATCAACAAAGACCTCAGATGAGTTTTCCCAAACACCCCTTTCCAAAGAGTATAGTTAATTCACAACACACTTATCAAAATAATTGGAACCAAAACATGTCTAGAAACTTTCATGGTCCTAATTATATGCCGTGGAACAATTGTCCACCTTTTCAGTACATAAACCATGATAATGTCATGCTTAACCCAAACGGACCCATGAGATATTGGGGACCAAATGCTTGAGTCTTTTATGAACATTAGGTATGCTTGAAAGTTGATCTTGAACCTGATGAGTGGATCAAAGATAGTGGGTGCTCAAGACATATGACGGGAAACAAAAATCTTTTCTCATCCTACCAAGTGTATGACGGAGGTAATGTCACATTCGGTAGCAAGCTTAAAAGTAAAATCATCGGAAAAGGTACAATCTCTCATGACTCTCTATCTATTGATGATGTTGCTCATGTAGATAATTTAGGATTTAATCTACTTAGTATAAGTCAATTATGCCGCAAAAAGTATAACGTCCTTTTCAGTGAAAATGGAAGTAAAATACTTAAAGATGGCATAACCGTAGGAAAAGGTGTTTTAAAGAATAATGTCTATGTTATGAAATTAGATAAAACACCTAAAGATAAGTTATGTCTTACCTCCTTGGACGAAAACTCAACTCTATGACATCGACGCTTAGGTCATGCAAATATGAGGCTTATTCAATCCTTGTCTTCCAAAGAACTCGTTAGGAACCTACCCAAGTTGAAATATGACCAACACTTTTGTGATGCTTGCAAAATTGGGAAACAAATACATAGTAGCCATAAGGCTAAAAACATGGTATCTACATCTAGATGCCTAGAGTTATTACATATGGATTTGTTTGGCCCGTCGGCTATACAAAGTTATGGAGGAAATTTTTACACTTTAGTCATAGTAGATGATTACTCTAGATATACATGGACAAAGTTTTTGAAAACTAAAAATGAGGCATTTGATAAATTTGAAATTCTAAGCAAGAAAATTCAAAATCAAATAGGAAGTAATATAGTATCTATTAGAACTGACCATGGTCGAGAATTTGACAATGAAATTCAATTTGGAAATTTTTGTGATAATAATGGAATAACTCATAATTTCTCGGCTCCTCGTACACCTCAATCTAATGGTGTAGTAGAACGTAAAAATAGAACAATTCAAGAAATGAGTAGAACAATGTTAAATGAACAAAACATACCACAAAAGTTTTGGTGTCACGCTGTAGATACTTCCACGTATATCCTAAATAGAGTTTTAATTAGACAATTCTTAAATAAAACTCCCTATGAAATTTATCGAGGCAAAAAGCCTACATTAGGATATTTTAGAGTTTTTGGAAGCAAGTGCTTCATTTTAAACACAAAAGACTATCTCACCAAGTTCGACCCAAAGTCGTATGAAGGTGTTTTTCTTGGATACTCACAAAATAGTAAAGCATACATAGTATTAAACAAGGAAACATCAATAGTCGAGGAATCATTGAACGTAACATTCAACGAAAGTCCACCTCCCTCTAAGACATCACCTTTGGTAGATGATGACTTGGTTGAAAGTCAAATGGTTAATACTATAGAAAACATTGAAAATGATAATGAACCCGTAAAAGGAGAAATAGTCAATATTAAAGAAACTAAAAGTCATCCATTAGAAAACGTCATAGGAAAACTTAATGAAAGAACATTAAGATCCAAAGCTCAAAATGAAAGTAATTATTTTTGCTTTATTTCAACCATTGAACCTAAAAATATTGAAGAGGCAATAAAAGATGAATCTTGGGTAATTGCTATGCAAGAAGAACTTAATCAATTTATTAGAAATGATGTTTGGACTTTGGTACCTCCACCTAAAAACCAAACCATAATAGGTACCAAATGGGTCTTTAGAAATAAAATGGATGAAAAGGGTATTATATCTAGAAACAAAGCTAGGCTAGTAGCTCAAGGTTACAATCAACAAGAAGGTATAGATTACGATGAAACCTTTGCACCGGTAGCTAGACTTGAATCTATTAGGATATTACTTGCATATGCATGTGCACATGATTTTAAGTTATTTCAAATGGATGTCAAAAGTGCTTTCTTAAATGGTCTTATTAATGAAGAAGTATATGTTGCACAACCTCCCGGCTTTGCCGACTTTGAAAAACCAAATTATGTTTTCAAACTTAAGAAAGCTTTATACGGACTTAAGCAAGCACCAAAAGCTTGGTATGATCGACTTAAGACTTTCCTAGTTGACCATAAGTATACCATGGGCCTAGTAGATAATACTCTCTTCACCAAGAAAAAGGGATCACATATTATTATAGTCCAAATATATGTGGATGACATTATATTCGGTTCAACTTGTCAAGAGTTATGCGACGATTTCTCAAAAATCATGCATGACGAGTTTGAAATGAGTATGATGGGGGAACTAAACTTTTTCTTAGGTCTCCAAATTAAACAATTAGAAGATGGGATATTTTTCAACCAATCAAAGTATATCAAAGATATGCTTAAGAAGTTTGGTCTTGAAGACTCAAAACCCATGAGAACACCCATGTCCTCCGAAACCAAACTCACTAGGGATGAAGAAAATGAATCCGTAGATAGCACTAAATATAGAGGAATGATTGGTAGCTTACTCTATCTTACGGCTAGTAGGCCTGACATTATGTTTAGTGTTTGTCTATGTGCACGTTTTCAAGAAGATCCAAAAACATCCCATCTAGAAGCCGTTAAAAGAATATTTAAGTACATCAAAGGTACTACACACTTAGGATTATGGTATCCCAAAGGAACGGGTGTAGAAACCATAGTGTATACCGACTCAGATCATGCAGGTGACTATGTTGATAGGAAAAGTACTAGTGGTATTTGTACTTTTGTAGGATATTGTCTCACGTCATGGTTTGCTAAGAAACAAACTGCCCTCGCAATCTCAACAACAGAAGCAGAGTATGTGTCTGCAGGAAAGGCGTGTCAACAAGCACTGTGGATGAAACAAGCTCTCGTCGACTATGGAATTGAACTCAACAACATTCCCATTCTTTGCGACAACAAAGGTGCTATCGATTTAAGCAAAAATCCAGTCCAACACGCTAGAACCAAACATATTGAAATACGCCATCACTTCCTTCGCGACAATGTACAGAAGGGAATCATCTCAATTGAGAAAGTTTCCTCAGAAGACAACATTGCCGATATCCTCACTAAACCACTTAAACGTGAACCTTTCAACTATCTTAGACTTGGATTAGGATTAATGGAACCTAGTGATTAGGAGAAACATTAGTATAGACATTAGTTTAGCCACACACGACACTAAACCAAAACATGTGTTCTGAATCCGCGGATCCAATCGTCAACAAAGACGGATCCTTTGTTTGGGATCCGCCGGATCCGCCACATGCTAACTCCAGTTTATTATTTAATAAACAAGAACAACTACTATTCATTCCTCACTCCAAAACATATCACCTTACTATAACTCGACACACACTTAATCTCCATCATATTTTGGACCATCTTCTTCCACTAATTTGTGTTTCTAACATCACTGTAAGTATTCTTATCACATTTATACTCCTGATCTGCGTCTAGGATTTCCATTTCATGCACAAAACCAAACTTGGGGTATATGCATAATTCTTGAAAAATCATGAAGCATATTTATTGCATTATACTTAAAAACATGTTTTTCTTAGTTAGGAATTGCATCTTATAGCACATTGTCTTAATTTAACAAAAACCCCATGAAAATTTTTCACTAAAATCTTCTAACGACTAGGTAAAATGATCTTTTCTTACATTGTTCATACAAATGCAAAAACGTTATCTTTTAGACTTCACTTGCATAATGTCTCTTGAATGCTAAAGGGAATACATAACTAATATGTATTTTCGGGTACATTCAACCGTAGCTACATTGAAATAGGAGTGTTTGGGTTATCTCCCATTTTGTAAACAAAACTTGCATAAACTAATTTTTCTTGCATCAAAAGAGTCGAGATAACCGCACCTCCACATTGTCCCCATGTAGGCACACACTAGGAATTTTACACTTCCTTTGATCATTTTAACTAAAACTATGTAACTTTTTGTACTTAGGAAAATCATGCCTCCCGCAACCAACTACGATCACAAGAAAACCGTTAACTACTTACCTAAAGTCCACAAAACCAAGGGTCTAACCGATGCCCAAATAGAAATTTACAAAGTCTTAGAGAAAAAGTATGTTCATGAGGGTAGAGCCGTAGATGCATCATTTTATGAAGGCACTCAACTTAGGGAACAATTAGCCGCAATTCAATTTGATTCTCTTTTAGACATAGACGAGCCAATCATTCCTAGGTTCATACTTGAGTTCTATGCTAGTGTAGGTCTTACCTCAAGTGATGAAGGTTACTTAAGTCTTCATTTTACTCTAAATGGAAATCTTGTCAACATCCCTCTTGATCAATTTGGTGAGGTCTTAGGAATTCCAAGTCAAGGTACATGTATTTACTCGGACAAATGGTCCTTAACAATCTTAGACTCCAATCTCGATAGGACGGCACGATATGCCACTCCTCTCCAATCAAAAGAAGTGATTAGGGACCACCTCTTCATTCCTAAGAACAACCCCACAAGAATGTATCGTGGTCGTGAAGTTGCTAGAGATCCATTCGCAATGGAACTTAATGAACTAAGACCCGAATTCAAGAAGATGGAGGATGTGTTAAGGGCAAATGTGATGTGCACCATAGGAAACCGTGATCATATCAATGCTTGTTTATGTCACATGATGTACAACATCTCTACTCGTCAACCCTTCAATCTTGCCTATTATGTTGCCAAACGAATGTGTGACATTCCGGTTCAAAGCAAGATTGCAATGCCTTATGGTATGCTCTTAACCCGACTTTATAGAGCCTTCGCACCCGCTCGTCCAAACCATCTAGGCTTTGTTCCGGATTACAATGAAATTGAACACACCTTCGTTCCTTTGAGTGATTTTAGGGTTAGTGTTGATAAGGGCAAACGTCCTCGTGTTCCAACATCATCCTCATCATCTTCCATGAGTGAAGATGATGGTATGCCAAATTCTAGGATTCCTCCACCCGAATACTTGAGCCATCTTCCTCCAATTCCACATGAATCCGCTGAGTATCGAAACATCAAAGGAATGGTGAAGAATCTGGGGCGTTGGATGATGAAATTACACAAGGGGATGAAGAAGTTGAAGAAGAAGCTGAGTTAATGGAGTGTTTGGTTTTAAACAATGTTGGATATTGTGTTGTTAAATTTCTATGTGTCTTGAATTTATCTGATAATACTTATTGTGTATGTGTAATAACTAACACTTGCAGGTAGATAACCATCATGGTTATCAATTTTCCGGGTGATTGCCTATGTTTGGCATAACACCTAAAACGGTAAGTTTCTAAGTATGGATTAAACTATGTGCAATCATGTGTTAATGTTATCATATTTAGTTGTTTTGCTATACATATTAGATGTTAAGTAAGGTCTAGGTGTATTTTCGGGTTTTCGTCGAAAAACGCGAAATATGACATATGTTCTGTTTACTTTCTTAGTTTTAGGCCTACGGATCCCGCGGATCCCAAAACAGGGTTCCGCCAAGGCTTATCGTTGGATCCGCCATCCGCCTACCTGCGGATTTGGCGGATCCCAGAAAATGGTTCCGCCTTTTATCCACTTTGGATCCGCAGGTTTCCCAGCAAAATTCTAAAACTTTTTCGACTCATCCCGATTCTTAAATCTTAGTGTTTAGTATAATCTAGGATTCATGTACTAATCATAATTCATCTTAGAATCATTTAGGAATTCTTAGAAACTTAGGAACAAAATTTCCCACCAAAATTTAAATTTTTAAACTTGAGGTATGAGTTACCAAACCAATACAAAGAAGGAACCCTTTTTAGGGATCCGTCAAATCCGTGGACATATCAAATCATCAGATTTTCCACTATCCTCTTGTATTAACTGCATATCCAAAACATATTACTCAACCAAAGCTCAATGGATTGACTTCATTGATATGACCTGCACAATTTTCTGTTCCAAATCATTAGTAACCAACATTCTCTATTGGATTCACATCAAATCCAAACACACAGACTCACAAACCTTCTGTCTATAAATTAGTACTTTAGGATCATTTCTTCACACAACAAACACTTCCTCTCCTGTACACTTTAGATATCCTTCTTCACCATGACTAAGTCACACAACTCTTCCACATCTAGAACTCCAAGAAGAACAGCTCGCATCAGTGTTAAACCTTGTTGTTTTATCAACTTAGCAAACTCCTCATCTGAGGAAAATTCTCCTCTCAATATATCATCACCCATTGCTAGTGAAAATTTCCTTACACTTTCCACCCCAACACCATCACATGTTGTTATAAAAACACCACCACCAACCGTTACTCCAATAGCCACTACTCCACCACCGGCTCCATCACAGACTGTTAGATCACCATCACCACCAAAATCACCTAAACTCCAACCCTTGGAATTATTTAGGACTCCTCCTACATCACCACATCTTGATGACTTAGAAGAACTTTCACCAAAATTACCCAATCTTCCACCCATGACTTTTGAAGGTCAACAACCCATGCTTTTTCACCCGATATACCCGGATATCCATGGCCCTTTATACCATGATGCACAATCATCCCAACCTCAACAAAAACCTCTATCACCCACATCCACTCTAGTTGCCATTGACGAGGCAATGTGGATGAATATCCCTCACACCCAAGAGGAGGTTAGTGAAGAGCTTAATCGTCTCTACACTCTCTCGGGTATGGTTGACCATCGCCTTCATGAAGCAATGGACATCCAAAACATCCTTATGAACTCCCTCCAAACACCACAACAACCATCCAACAACAACAACACCCAACCACCATCACCACCACCACCACACAACTTGGACCCTAGTCTTCCGCCCGGCTTCTCAAGTCATGATTGCGCACATTGTGAGAGAACGGCTCACTTGGCCCAAAGGACCAACATCTTGGTCCATGAGCTTCAAAACGAGATGAGGTTCATCTTGAACCATGTTCTTGAACGTTTGAACGCAATCTCTCATCCTCCTCAATAGGAGCTCTTTAGATTAGTTGTTTGGATTTTTCTTTTTAAGTTGTTTCTTTAGGACTTTTTATTTTTTAGGATGTCTTCTTATTTGTAACATCATTTCTCCATTGTGACTTTTGTCACAAAATTTTCAATTTATATGAATATGATGTTTTATGCTTATGAGTGATCAACATATTGCATATTATCATTATCATTATGAACTAACATTCCTATATTGCATATATTATATCCGGCATATGATTGCTTTAGGTACAAATTATGATCAGACACTTACTTTGACTTTGTAAAGTCAAAGACTTGTTTGGGAGAATACTTCACATGCATTCTACTTCTTCATTGAAGTCATTTCATAACTAACACTTCTTTTGCAGCATATCATACCCTTCAATAGTATACGTAACTCGAGAAGTGAGGAGTATACATCGAGGGGGAGCATCTCATAAGCATCTCATATACTAACCGTTTGTTTTGTAGATTCATGCATCATTTACTTGATTACTCCATTTAGGGGGAGTATAAAACAAGGGGGAGCTCTTAAAGTTCTCAAAATCGCATTCCGCTTCGCTACTCTTTTTGTTTCGACAAAAAGGGGGAGAAAGGACTAAGTTTGCATCAACTGTGAATTATCACAGTACATACATTTTTTTTTTTACAAAACTTTTCTTTAAATAAACAAACTTAATATATATTTTTAAGAACTCATGCTATATTTATTCTCTTGCTCAAAAATATACTTTATGTTTTGTCATCAACAAAAAGGGGGAGATTGTTAATACAAATAGCGTCCCAAAAACGTTATTTATATTCTTTGATCTTTCATTAGTTTTGTTAATGACAAATATAAGGAATATCTTTTAGCAAATAATAAATACTAGCTTAGTCTCTTAAGTACACACTTTACACTTCACATATTAACTTAGAATTACAAGTTTAGTAACTTGTTTCCTTAAAAGGAAACTTTAATTCATAATCTATGCCATGACATCATTGTATGCATCACATACAATATCTTTGATATATCTTGGTTAGATATGCAAGCAACATAGTTGACATTTGAAGATCTTGGATGATATGGTAAGATACAACTAAGATATGGTAAGAGACAACTATTACATAACTGTCACATCCCACGGATCCAAGTGTTATAAGGGACGGATCCCTTTTGAAGGATCCGTCGGATCCGTGGGAGCCTTTCCTTGCTTGCCTATAAATAGCAGGCTTGGTATTTGATCTTGGCATCACTCATATAGCTTAAACACATATACTCATTCAGTACATATCTTACTAACATCATTCATAGTTGCATTTCACTTTGATCTTCCATTTTGTAGAAAGGAGATCAAGCATTCAAGGATCTACAGAACCGTAATCCTTTAGTTGCATTACTGTGTGATCTTATAGTTTGTTTCACACATCATATCTATCATTTGTAATCAGTGAGTGTGGTTAGTACTTTAGTCCTTAAAGTACAAAGAGTGTAGGGAGTGGTTGTACCCGTGTAAAGAACTCGACATCTAGCTTAGTGTCGGTAAAGTAAGTAGGCGACGTCAGGTTGGTTCTACCTTGTGAAAAGAACCCGGTGTTTAGCTTAGTACCGGAAAAGGAAGTAAGCGACGTGTAAAGGTTTTCTCCGCCTAGGAAAGGAGTTTGTTTCTTAGTGAAAGATAAACTCTCGAGTAGGAAACTCGGGGAGTGGAGTAGGGCAAGGAATAGAGTTCTTGTAGCCGAACCACTATAAACAACTGTGTCGTGTGGTTTGATCTTTCCTCTCTTTATCTTTTGTTTACATTGTGTGATTATTTATTTGTGATTGTTTCCTTTGAATTAACATATAGTAACAAAGCAAATAAAACTTTAAAAACGGTAAAAACTATTCAACCCCCCTTCTAGTTTTCCACATATCACATACACTCGTACTAAAGGACTAACATCCTCAATAGTGTATCGAAGCATCCTATCAATTGGTATCAGAGCAAGGCTGATATCTTTGATTTAGAAGAAGAAGAAGAAGAAATGGACGTTGAATCTATTCAGACCAATGTTGTTGCAAAATTACCCATGCTCAAACAGAATGAGTTTGAAATGTGGAGGCTGAGGATAGAGCAGTATTTCCAAGTGCAAGACTATGCACTTTGGGAAATTATTGAAGATGAAAACTCTTACCAGCCTACAACCACTACATCAACAATGGAAGGCAAAGTGGTGACAACTCTGCAGCTCCACCCAACATCTGCAGAAGACAGAATAAAGAAGAAAAATGACCTAAAGGCAAGAAGCATGCTGATGATGACCATTCCCAATGATCAACTTTTAAACTTCAGCAAGTTCAAAGATGCCAAGTCATTATTTGAAGCTATTGTTGCCAGGTATGGTGGAAATGAAGCCACCAAGAAAACCCACAAGACTCTGCTCAAGCAGCAGTTTGAAAACTTCTCCTCTACCAACAATGAATCTCTTGACCACATGTTTAATAGGCTTCAGAATATTGTGAGCCACCTCGCTATTCTTGGGGTTGAAATACCTCAAGAAGATTTAAACTCAAAATTTCTGAGAAGCTTACCAGAAGAGTGGGCTATACATTTTATTGTCTGGAAGAACAAGCCAGACCTTGACACCATGGAACTAATAGACTTGTATAGCAACTTTAAGATTGTGGAACAAGATTTGAAGAAAACTAGAGGTACTAGTTCTAATACTGGAAACATGGCATTTATGTCAACTCCTAGTACCTCAAATCCAAGTGAAGAGGTTAAGGTTGTTGATGGTGTTGGTGCTGCTAGTTCATCAAGCAGTACCATGGGTATTTTGGATGAGAAGACTTGTTGTGCTTTTCTCACAAGTCAAAATGATGGGTCCATGCTCACTTATGAAGACCTCCAAGAGATCAATGATGATGATATGGAGGAAATGGACCTAAAATGACAAATTTCTTAGCACGAGAGCCAAGAAGTTCTATCAAAGGACGGGGAAGAAGCTCACAATCAGCAATAATGATATTGCTGGTTTTGACAAGTCAAAGATAGAGTGCTATAACTGCCACATGATGGGGCACTTCTCAAGAGAATGTAGAAGGCCAAGGCAGCAAGATAGCAAGAATAAAGGTTTTGGAAGCAAATCCAAAACAGGGGAAGTTTCTGAGCCAAACTCAAAGGCTATGGTAGCTATTGATGGGCTAGGTTTTGATTGAAGTTTCATGGCTGATGAAGAAGAAGCTTTTTCACAGATGGCACTCATGGATTTCTCTACTGAGGTACAAAATCATAAAGTTTGTTCTAATACTTGCACAGCTCTTTCAGAACTACAAACTTTAATCAAACATTATGATGACCAAAAGAAAGTCTTAAGCAAAACTCAACAAGACTTTGTAGATTATAAATGTGGCTTAGAATCCCTAGAGAAGCAGATCATTCACCACAAACAAAATGAATTTGCTTTTTCTGATGACAAAGCTCTCCTTAGACAAGACATATTCTTTAGAGATGCTGAAATTAAGCTTTTGAGAGAAGCTTATGATAGGATCAAAGAGGAAAATGGAAACATTCACTTGACCGTAGAAACACTAGAACATGCTTCTAGAGGTGTAACCAACATGATTGAATGTCAAGTGATTAATAGAGCCAAGTCAGGGTTAGGATATAATGTTGTCCCACCCCCTTACAGAGGAATTCCTGTTCCCCCAAGGATAAACATAGAGAATTCAGGAGTAGCTGAATTTCAACAACCTGAGCTACAATATGGTGTTCAGCCAAAAACCAAGTTAGTTGTTGATGAAACTAAGAAAGTTAGTGAAAGTTTAAGTAAAACTTCACTTCCTGAGGACAAGGTGTCCTCTGATAGAAGATCAGATAGAGTAGTCATTGAGGACTGGATATCTCATGATGATGAAGATGAACAGGTTATGTCTAAACCTGAAGTGGTTAAGAAAGCAGGAACAAGTGTTCCTAAGATAGTCAAACATCATACTGATAGGCCTAAAATCAACATTAAACATGCTAGGCAACCAGTTAGATATTGTGAATAATACAGAACCACAAACAAGCCTAAAGGCAACCAAAGGAATTGGAATAGCTTTAAGTCTCACCAACTAGGTGATGACTTTGACTTTTATAACAAAGCTTGTTTTGTATGTGGAGAATTTGACCATCTTGCAGCTTTCTGCAACCAAAGGGTATCTGGGTATACAAACAATAGGGTGAATTACAAAAGGCAAACTCCTAAAAGTCACTCTAAATATATAAGAACAACACCCAGAGCAGTTTCATCAAAGTCTGGACCAAAAGCCGTTTCTACTGCTAGACCAAAAGATTCTACTTCTAGACAAGCAGTTTCTACTGCCAGACCTTTTTACTCTATTTACCCTAAATCAGCAGTACAAAGTGCAAAAACATCTTACAAACATGCACAAACAACTGCTAAGAGACCTTTTCCAACAAAAGCAGTTTCACTAATACAAATTTAGAAACCTAAGGGTTCTACTGCTAGGGAAAAGAGGACCAATGCTGTTAAGGCCTCAGCATGTTGGATTTGGAAACCTCTCAAATCCAATGGTGCATCAACTGTTCTCAAGAAATTTAATTACATTGATGCACATAGCAAATCCAAGTCAGTAATGGCTTGGGTTCCCCAAGGAAACTAATTTTCTTATTTGTGTGCAGGAACATTCACCAACAGATCATGAAGATCAAGACTATTCAGATAGTGGGTGTTCAAGGCACATGATAGGCAACATGTCTTATCTTTCCAACTTTCAATCATTAGATGGTGGATATGTTACCTTTGGAGGTGGTATTGGTGGCAAGATTACTGGTAAAGGTACTCTTAAAACTGGTAAATTAGATTTTGAAGATGTGTACTATGTACAAGAGCTAAAATATAATCTTTTTAGTGTCTCACAAATGTGTGACAAAAAAGAACAAAGTTCTTTTTACTGACACTGAATGTCTTGTACTTTCTTCTGATTTTAAGATGCCTGATGAAAATCAAGTACTTCTTAAAATTCCAAGAAAGGGCAACATGTACAGTGTTGATATGAAGAAAATTGTTCCTAAAGAGGCACTTACTTGTCTAGTTGCAAAGGCCACATTGGATGAATCTATGAAATGGCATAGGAGGCTTGGTCACATTAACTTCAAAACCATAAATAAGATTGTTAAGAATGGTTTGGTAAGAGGTTTACCTCAAAAACGATTTGAAAATGACCAAACATGCATTGCTTGTCTTAAAGGCAAACAACACAAAGCCACTTGTAAGCCCAAAATTTTTAACTCTATTGATCAATCATTGTTTATGCTTCATATGAATTTATTTGGACCTACTTCTGTTAGTAGCCTAAAGCATAAAAGATATTTTCTAGTTATTACTGATGACTATAGTAGATTTACATGGGTTTTCTTTTTAGGTTCTAAGGGTGAGACTTCTAGCATTCTTAAAACATTCATTACAGAGATAGAAAACCTAGTAAGCAAAAGAGTAAAAGTCATTAGATGTGATAATGGGACAGAGTTTAAGAATAGAGTTATGGATGGATTCTGCAAGGAAAAAGGTATTAGGAGAGAATTTAGTGTAGCTAGAACTCCTTAGCAAAATAGAGTAGCTGAAAGGAGAAATAGAACACTCATAGAAGCTGCTAGAACCATGTTAGCCGACTCTAAGTTGCCTATCACTTTTTGGGCTGAAGCAGTTAATACTGCTTGCTATGTTCAAAATAGGGTTTTGGTTGTCAAATCTCACAATAAGACATCATATAAGCTTTTTAGAGGTAGAACTCCTGCAATAGGATTTCTTAGACCTTTTGGATGTCATGTGACAATTCTGAATACCTTAGACCATCTTGGAAAGTTTGATGGTAAAGTAGATGAAGGATTCTTAGTTGGATATTCTCTTAATAGCAAAGCTTTTAGAGTATACAACTCAAGAACTAGAAGAGTAGAGGAAAACCTGCATGTGAAATTTTTAGAGAATAAATCCAATGTAGCAGGTCAAGGTCCTAATTGGCTATTTGATTTTAAGACACTAACCCATTCTATGAATTATGTGCCTGTTGTTGCAGAAACTAATGATTTTTTAGGTTCACAAACAACAAATGAGGCAGGGTTAGAAAAGGAGACAAATCAAGATCATGTATGGATGCCAATAAGTACAAGTGTGGATTTAACTTCAAAAATTGATGAACCTTCTTCTAATGAAGCTAAATAAGGGATTGAAGATGAAACCAAGGAAGATGGAACAAAGGAACAAGACAATGTTTCTACTGATGATAGTACTGCTGAGACAGAGCATTCTACTGCTAGGCTTAATTTTTCTACTGATGAGCCAAATGTTTCTACTGCTGACCCATCAAACTCAAATGAAGCAGATTTCTCAGATGAAGAGGTGGATTTCAATAATCTCCCACCTAACTATCAAGTTCCTTCTACTCCACACACAAGGATTCACAAAGTCCACTCCCTGGACAATGTGATTGGAGATGTACAATCAGGAGTGAAGACAAGACAACAACTGATGTCTTCAGATCAACAAGGGCTTCTTGATGCCCTTTATGCTTCAAAGCAGCAAGGGTTTTCAAACTCTTGCTTGTTTATATATTTTCTCTCACAGGCAGAACCAAAGAACATTCTTAAAGCCCTAGATGATTCAAGCTGGGTAGAAGCTATGCAAGAAGAGCTTCTTCAGTTTAAGATTCAGAAGGTATGGGTGCTAGTTGATTTACCCAAAGATGTAAAGGTAACTGGCACTAGATGGGTTTTCAGAAATAAAAGGGATGAAAGGGGCATAGTGATTAGGAATAAGGCTAGATTAGTAGCCCAAGGGTACACACAAGAAGAAGGGATAGACTATGAAGTGGTTTTTGCTCCGGTAGCAAGGATTGAAGCCATTAGGTTATTTTTGGCTTATGCTTCATTTATGGGCTTCACAGTTTATCAAATGGATGTCAAGAGTGCTTTTCTATATGGTACTATTGAAGAAGAGGTGTATGTCTCACAACCTCCGGGGTTTACTGACCCAGATCATCCAGACAAAGTGTAAAAGTAGTAAAAGCTCTTTATGGCCTTCATCAGGCACCAAGAGCTTGGTATGAAACACTAGCTTCCTACTTAATCGAAAATGGATTTCAAAGAGGCAAGATTGATCAGACATTGTTCATCAAAAAGCACAGGAATGATCTTTTACTAGTGCAGGTGTATGTAGATGATATCATCTTTAGATCTACAAGGAAGGAAATGTGTTTGGAGTTTGAGAAACTTATGCATGATAAGTTTCAGATGAGTTCCATGGGGGTACTTACATTCTTTTTGGGTCTGCAAGTTAAGCAATCTAGTGAAGGCATATTTATTAGTCAAGATAAATATGTTGCAGAGATACTTAGAAAATTTCAATTTGCTGATTCAAAAGTGGTAAGCACACCAATGGACTCTGAGAAGCCACTTCTTAAAGATTTAGATGGAGATAATGTAGATGTACACACTTACAGATCTATGATAGGCTCTTTGATGTATCTCACATCATCAAGACCTGATATCATGTTCTCTGTTTGTGCTTGTGCAAGATTTCAAGTAACTGCAAAGGTTTCTCATTTAACAGCAGTCAAGAGGATTTTTAGATATCTCAAGGGTCAACCTAGGTTGGGTCTATGGTATTCTAGAGAATCGACTTTTGACCTGGTAGCATTTTCGGATAGTGATTATGCTGGTGCTAGCTTGGACAGAAAGTCAACAACTGGAGGATGTCAATTCCTTGGGTGTAGACTTATCTCATAGCAGTGTAAGAAGCAAACAATTGTGGCTACTTCAATGACAGAAGCTGAATATGTAGCTGCTGCAAGTTGTTGTGGTTAAGTCCTATGGCTTCAAAACCAACTTCTTGACTATGGGTACAATTTAATGAACACTATCATTCATATTGATAATAGTAGTACAATTTGCATAATTAAAAATCCAGTGCAACATTCTAAAACAAAACACATTGAAATTAGACATCATTTTATTAGAGATTGCAATGAGAAAAAGTTGATTCAAGTTCTTAAAATTGATTCTGATCACAACTTTGCAGATCTTCTTACAAAAGCTTTTGATGTTGGAAGGTTTTAGTACTTGGTAGCAAGTATTGAAATGCTTAATCCTCAATGATTTAAAACTATGTGTTTTTGTATATAAATTTTTGATTGTACTGCTGGCTTTATAAGTTACTACTGTTAGTGAAAAGTTTGTGCTGCTAGTACAAATTTTTGTTTGTTAAGTTCATATTTGTTAGTCATATTATGATACTGCTATAAGACATATGCTTTTCATTTTGTTTCTTGGTCTTGTACTAACATTTTCAGGTATGAACATTAAGCACAAAGGAAGTTTCAAGTGAAATGGAAGCAGCAAAATGATTCTAGTTGCTAAAATAATAGGTTTATGATGGACTGAGTTTGGAGATTCTTAACAAAGGTTTACACCTAAGTTAATTAAATTCTTTAAAACTTCTTTCTTGAAACCTAGTTATCATGTTTCACATTGACTTGATGACTCAGTTGGTCAGATAGTAACTGACTCAACTCCCTTTCTATCATTTTATACTTTTAAGTATAATGAGCAAGTCTAAGGACATTTGATAGAAAGAACAACTAGCAAAAGTGAATCTAACACTTGTGTTAGAGGCAACAATTGCTATGAGCTGGAAACCCTGTCAAGAAAGCCTTTTGAATAGGTTTATCTTTACACAGGCAGTTATTTATAACTGAAAATATTGGTTCTCACACAACCAGAGGTTACTTTAAACCGAATTCTTGATTAAGTGTCTGTTACACACTTAATCCCTTCAAAATGGTTGAGAGCAGTATGATTTTTTAACAATAAAATCATATTCATACTGCTAAAAGTTTCTTAAAAAGGATTTTTCAAAGAGACTCAAAAAAAAAAAAAAAAAAAAAAAAAATCAAATGATGGACAATGAGTCAAATGCCCCATGAATCACCTCTCATAGGAGTTAACACACCTAGAAGTGATGAGGGCAGCTAATTAAACTCTTAAGGAATTGATGGCCAACATGTACACTATTGTCTGAAAACATGTTCTAATTGGTAGATCAGATGATGGTGAGAGATCTTCCAAACAGGGGAGAAAATGATAAATCTCAGGGGAGGATAAATATTTTGGTACATAGTGAGAGATCTTCCAAGCTCAAGCTCAGGGGAGGAAATAAAACCCAGGGGAGGAAGATTAACCAATAGAAGAAAGAAAAGATTGTGGTTGTGTATGCTCAGAACAGGGGAGAAATTGATCAAGCAGTTGTTGTATCTCCTCTTACAATGGAAAAGACAAGAGCATACAAGATGATAATGTTAGATTTTTGAGAAGCTAAAATGTCTTATTATTCAGCCAATAATGAGAATGAGCGTTCAGTTGATGGATGCTGGGAATAAGCTTTTTCAGTTGATGGAAACTGGGAATAAGCTCTTCAAATGAAGAAAGTTCAAATGAAGATTCTGGAGTATTATATATATTCAGAAGGGATGAAGCATTCAAAAGGAGAAAGTTCTATCTAGGAGCTTGCAGTTTCAATTTCAGTTCATTACGTTTGTTCATCACTTGCAAAGGCATTGTGGAAAACTAGAAGGGGAGGGGGGTTGAATAGTTTTACGTCTTTTTAATTTTATTATGAAAACCTTTGTTTCCTTTTTAAAACTTTGATTCGATCTTTATGTGAATTCAACTCTTGAACAATATGAACAAATATAAGTAAAAGTAAATAAACAATGCAAGTAAAGTAAATGAAATGAAATGAATGATAGAGATGGAAAGATCAAACCACAACACGCGGATTTATAGTGGTTCGGCTACAAGGACACCTTCCTTGCCCTACTCCACTCCTCGAGTCACCTACTCGAGAGTTCACTTCACTATGTCAACAAACTCCCTTGTGGCGGAGAAACCTTACACACTTTTGCTTACACCAATTTAACGACACAAAGCTAGATGTCGAGTCCTAATCGTAGCTAGAACCAATCTCACAACTTTTACACAACTTCTTCACGACGGCTTCACAACTTCTTCAAGACGGCTTCACAACTTCTTCACGACGGCTTCACAACTTCTACACTACTTCTTTACTACGGCTTCACAACTTCTACACTACTTATTTACAACACCACTACTTACTTACACCTTGATTTACTTATTACAACTACACAACACCTTATCAAATAATTTACACAACTACAAAATAATATGAATGAAACTACAATACTTCTTCTCTAATAGTTGAAGGAGTATTCTTCTTTTGCACTTGGATGGTAGAAGCTTGGATCACTTAGAAACCAATGCTTAAAAATATATGATCAAATAATTTAGAAAGAAATAAGAAGAGATTTAGAACAGAAGGTTTGGGGTGCAAAAGGTGAGGAAAAAGTCCAGGATTAGTCCAGTATTTATAGGCAAAAATTGACAGCTGAAGGAGCGGGGCGGTCCCCTTAATTAGGGGGCCAGTCTCCTTAATTATTAAGGGGCCGCCTAGGTAATTAAGGGGGCCGCCCCTTATATCCGTTGCCCAGCTTTGTCTTTTTGTGGGGAAGGTTTTTCTGGAATATTTTTGCCATTTTTTGTTGAAAATTTTAATTCATAAATTTATAATGGATTAAACATTTTTATTTAATACCAAAAATGATTTTCTAAAAGATATAAAATATTTGTGTCATTTTATAAAAAATCAAGTGATTAAGAAAATGTTCCTTCGATCATATAATGCATTAGGCACTTGTTTATTCATACCTTAAGTGATTAAGTTGTTAAAATATATATTTACAACTAAATACTTGTTTACGTCATAATCTTTCGTTTAATGATTTTACATTTTGTGATTATCAAAACGTAGAGATATCGAAAAATATTAATAACGTGTTTAGGCATTATTTATATCAACAGGCATGCTGGAAGATGATTTCACTTGTTGAAACAAGCATCCAAGATACACAGCACCATTGCCTCTTATAATTCCTCCATCCAAAGAAATTGCACCATCTTTTATTCAAGGTATTGATTTTGTGTTCAAGACAAAGAAAGATGATGTTATTGCTGAAAGAATTTCACAGATGGTAGATGAGTTAGACAGATAGATATTTAATCTTGAAGAACAGAAGATAGCTCAGATTAAGAATCTGACTATAAAGTGTTTGAAAGATTCTCACAATCATAATTTAATTCAGAAGAAACATGTTGAAAAGGATTCACATGTTTAGGGGAGGATTGTTGGGAATTAAATATTCTAAAGATTAGTATCGGGAATTAAAGGTTTACAAGATCAGTTCTGCTCAAGGAAATACATTAAGTATCATTCTACTGCTAGTACATTTCATTCTACTGCTAGCGTTAAGATTCTGCTACCGCAAACATTCTACTGCTGGTGCAATAGATACTGCTGCTAGATGGATAAGTGTCGAGTATTCTACTACTGGTTGGATAAGTATACGAAGATATTTTGTGCTAAAGCCAAGTATATACGGTAGATAATATATTAGACAATGTGATCAGTCACCATGTGGTTTTTACAGAGCAAGTTGTAAACACAGATACATGTTGTATCTTAATGACTGATACACTCAAGCAAGTAGTTCGACAAGACTTATCATAATTGTAATGATCTCCTTTGTTTGTATAAAAGGGAGATCTTATACTAGATATCAAGTGTGTTGAAAATAAGTGTGAATTTGTGATTAATGTAACTAGTCGAATACAGAGAAAACTAAGTTGATAGAACAAGATAGAAAATAAGTTTTCTTTGTAATAGAGATTCAAGGTTTTGTAACCCTAGTGATAGTGAAGATCACTCGTATTATTCTGGAATAATATTGAATCGTTTGGTGTTAACATTCATTGTTCATTATCAAATTCAACAACCATCACTGTTCCATTTCCAATAACAAATAACCTTCTAAGTGTGATTAAGTAGATTCCACATACTTAATCATATTCACTCAAAGTATCACATACACTCGTACTAAAGGACTAACATCCTCAATAGTGTATCGAAGCATCCTCTCATGCTTTGAATTTGCGGTGGAGAGGTTGGCAAATGTGCCTTTCCATCTGCTGGAATCCCTCGAGGCATGTAAGGATGCTCTGTTGGAGTTTCTAATGTCGCAGTTGGTGTTGGAGGAAGACCGTCGTCCTGGGTCTGCGGAATATACTTTTAAGCCTCCAGTTGCGGAAGAGACTGTTCTTCCAGAATTCGTGCTCAGGTTTGTCACTCGTCACCCCAGGGCTATTGTTGCTTACAAAGAGCAAAAGAATAGGAAATATGGGGTGAAATTTGACTACAGTGACAAGGGCCTTGCTGTTGTCCTTCCTGTTCCTACCCCCTCCGGGCCATCTTCCGGTGTTGATCATGCGGTTGTTGAGCCTGTAACCATTGTTACTCCTTCAGGGCCGGTGACTGCTCCGACCGGGGATGATAGTGTCCAGCATGATGAAATGTTTGATACCTCCGTCCTCAAGCCCAAGGAGTCCGGGTGTTAGTTGTTTTGTTTCTTCGGCTGTTCCTCGGGTGATATTTTGACTATATCTACCCTGCCGTAAATTCGTGAAGATTTTATCTTTATCCTCTGATGATGTAATCCAGATCTATGCATCCGCGTATATTGTAATTGATTATGAATACAACTTAACCATTTTTACTATATCTAACACTTGGTTGTTTATATCATGTATTCGTTTCTTTTTTACCGGGGCTTGTATGGCCGGACTTAGTTTACTATCTCTGTGTATCCGTACTTTTGGATTTCCGGGGATAGCTTGGTTTGGTCAATGGGCTTGCAATACAACTTATATTCCTTAGTTAATTCTGAGGTACATTGTCCTCATGTCGGGCTTGCGACGCCTCTTACGCATTTTTGTGATTGCGGAATTGGTTTCCGGGGTATGCATATGACATAATAAGTAAAAGGAAAAATGACTTAAGTAAATTTTAGAAAATCCGCGGAGTTGATCGGACTCCGCATATCATTAATAAAAGACAGCGTACATAGGAATGACTAGATATGATGAGTTCCCGCTGCCGGTTTGAACCGCGGTCAGCCACAAAAGATGGGAACACTTACATTTTAATTATAAGTAACATTTCTTGAGATTCCGGATATTCCATGTCCGGGGTAGGTCTTGGCCATCTTGGTTCCTGAGTTTGTATGCTCCTTTTCCCAATGCCTCCACAACTTCGTACGGGCCCTCCCATTTGGGACCTAGCTTCCCGGTGCTCTCAACCAGGCTAGCGTCGTTGTTGCGGTAGACAAAATCTCCTGGCCTGAAGCTTTTGCCGCGGACCTTGGCGTTATAGTATTTTTCCATCCTGGCTTTACTTCTCGCTTCTTCAATGGCCGCGACTTCTCTCCTTTCTTCCACAAGATCCAAGTTCAGTTGTAGAGCTTCTTTGTTTGCTACTGGGTCAAACAGAGCACACCTCAAAGATGGCATTCCTATCTCCACAGGGATCACGAGCTCCGTCCCATAGGTTAGGGAGAATGGCGTGTCTCCATTACTAGATTTGATCATTGTTCAGTGCGCCCATAGCACATGCAGTAGCTCCTCCAGCCAATCCTGGCTCCCTTGGTCGATTCTTGCTTTAATCCCTTCTCCCAAGCTTCTGTTTTCCCTCTCGACTAACCCGTTTGCTTGCGGATGTTTCACTGATGCAAACCGTTGTTTGATATTAAGCTTTTCACACCAATCTTTGAAGGGGTTGTCCCTGAACTGCTTGGCGTTATCCGCTACAATCTCCCCCGACAGACCAAACCTGCACACGATGTTATCCCATACAAACTTCTTGACTTGGTTGCCAGCAATGGTTGCAAGAGCCTTGGCCTCAATCCACTTTGTAAAGTAATCTATTGCGACTATCAAATACTTGATCCTTCCTGGAGCTTCTGGAATGAGCCGCAGATGTCTATACCCCATTTGTAAAACGGCCAGGGGGAGGTGATAGGAGTCAAGTTATGCTGAGGATTTCTGGGAACCAGCCGGTGTACTTGGCAGTCCTGGCACTTGTTGATCACTTCCCTTGCGTCCCTATGCATGGTAGGCCAATAATATCCGGATCTTATTGCTTTTGCCACGATAGCCCATGGTCCGGAGTGCATGCTGCATGAACCCTCGTGAATTTCCCTAATCACATAGTTTGCCTGTATTGGGCCCACACATCGCAACCACGGCTCCAGAAACGATTTACGAAACAGGACTCCGTCAATGACGGAGTATTGCCTTGCCTTTATCTTTAGCTTTCTAGCTTTTTTTTATCCGCAGGAAGCACTCCATCTTTCAAGTACTCAAGAAGTGGGGTCATCCAACTTTCCCCTTCTTCTTCAACCACAGCCATGACCTCTTTCTCCTCGATCGATTTATTTTTCAGGACTTCAACCAAAACTTGTTTTGTCAAGTGAGTAAAGCTGGTTGAGGCTATTTTGCTCAGTGCGTTCGCCTGCTTATTCTGACTCCGCGGAATCTGTCTGATTGAGAATGTGCGGAAGTTTTGTATCAGGGCCTTGGCTTTTGCTAGATACAGTGCCATACTCTCCTCTTTTGCTTCATACACACCATTAATCTGATTCGCGACCAGTCGAGAATCTACATTTGCGGACAGGTCCTTTACTCCCATCTGTTTCGCTATCCTTAAACCCGCAAGCAGTGCTTCGTACTCTGCTTCATTGTTGGATGTATCAAATTCGAATCTCAAAGCATAAGTGAATTATGTACCTTTAGGGTTTATAAGGATTAGGCCTGCTCCGGATCCTTCTTGACAAGAGGATCCGTCGGTGTATAAGCTCCATGGCTCGGTGCATGGCAGGTCTTCTACGGTTATCTCTGTTGCCGGGGTCTCTTCCTCTGGAATTTCTGCAATGAAATCGGCTAATACTTGTCCCCTTATGGCTGTGCGCGGCCGAAAACTAATGTCATGTTCTCCCAGTTCAATGGCCCACTTAGCCATCCTGCCTGTATTTTATGTCTTCATAAGCATTTGCTTGATTGGTTGGTCTGTGATGACCACTATTGGATGTGCCTCAAAATACCTCTTGAGTCTTCTAGCCGCATGAACCAGTGATAACACCAACTTTTCCATTGGGCTATAGTTTATCTCCAGACTTTGTAACGTGCGGCTAATGAAGTAGATGGGCTCCTGGCGCGGTCCTCTTTCTGCCAACAGGACAGCGCTGATGGCCTCACTTGTCGCGGACAAGTACATAATCAGTTCTTCTCTTGGTTGGGGAGCCGTGAGGGTAGGCAGGTTGGCGATGTGCTGCTTCATTTCATTGAACGCCTGTTCCGCTTCCGGTACCCAGTGAAAGTCGCTCTTTTTCATACACTTCTTTAGTGTCTTGAAGAACGGTAAAGACTTTTCCGCGGACTTTGATAAGAAGCGGTTCAGACTAGCCAATTTTCCATTTAAGCTTTGCACCTCTTTAAGAGTCCGTGGGGAAGGCAACCGGGCAACGACCTCGGATTTCTCTGGGCAAGCCCTAATTCCCTTTTTGCTGATGACATGCCCCAGGAATACTCCTTCTTCTGCTCCGAAGGTGCACTTTTTTGGGTTCAACTTCATGTTTATCTTTCAGAGGGTCATGAAGGTTTCTTCCACGTCTCTTAATATTTCCATCTCCGAATGGCTCTTAATGACCAGGTCATCCACATATACCTCCAGGTTCCTACCAATCTATTTTTCGAAGGCTTTGTCCACTAGACGCTAGTATGTGGCTCCTGCGTTTTTCAACCCAAAAGGCATTTTCTTATAGCAAAAAATCCCTTGGCTTGTGTGGAATGCGGTTTTTTCCTCATCTTCTGCGGCCATCTGTATCTGGTGTATCCTTTGTATGTGTCCAAGAAGCATTTGAAGGTGAATCCGCAGAGGGATTCGACTTTTCAGTCCATCTCCGGAAGAGGGTAACAATCTTTTGGGCATGCTTTGTTCAGATCTTTGAAATCTACGCATATTCTCCAACTTCCGTCACTTTTCTTAACCATGACCGGGTTTAACAGCCAGTCGTGGTACTGGACCTCCCTCATTATTTCGGCTTCTACCAGTTTTGCCACATCATCGTTAATTGCTTTGTTCCTTTCCGGAGCCTGTCCCCGTTTCTTTTGTCTTACCGGGGCGTACCCTTCCCGGATGTTCAACTTGTGTTCTGCTACGCTCCGTGGCACTCCAGTCATGTCTGATGGTTGCCAAGCAAAGATATCTAGATTGCTCTTCAACAGTTCATACAAGTCCTTCTTTCCTTGATCTGTCAGGTTTCCTCCCACAATAACAGTTTGGTTCGGGAATTCTAGATGTATTGCTACTTTAACCCCTTCTTTTGCCGGAGTTTCCTCGGAACTCTGCTGTGATAGTGGTTCCACGACCAATTGGCATTCTACAGGAACGACCTTGTCACTATGTAAGGTGACTACTCCGCCCTAGGTGGGGAATTTAATCATACCGTGGGCCGTGGAAGGGACACTTTTGAGTTATCTTATCCCCGACCGTCCTATTATGCCATTGTATTGAGAGGGTAACCTAACAACCATGAAGTTCATCCAAGCACTAGCTGAGTTATCTTCATCACCTAATGTAACTTCTAACAGAATCTGTCCCAAAGGCCATGATAACTCGCCACTGAAGCCGAGAAGAGGGGCAGTAGCGGGGATCATTCTCTTCCTGATTTTCGGGCTCAAACGGTTAAAACAATGTTCGTAAAGATTCTTCATGTGGTCGCGGTGCAAAAATTCTCTGTCCCAATGGCCGCGGTGCAAAAATTCTTCATGTGGTCCTCTGGATCCCCGGTTCCGTCATAGGGTTTGACGTTTGTGGGCATCCGGGTCCTTTTTGGGAATTCAAAATTCCTGATCCGTTGTGTGAAAGGGTCTGTGTCCTCAATGTCGTATGGATGATAAAGATCATTCGTACCCCCTCTGTTCTTTCCGGATCTGGCTTCCCAATATCCCCCAGCACTATCTTTGCTTTCAACGGGTGTCCGTTCCCTTCGCCTTACGAATCCAGAGTAGGCATCTCTGTTCTTGGCGCCTTTCTCCCTAGAGCGGGAGGCGTGGCTGTAGGTTGGACTGGGGATTCTCCTTCTTGGTCTATCCGGACTTCCTTCCGTGTAGGGTTGTTGGTCCCGCCTGTTACGTTTGGCTTTAATCCTTCGCTCTCTTCGAGCGCGACTCTTTGTCCTAAGTCGAGAAAACACATCCGGTCTTCTCTCCCCCAGGCGTGATTTGACATCTCCCCGTTTTTCCCCTAGACGAGTGAAAACGGTGGACCGGAGGTTCTTGGTCCCTTTACCATCGTCCTCGGGTTCCTTGCTGAGTCTGGAAAAAGACACTTCGAGATTGGGAACCTTCGGAAGGTCCGGATCTATAACTGGGGCTAGTTTTCCGCTTTTTATCATCCCCTTTTTTCCCCCCCAGGATTTCGACTGGGAGTTTCGAGATCGCTCTTGAGAGTGCGAGTTCCCTCGTGACTCGTCATCGAAGTCGAGGCGGGTCTTTACTTGCCTCAATTTTTCCGCATGGACTTTCTCGGTCATTAAAGGCAATAGTTGGTCATAATGCTTGTCGCAAAATTCCCTTATCGCCTCTTCCGGAAGAGAGTCTGCATGGTGCTCTCCTTCTTTGTTCTTCCCCTTCCCAAGAGTGTTTCGTACTGTTGAACGCTCTTGGGCCGGGGAGGAGTCGTTTACTTGGTTACTCATGGTAAAGTTCTTTAGAAACGCAGTTGTGTAACTGGTCCCACGGATGGCTCCAACTTGTTAGTACAAATCTTGGGCTCAACGCAAAACCTAGGTTAGACTAGCTCTTGGCAGGGGCGGATCTTGTGCTAAGTGTCTTGAATAGCTGCTAAGAAAAAGTACCACCGTTAGTCTTACCGCGGAAGGGGGCTTCTGCGGTTGGCCTCCGGTGTGAGAGTAAGTATATTGTTTAGAGAGAGAAAGTGTATGTGCGAACTATGTGAGAGTAAATGTTATTAGTTTAGAGTAATAAATGAGGTGGGGGTATTTATACTATCCACATGAGTCCTGTAGCTGCATCGGAACTCTGCGAGTCGGATTGCGCTTCCCCTGGCAGGTAGGTGTCAGAGCAGAGCCGAATTACGCCTCCCCTAGCAGGTAGGTGTCAGATCACATGGGAGACATAATCCCAAGAGATCTGGCTTTTGGCGGCGTGACGGCCTGGCGGCGGCCGATGATGTGTTCCGGCTCGACCTGGGGAGACCGGGGCGTGTTCTTGTCCGGCTTGACAAGACTGGAGTCTATGATGTATGCTTGTCCGTCTTGACTCTTCCGCGGTTAGTTATGAACATGTCCGGCCCAGTATGCTGGGTCCGGGGGTACTATACACGATCACCCCTTAACTTATCTTCTTTAAAAATGAGCTTTTTTTGATAATTTGATTATTTATTTTGTGTAACAACAAATTTTTGATTCATCTGATAAATAGAACATCCAACTATTAAACCAAACATACTATAAGAATTTGAGAGTTGATTGAAGATACAAAAAAATATAGAAAAAGAAAGAAAAATTAGTTTGTTATGATAATCTAGAATTAGAGCTAGAAAATCGAACTATCACAAACGAGGCTTGTTCGCGTTTATTGGTTTAAGTTTAACTGAACAAACGAAGTAATATGAGCACTAAAGCGAACAAATTTTGGTATTCATGTTTTTCGTTGAAAAATAGCTTATTTGTGATCGTTCATAAAAACGTTATTCATAAACGGTTCTTAAAAATGTCAGTTTCATTTACACTATTTGCTAAAAGTCTTTAGAATTTGTAGCATCAAATGAGCTAAATCCATTCTTATGTAGTAATAAAAAGATGGAATTAGCTCGCTCTTTTTAAACTCAAATAAGGACATGGTCTTTAATAGTTTAGCTTATGGATTTGAAAAGTAAAAAAAAAAAAAAAAAAAAGAGAGTAATATCCCTAATATATTTAGAAGTTTTAGTAATTGAGGACTTAATATATCGAGGCTTAAAGATGATGCCAACAAAAATTGTGACTGAATATCTATATTCTATATATATAATAAAAAAAACTTTTTTTGAAACTTGCCACGTCACTAATGCCAGCATGGCAAAAAAAAGACAGCTCATAAAAGCCACCTCATCACCTCATCTATTATATTCAACCCTTCAACCCGCCTTTCACTTCAACTTTTAGACTACCGCCTTCAATGCCACTTTCCCAAAACCAAAACCCAAAACCCCCTGCGATGAATAATTGGATTAAATAATCAATGGCAACCGAAAATCAAGGCAACCGAAATGGCAACCGAAGATCAAGAAATTGCCACTTTCCCAAAACCCCTTCAATGGCAACCGAAAATCAAGGAAGATCAAGGTATAATTCAATCTATATATTTTTTTTAGTTGTTAGACATACCTACCGAATATCAAGCTAATTCTTTTGACTTTCAAGGTTTATTATTCATTATCAGTTTTTGCAATTGATTTATGGTATGATTCACCATCGATTTGATTGAGGTTTTTTTTTGGGTGTAACTAACAATCGAATTGTGATGTAACCAAACAATAAGGAAACAATTTATTTGATATGATTCATGATATTGAACAAATCGGTTATGGTATGATTCACCATCGATTTGATTGAGGTATGATTCATCAGGAAACAGTTTTTACAATTTATTTATGGTATGATTCATGATATTGAACAAATCGGTTATGGTTTTACTAAATTGTTTCCTAATTAATTTTTTAAACAACATGTTAAGTATTCTTGGTTTATATCTTCTTAATTATTTGTCAAATTATTCTTTCAAAATACATTATTCACTCATATTGATACCCATTGTCTCTCAACCCTATAAGTTGGGTGATGTTAACAATGTGAAGAAAGAATTCCAAGAGGTTTCTATTCCTCCAAATCTCATGATCGGGAAGTGTGCGGTGAGTATTCTTGATCACTTTTTTCTTTTAACAAGCAAACCTTGTAGCAATAGTTTAAAGATTTCATATTTTTGGTTTTTTAGGAGTTATTTGATTTTATTGCTGGAGAACTTGCAAAATTTGTTGCTACCAAGAGTGGAGATATGCAAATTCCACCTGGCACACAACGTGAACTTGGGTTTACCTTCTCATTTCCCGTCAAGCAATCATCAATTGCAGGAGGGACTCTTGTTAGATGGACTAAGGGCTTCAACATCGAAGATGCTGTGAGTCTTGATTACTGATTACCTCTGTTCTTTTGCCCTGTTTATATTTATAGTAGAACTAGAAATGATAAAATAGGCGTGATATTGAAAAGTGAGGAAGGCTAGCCTAATTTTGCACTCTAATTATCCATTGCAGTCATTCGTAAGGGTATTTTAGACATTTACGACAGTCAAAACAAGCTTTTCTGTATACAAGTTTTTATTGGTTTTCTGTATAACAGGTTGGGCAGGACATTGTAGAAGAGTTGGTAAAAGCAATGGAAAGGGTTGGTGATGACATCAAATAAGTACATTTTATTAGCATCATGTATCCTATGTATATTGCTTGTTTTTGTATTATTTTATATGGGAATTGATACTTAATCGCTTACTTTTGTAATTCTCAGTTATAAACAAGCATTTGGTGAAAGTTAGCTATTATGGACATAAAATGGAGCAAAATGATCAAGATTGGAAAAGTCTGCTGAATTGAAGAGATTAAAGACCATTGCCTGACTTTGAAGAATGCGCCGCATCTGATTTTATCATGCGTCGCATATGAAACTTTGGTCAACGAAGAAGAACCAACTTGTTCAACTCCAGATACGCCGCATCGGACCAATCCGATGCGCCGTATCGGCCATACACAATCCTTACCAAGAAATCAAGTGGAGATTAGAAGCTTAATGAAGAAGTCAAGATTACAAGTCGACACTTGAAGATGCTTTCGTATTTTGGCCATAAAATCTTCATTCGGACTCCGTTTTAGTTGATTCAAGCGGCCACGGAAAGAGAAAAAGGAGATCTACCTGTATCCGAAGGAGATGCGGCGCATCAGGCTTTAGATGCGCCGTATTGGGAGATGCTCCATATCAGATTTATAGATGCGCCATATCGGGTCAGTTTCAGACTTGGAGGCTACGTTTACTTATAGATGCGGCGCATCTAACTCTTTAGATGCGCCGTATCGACCCAGATTTCAGTATCTATAAATACCGAACTCATTAACGAATTAGGGCATCTTTGGGAACCCTTAGGGCCATTCCCAGACGATCAAAGCCTCTCAAAACAGCAGAAGATCACCCTTGAAGACCCAATTATACTTGAAGAACATCTCTTATCATTGTTATACTACTTAATCATTCTGTTAGCGTATCATATTCTTTATGTTTAATACTCTATTCGTCTTGATTATATTTTTGTATTTTGTTACAGAGATTATGGGCTAACACCCTTAGGTGTTAGCCATGTTTATGAAGTTTTATTAGTTTTTATGATTTTGTCGATGTGTTTGCTTTGTTATTGGATTGGGTGCTTGTCGATAAAAACTCGTTTATTGCTTATAACTAGTAGAAGTCTATGTAACTAGGTTATGATCCTTATAACTTTAATTGATGTGACTTAACTACCTGTAATTGTGGTTGCTTAGGTTGAGTTATATGCGTGTTAACCCGAATCTCTATTAGGAATCATTGTTTGGCATAAACGGAACGTGTCTACAACCTAATAGGACTAGTAGCGTGTAATACCGAACTAGGTTAGATGGTTTAAAGCAATAAGTTAGTATTGATGCTAGACGAGTCACTATGATCATGTCCTCTTTCCCACCACGATGGTAGGTTATTTAATCGTGACAGGATTAATAATCGGATTGGCGACAAAACAATTGAATGAATTAAAACAAGTAGACATAAGCATGTATAACTATAAAATGGATTAGACGTGGCTAACCCGTTCTTCCTATCTATCTTCATCTATCTTTAATTTGCTTTTAATTAGTTTAATATTTATTTTCTCGTATTTAGTTTAATTAAACACACAAAATCGTGATAGCCTCTCAGGCTAAAACCCCAAAAATATTTACTTCCTTTCTAGGTTAGTTAGTTTAGTAATTAGAATACCTTTAGATCACTTTAGCTTCGCTCCTAGTGAACGACCCTTGCTTACCTAGAAACTATCTACATTGATCGGGTACACTGCTCGTGAGTGTTTAGAGTCTATAGGTTAGTTCGGCAATAAATAAATTTAAAACTTGGTTGATTTTTATAGACCTAAAAAAACACATCAAGTTTTTGGCGCCGCTGCCGGGGAGTGATTGTTTTAATATTATTTATTGGTATTTTAGTTTAGTTAGTTTTTTTTTGTTTCTGTGTTTCTGTCTCAGAAAGGCAATACGGCGTATCCTTGTCTGTGGATGCGGCGTATCTGTCTTATATCAATACGGCGTATACAGGTCAACTGTATACGGCGTATTGACGTTCTGTGACCAATTTTTTTTATCGTTTTTCTTTATTTTTGTTTATTTAATTTTTATTTTTCGTTTTAGTTTTTATTGTTTTTGTTTCGGTTACTGCTGTTCTTGGTTGTTTATCTTTCAGGTAATAATGATGATGGATAATCCGGACATAACTATGGAAGAATATCTTAGGCTTAACAATGAAAGATCCTTGAGCAATAACAAGGTTTACGATTGGGAAAGAGCAAGATATGGTGCACAAGTCATCAATGATAAAGAACCCACGATGGAAGAGTACTTATTATCAAAGCAGGAAGAGTCAGGGAAAGAAAGAAAGACATTGCCATTTAGACACACTTGGACTTTATCCAATGATGATGATGAAGAAGAATCGTACAATTTTGGTGCAATTAGGTTTCCGGCAATAGTTATTGATGATGTTATTTCTCCGGAAGTTGCCCAAGATGAAGAAGAGTCACAAGTGTTTGATTTGAATGAAAATCCGGCAATTGTTTACAAAGAAGCTTATTCATCCGAAAGTGCTTATGATGATAATGAAGATGAATGTGGAACAATGGTGTATGGTGCTATTACTTGTGATTTTTCACCCGAGTTGGAAAATATATTCTCATTATATCAAAAACACCATGATGATATTCCATCGGATGAAGATAATGAGTATTCTCATATTGAAAGTGTTGGGAATTATGATACGAATCAAGAGCAGATAACTTAGGTCTGGTAGTTTATCTAAGTTAGGTCTGTTTGTGTTATTAGGTCTGGTAATGTAATGTTAAGTCTGGTAGCATGTTTAAGTCTGGTTGACTTGTAAAGTTAAGTCTGGTCGTGAAGTTAGGAAAGTCTGTTAGAGTTATGTTAGGAAAAGATACAAAACGTGTATGTATCTTTATAGAAGATTTGTGAATATCTTCTGAGTCGGTTAGTATTAGGGTTTCCTTGTGTTATAAAAGGATCCCTAAAGATTGTTAGTTTATGTGTGAGAGTTGTACGAGTTCACTATTGTGATTATAATCAATATACGAAGTTAGTGATATCTGTGTGTGTTCTTCATTGTTCTTGTTAAGATTCCGCATTAACAATAACAATCACCTAGGGTTTCTCAATTAGATTGGTTCGGATTTATCCTAACCATCTACTAGGTATTCAAGACTACTTAGTGATCCACATACAATTCGTGGACCAACAAGTGGTATCAGAGCAAGGAGAGAGACTCTGAATTCGAAGAACACTAAATCTCAAAAACCTAATTCTCACTCAAATCACCCTACACAATGTCTGAATTCGATAAGCCTGTTAACACTGAAACTTTCTCAATCCATAACAGTGAGGATGAGAAATCAAACCATGAAGATGAAGGAAAAAACCGAAACCAGTAACTCCCAAACACAACAACAACCCATCCCTTCCACATCCACAATCTCAAACATAAAACTTCCATTACTGAAAAGAGAAGAGTATGATATATGGGCCATGGAGATGGAACATTATCTGGAATACATTGATAGCGATGTATGGAAGGTGATTCAGAAGGGAAATTCTAAGAAAAGAATTTCACAAGGGAATGATGGGCAGATCAGAATAATGCCACCAGTATCTGCTGAGGAGATTAGGGCTGTGGAGAAAGAAAAGAAGGCCAGAACCTTGCTCCTTATGGCTATTCCTAAGGAGCATCTACAAAGGTTTCATGGCATTCTTGATGCAAAGGAGATGTGGGAGGCTATCAAGAAACGATTTGGAGGTAATGCTAACTCCAAGAAGATGCAAAAGGCTGTTCTTAAACAGCAATTTGAAACATTCAGTGTTTCAAAGACTGAAGGTTTGGATAAGGGCTATGACAGATTTCAACATCTGTTAACACAACTGGAAGTTCATGGTGCAGCAGTTTCAAATGAGGATGCAAACCACAAGTTCCTTAGGTCTTTACCATCAGAATGGGGCAATGTATCTGTGTCGATGAGGATTAAGGAGGAAGTAGATTCAATGACACCTGATGACCTATACAATAATCTCAGGATGTTTGAAAGGGACATCAGTAACACCACTCAGGCTTCAACCAGTTCATCAAATGTTGCTTTTATGTCACAAAACAAAAGCAGTACTTACAAGGTTAAATCTGGTAGTGTTAGGTCTGGTATCTATGAAACTCCTTCAAATGAAAGGTCTGCTTCAAGTTTTACTGATGAGGTGATACATTCTTTCTTTGCCAATCAAACGGAAGATGAAAGCTTTATTAGTGAAGACCTAGAACAGATTAATGATGCTGAAGTTGAGGAGATGGACATAAAATGGCACATTGCCATGGTTGCTTTAAGGGTCAAAAGATTTCAGAAGCAATATGGAAGGACCATCAACTTCAACAACAAATCACCAGTGGGATACACAAAGAGGACAGTTGAATGCTACAACTGTCACAAGCATGGACATTTTTCAAGAGATTGTCCAGAGAAGAAGCCTGCTAATGGGAAAAGAGATGATGATGGGAAGATGGAAAAGAATCAGATGAGCCTGCTGACAATGGAAGCTGGAGAAGTCAACTGGGGTGAGCATCCAAGAGTGAATGAGGAGTCTGATCATGCTCTCATGGCCATTGGTAATGAGGTATCATTATGCTCTAAATTATGCACTGACTCATATAATCATGTTAAGGCTTTGTGTGATGAGCAGCAAGAACAAATAGGTGATCTAGAAGTAAATTTATTAGCACATAAAAATGCTGTAAAAACTTTAGAAGCACAAAAGGTCACTCTTCAAAACCAACATGCTGCTTTAAATGAAAAACTATACTTTCAAGCTAATAAAATATACGAACAAGATGAAAAGCTTAAAAGGTATAGACAATTAGGACTTAAAATTCAGAAGGAAAGGGATGAGCTGAGAAAAAGGGTAGATCAGTGGAACAGTTCAAATAATAACTTGTTTAAGTGTTGGGATTCTCAAATTAAGTCAAATAAAAAATGTGGCTTAGGATATGAGGAAAATGAGAATAGGGCTATATTTAAGAATAAAGAAGAGGACTATGCTGATAAGCCTTTGTATAATAGGTTTGTTAAGACTGGTGACTTTAAGGGAGTACCACCACCTTTGAGTGATGACTATACTCCTCTTGAAAAAGAAGATTTGGATGATTCACTCTTTGTGTATGGTAAGAAAGGTCCTCAAGTGCCTGAACCAACCACTTCAGAGGACAAATCCAGTAGGTATTCTTCTTTTTAATCCAATGACTCTGAAGGATCTATTGATGGTTCCTCTGATCACTCTAAGTCTGAGTCAAATAATGAGGAAAAAGAGAATCCTGAACCTAAGGTTGTTGAGAAGTGTGAACCTGTTGTTACTAAACCTGTAGTGACTGAACCAAAGGCTGAGACAGTTAAACCTAGTTGTGTCAATCACATAAAATCTCCTAGGGAATCTGTTAAAATGAGTGAGTCACCTAGAAGCAATAGTGTTCACAGAGAAAGTAGGAATAGTTATACTTATGCTCCTAAAAGATGCTTTGTGTGTGGAAGTTTGAGTCACTTAATAAAAGATTGTGACTTCCATGAAAAGAGAATGAAAAGAGAGGCAGAGCAAAAGAGAATGAATGCTAATAAGGGTCATGGTTCAAATAAACCAGTTTAGAATAATGCTAGTAGAATTAATCATGCCAACCAGTTTGTTCCCAGACCTGTCCAACTAAATAACACTACCAGACCTAACTCTTATGTTAATTCTGGTAGACCAAATTTTAGGTCTGGCTACAGAAACTTTAATGTGAATAGGCAAAATGTTAATTTTATGAGGCCTAAAGTGAATACTGGTTATGTTAATTCTGTGAGACCTATTGTGAACACTGGTTTTGTGAGACCCAAACAACCTTTTCAAAAACCTCAGGTGAATGCAAATTTTCAAAGAAATAATTTTTATAAAGCTCATTCACTTGTAAGGAGACAAACAAATTCAAATGGGGGTTCTGCTGATAATTTCTCTGATTGCTGGGCTTGGAATCCATTTAAAAATGAATTTACCTATAAGTCCAAACATGGTTTCACTGGAGCAAGTTCATACAAGACCTATAAGTATGTTGCTCCACAGAAAGGACTCAAGCCCACTCAGGCCTGGGTTGTTAAGAAAAACTGATTCTCTTTCTTAACTTTGTATAGTTTGTATATTTGTTTGTTTTTAATCTTGCTACTCTTCTTGGTTATTCTTATTTTCAGTAGTTAATTTGTTTTCTGCTTTCCATAGTATGTGTGTTTTTGGTATTTTGTGCTTAACTTTGTTTTGCAGTTGTTAACTCTTCTCTATTGCAAGTAATTCATATGTGAAAAATTAAAACATCAGAACCAAAGAGCTTTTTATTTATTAACAAGAAATTGCATTCTAGGATGCAAGTTACAATGCTTCATAAGACAAAAGCTTTAATGCAAACCAGCTAAACATCACCACCTACACTTTCTGTTTCCCTTTGCCCATGAAGTCAGGAATGGTCTTCTTGGCTCCTCTGCCACCAAACTGATTCCACGCTTTTGGGCATGGAAGTCCAAGAATCAAGCTGCCTGGTGGGGGACGTGGCACAGAACCACTTCTCAGGGAAGGCACAATCTTCGAAGGAAAAGTCTCTTCATCATCTTTGGAGGGGTCTTCTTCTTCAGCACTTTTATCATCTACATCAGAAGGGGGAATTGGTCTTGAAGTCTTTGGTGCTTCATTGTCTGGTTCTTTTTCAGTAAGATCATAAGGAGCTAGCCATTGCTTCAGAGTTGACTCTCTTAATGTCTTGTTTCTTGTGATTGAAGAATACCCTGGTGGGAAGTATCCACCCCATCCTCCTGATGATGAATCAGAAGATGAGCCATTTGGATCCCAAGAAGAATCGGATGAAATCTCTATGGTTTCTGAGTTGGATGGATCCATTATGCTTATAAGGTTTTCTTTTGGTTTGTGATGGTTTTTGTGATAAAACAATGGGTGGTTTTATAGGGAAAATCAAGGTTTAATGTCTTTTAATGCTCGGTTGGTGTATGAGTTAATACTTGCAGGGAAAGAGTTATTAATTGTATTTTTGGAAAGTTGACCACAGGTTTTATTTTGGTTAAGTATAGTGAAAAAAAAAAAAAAAAAAAAAAAAAAAAAGAAAAAAAAAGGGGAGATTTACACTTAAGGGGAGGTAATGTACATTTAAGGGGAGGCAAATGTACAAGTTTTACATGTTTTTAAATCGGGTAAACTTAAGTGTTAAATCTGGTAGCTTGTATGTCTTGCAAAGATTGGTTTTTGTCTCCTTTTTCTTGTTGTTTCAACTAATTCTTGCAGAAAAGATTGGAATGAGATGATGCAAAGCCTTGCATTCGCTATATTCAGTGTGTAAGTCCACTCTCTTGGTTAGGTCTGGTAAGTTTATGATTCGGCCTGGTTGACTATTTAGGTCGGGTAGTGTTATATTTTTGACCGTTAGATCTGGTCAGAATAATAAAGATTTATCTAAAATATTACCGTTGCACTATTTTCGGTAAAAAGAGATATTTATGAAGTATATAAGATTAAAATTTGATATATTTTATCTCCTTTTATTCTTTATTTACTTCCAAATTTAAATCATCTTTATTTTTCACGACTCTGTTTCTACGCTCATATTTTCAAAAACCCTACCCTTCTAATCAACCAGACCTAAATCATTTACTCATCTATGGCTAACCTCAAGTTTGTGGACAAGCATAATCAAGTTGGTTTCTTGAAGAAGCCAGATCAAAGTGCAGGTTTCGAGGGGATTGTGGATTTCCTAAAAGGTTCTTACATTTGTTATTCGTTAATTCATAATCCTACTATTTATCAGTCCCTTGTTAAGCAGTTCTGGGGGTCAGTTACCTCTGAGACTCTTGATGATGGGACCCCATGTTTAAGGGCAATTATAGATAAAAATGGATTTACCATTACTGAAGCATCCATTAGGGAATGTCTCCAATTGGATGATGCTTTAGGAGAATTTGATTTGCCTAGTGAGGATATTTTGGAGGGTTTGAATACCATTGGATACCACACTGATGGAAGTTTTACCTTTTGGAAAAGTCATTTTTCACCTCAGTGGAGGTTTTTAGTACATCATTTACTTCAGAGCTTAAGTCCCAAGAGTGGTGGATGGGATCAATTTGGAAGCAGAATTGCTTCTGCATTGGTCTGTTTATCATTTGAAAGGAAATTTAACTTTTCAAAATTAATTTTTGAAGGAATGGTGAAAAATGCTAAGGACCCAAAATTTTTAATGTATCCACGATTTCTGCAAATGATCTTGAATTTTGAAACTAAGGATAAAGTGCCTTACATCAGTGTGGTCTTTACTCCCAAACTTTTTGCAAATTTAAAAAGGAGTTTTCAAGGGACAGACAAACCTTTGCTTGCTGCTATGCTTGGTACTAACAATGCAGGTACTTCTGGAGCTGCACAAGTGCATCCTGATGAAGAACAAGACCAAGCATCATCTAGGTCTGCTACACCTACATCTTCTCCAATTCCATCACCTCAACCAGGTCCCTCACCATCTGCTGAAAGACTAGCTACACCTATCCAACAACCTTCACCTTCACAACCAAATGTTCCAAGTCCTGCAAGGGAGGAGGAACATGCTCCCATTACCATGGAAAATCTTCTTATCATAGTTCCTCAACTGCAAAAGAAGATTGCTATTTTGGAAAAGTCTAATGAGGCACTCAGAAAAGCTTATGTGACCTTGGTGAAGAAAGTAAAGAAAATGGGAGTAGCAATGAAGAAAAAGGGTGTTTCTTTTGATGATGAGGAGGGTGAAGCTGAAAATTCTTCCAAACAGGGGAGGAATTTGGAACAAGAACAAGAACAAGGAAATATTCTTCAAACACCAGTTCAAGAACCTCTTGTTCAAGATAATGTCACCACAATCAGCCCAGAGACACTGGAAGTAGCAGAGACTTTGGCTCAATCAATGGGCAAAATTAAACAGGATAGGAAAAGAAGAAGGTTAATTTTGTCTGTTGATGAAGAGATTGAAAAGTTTGGGACTATATCTGATGAAAAGTCTGGTGAAGAAAAGTCTGGTAATGAACTTAGTTCTGGTAATGAAGAAAAACAATCTGCACTAAGAAAGGGAAAGCAGGTTGTGGAGGAAACTTCATTGCCAAAGAAGTCTAAGAGAAAAACAAGAGAAGAACTTGCATCTGAGGCTGCAATTGAGAGGATTAAGGCACAAGATTTTGCTGAAGAAGAAAGACAAAAGATGTTAGATGCAGTATATGCAAGACAATTGGCTGAAGAATCTGATGAATTTACAAAGCTGCTCAATGTTGATGATGAAGTAAGAGCAAAGTATGAAGAACTTCTAACTATTGAAGGTTTAACTGCTGATGATCGAGCCAAACAGTTAGCTGACTTCATAAATGCAAGAAGTAATGATGATACATTGGGTGGATTCTTAGAAAAGTTCAAGCTTCAGAAGAAATCAAAGATTCCCAAGAAGATGTCTATGGCAGAAAAGAAACATGATATGAAGATGTATCTTAAGAATCAAATGCATCTATCTTTGGAACAGATGAAAGGGAAGTCATATGAGGAAATTCAAGTAGCATATCTCAAGGCATTTGAAAGAGATCAAGGTTACAAAGCTATTGACTATGATGATGTGCAGAAATATTGTTTTCAGGGAAGAAAGGCTAAAGAGAATGAACTGGTCATTGAACCTGATAAGATGATTGATATACAACCTGAAGCTGGTAAGTCAACAGAAGAAGTGCAAGCTGATGTAATAAAGCCTATTGTGTTTCAAAGAAGAAAAGGTTTGGAAAGGAAAAGTAAATCCAAGAAAGTGGTTGTCGAAGAGGAATTAGATGAAGAACCTTCATCTGAAGGAGCCACAATGGGGACTATTGAAAGCACAAAGGAACCAACTAAGGTTGTCAAGTATCAACTAATAATGACTGGTGAGAGGGCTGCATATCAAATAATAAGGGAAGATAATTCTGACATTGTTTATATGAATTTTGCTGGAATTTTAAATGATGTGAATAGGGAGGATCTTCAAGAACTTTATCAGTTGGTGAACATTAAATATGGAGATCATCCACCTGAAGATGAATTTGAAAGAGTCTTTTGGGGCAATTTGAAGGTGATGTTTGAGCCACCAACTGAGTCTGATATAGTGTGGAAACTTCCTGAAGAGCAAAATATTGTCAGCTGGAGATATTTTCATACCTGCAAGGTACATTGTGTTTCATTAAAGAATGTTGATATTTATATGCTTGCAGAAGTGGAATATTCTTTATCATCAAGTGTTTGCAAGGAAATGATGAGCAAAAAGTTGTATGCTGATAAGAAGGATGAAGGATATGAGATGTTATTGGATTTGATTAAGAAGCAGTCTTTGAAGGATGTAGCTTAAGGATGTTTGAAAGAATTTTCACAAGTTGTTGAGTGAGACTATTGGAACTTCTCACTTGGTGGAGGTGCTTTGCACTAACACATCAAAAGGTTATCAGTCCACCTTGTCTCATCAACATAAGGACTGGCTAATCCTGAGCAAACGGCTAACAGGTAAAGATTGCTCAAATCCGTTTATGGCTGACAATTTGCCAAAAATTGTATGGTATTCAACTCACCATATCTAAGATAAGTGAAGAGTTGGCTAGCCCACAAGGTTATGGCTTGTGGTAAAGGCTGTGGAAAACCATAAATGGTAATCAATTCACCATGATGAGGTGCTTTTCCATCAAAGAATTGACTAGTCCAGAAGCAAACGGCTTTTGGTAAAGACTTAACAAATCCGTTGATAAGCTGATGATTTGCTAAAAATCATATGGTTATCAGTGTACCATGGTCTTACACACCAAAACATTGGCTACTCCAGTGGTAATGGCTATTGGTAAAGAGATTTTAAATCCATTACATTTTCAATGATTCACCTCTCACAGATGGTAACACATTTGGAAGTGATGAGAATAGTCTGGAACTTAAATGAATTTGATGTACATATAGTCAATGTTGCTGCAAAGACCATATCAGAAGAGCTTATCAAGATTCAAGCTGCTAGAAAGGAACAAGACCTAAATACAGTTCAAAGTGTTCAAGATTCAATCCTCAGAAGGCTTAATCAGAAGAACTTGAAGTTCATGGAGCATGAAGATCAAGTTAGGGGAGGATTGTTGGGAATTATGATACGAATCAAGAGCAGACAACTTAGGTCTGGTAGTTTATCTAAGTTAGGTCTGTTTGTGTTATTAGGTCTGGTAATGTAATGTTAAGTCTGGTAGCATGTTTAAGTCTGGTTGACTTGTAAAGTTAAGTCTGGTCGTGAAGTTAGGAAAGTCTGTTAGAGTTATGTTAGGAAAAGATACAAAACGTGTATGTATCTTTATAGAAGATTTGTGAATATCTTCTGAGTCGGTTAGTATTAGGGTTTCCTTGTGTTATAAAAGGATCCCTAAAGATTGTTAGTTTATGTGTGAGAGTTGTACGAGTTCACTATTGTGATTATAATCAATATACGAAGTTAGTGATATCTGTGTGTGTTCTTCATTGTTCTTGTTAAGATTCCGCATTAACAATAACAATCACCTAGGGTTTCTCAATTAGATTGGTTCGGATTTATCCTAACCATCTACTAGGTATTCAAGACTACTTAGTGATCCACATACAATTCGTGGACCAACAGAAAGTTTTGATTGTATTGTGTACGATGCCATACCGCAATTGCCACAACAAAATGAAATATTCATGCGTGGAATAAATGAGCCAGATTATGACCCCACAAAGGATTTTGAAGAAATGTGGGATGACTTATTTGAGGCGGCTATTCGGGATAAGGATGAAATTACAAGACCACTAGTTGAAGATGGAGACTCACAAGATGAATTGGAGTCACTTACAACAAAAAGTGGTACTAATTTATTTAATATTATTAATCCCGTTACTAATAATCTTGCTAGTTTTCCTAAACAGGTTGCAAAACGAAAGAATGATGAGGTGGAATTTACTACACCAACTAATGATGAATATAAAGCACCTGTTATCAACCCATTTTTGGTTGAAATAGAAAAAGAATTCAAGGATGAGCTGATGGACACGACCATGATTGAAGAGGATGATTTCAATCCTATGAAGGATATAGAGGAACCCGAACTTTTACTCGCCAAAGACCCTTTCTCATCTTTTATGGAAGTCAAGGGACGCCTTACTACCAATAGAACAAACGAAGAAGAAGGGAGATTCATTGATCCTCAACATACTACTCTCTCACATGTAATGTTCATGTCATCCAATTTAACAACCAAACCGGGTAAGGTAATGAACGAAGTACACATATTGCCAAGGTATTATCTTTACATATTCTATCCATCTCTTGTAGCAAATTTACACCGTTATGGTGCTTATTGCTACTATCACCCGCACTTGACCGCAAGTGGGGGGGAAAACACCCTATTGCCTAGTAAATAAGGGTGGAGTCAGGCTCGTGACTCTAACAAAAACAAGCGCTTCTTGGGAGGCAACCCATGCTTGGCTTTTATTTTGTTTTTAGTTTATTTTTATTTTCGTATTTCTGTCAGTTGGTCAAATACGATGCATGCACTTTTAGTAGATGCGTCGCATTAACCCATGACGTGCATTTTAGTATTTCCTACAGGTTGTTGATGCGGCGTATCCAATATTCCATGGATACGGCGCATTGACACTCTGACCTGTAATTTTTTCGTATTTTTATTTTCATAACCAATGATTAACGAGAATCTCTCGAGATTCTTTTTCTGTGGTCTCCATATTTTTACAGGTCTGGACAATTGAAGAGGTTGATGGACTCCCGCATTATATACGCTCGCACGTTTACATTGGAAGATCATACCGAGCAAATCTCAGGGGAGTTCTCCGTTCTAATTCTTTCTATCTCTTGTTTTTAATTTTAAATTCAAACAACGAGGACGTTGTTTAACTTAAGTGGGGGGATGGAGAATTAGAACGTTAGTTGTCCTAAATTTTCAAAAATATGCTTTAATCTATGCTTAATTATCAAAATTTAATTTTTTTTAGCATGTTTTTGTTTAATCTAAGTTGCACAGCTGCACACATAATTTTATTTTCAAAAATTGTGAACTTATCAAAATTCACAAATCTATGAGTGTGCCGGTGACTTGTAAACTTTAGAACTTGGCTTGTATACTATTCGAGACCACCATAATGAGTATTATTGATATAATTGGAGTGACTTGTCTAACAAGGTAAATTTATAGGATTACACCCAAAAAGCCTATTATATGTTTTGTGTTATTAACTAACTACACTGGTTAGTTAACCCCCGTATAAACCCTTTGTTTACTCTCATTTTTAGAGTAAGATACCCCTAGAAAAACCCTCAGAGCCATTCCTTTCGTTTCTTACACCAATGTTTAAAATGTTTCGTTACACCCTTACACCTTAGCCTACCCTGTAGATTAAAGTCCGTGGTTAGTTACTTTAGGCAAAGTGTGTTTCCTTACAATTAACTGTGTTCGCGTGTGTAATTCATTATCTATGGTGAAGGTCTGGAAATTGCACAATGCAATTGGAGTGAAAGTAGATATTGTATAATTTGAGTCTTGTTATTTTTCGTGTGTTTACTACTTTCACTATTACTGTTATTTCTGATGTCATGAAAAGTATGGAAAAATTATCCAGAGTTATCGTTATAGTGATGTGGTGAAATTTTACACATCTATGTTTATGTTAGTAGTTTGAAAAAAAAAATCAAAAAAATGAGAAAAGAAAAAGAAAGAAGAAGTTGGAAGTTTGTTTTTACCAACATTGTAAAGTTATGTAAAGTTATCATTATTGTTGTTGAACTATATTTATGGATTGAATGGGAGTTGGCCGTTATGGGAACGCCAACTAGGATTATTCTTTTGATTGAGATCTTGTTGAGTATAATTCGTGTCTACCTAAAGCGTGTGTTTCAAGTGTTAAAGCGTGAGTTATTCAATGATATGAGTCTTATTCATGGGATGGTTGGGAAAGTAATTTACCACACTTAGGATTTTAATTTATCTGTTTTGTTTATTTTTCATTTTACACCAATTTGTATCCCAAATATTATCCATACCCTACATCGTTCTTTATCCAAACCTTTGATTTATTGAGATTAGGGATTTGAGCAATCTTAAGTATCGTAGTCGTGGATTCGGCTATGTATTTATGATTTTGTCGCCCTTTTTGATATAATATTATTGGTGAAGATTACTTGGTCCTATCTTTAGCCTATTCGAGTTAAGGATTTGAGCAATTGCAAGTATCGTGGTCGTGGATTCGATCATGTATTTGTGATTTTGTCGCCTTTTCTGGAATATGAGATCGATAGAGATTAAAAAGAATGATTAACCCTTAACCAACAAACCCTCTTTATCGCTTTAGACTTGTTATTCCTTAGCTTTAGTGGGGGAGATGCGTATACTTGCCAAGCTTATGATAGGATATTCATCACGACTGGACAGTTAAACGATTAGATTTGCTTTTATCGAAATATTTTATTTTATTTCTAATTCGTTAAGTGTTTGGTTGTGCAATTATGATAAAACGAATAAGTGCTTAATTATAAAAATACATCCTATTTAGGATACATTTTCATAAGTTTAATCTAAGGTTTACTTGAGGACAAGTAAAGTTCAAGTGGGGGGATATTTGATGACATCAAATAAGTACATTTTATTAGCATCATGTATCCTATGTATATTGCTTGTTTTTGTATTATTTTATATGGGAATTGATACTTAATCGCTTACTTTTGTAATTCTCAGTTATAAACAAGCATTTGGTGAAAGTTAGCTATTATGGACATAAAATGGAGCAAAATGATCAAGATTGGAAAAGTCTGCTGAATTGAAGAGATTAAAGACCATTTCCTGACTTTGAAGCATGCGCCGCATCTGATTTTATCATGCGTCGCATATGAAACTTTGGTCAACGAAGAAGAACCAACTTGTTCTACTCCAGATACGCCGCATCGGACCAATCCGATGCGCCGTATCGGCCATACACAATCCTTACCAAGAAATCAAGTGGAGATTAGAAGCTTAATGAAGAAGTCAAGATTACAAGTCGACACTTGAAGATGCTTTCGTATTTTGGCCATAAAATCTTCATCCGGACTCCGTTTTAGTTGATTCAAGCGGCCACGGAAAGAGAAAAAGGAGATCTACCTGTATCTGAAGGAGATGCGGCGCATCAGGTCTTTAGATGCGCCGTATTGGGAGATGCTCCATATCAGATTTATAGATGCGCCATATCGGGTCAGTTTCAGACTTGGAGGCTACGTTTACTTATAGATGCGCCGTATCGACCCAGATTTCAGAATCTATAAATACCGAACTCATTAACGAATTAGGGCATCTTTGGGAACCCTTAGGGCCATTCCCAGACGATCAAAGCCTCTCAAAACAGCAGAAGATCACCCTTGAAGACCCAATTATACTTGAAGAACATCTCTTATCATTGTTATACTACTTAATCATTCGGTTAGCGTATCATATTCTTTATGTTTAATACTCTATTCGTCTTGATTATATTTTTGTATTTTGTTACAGAGATTATGGGCTAACACCCTTAGGTGTTAGCCATGTTTATGAAGTTTTATTAGTTTTTATGATTTTGTCGATGTGTTTGCTTTGTTATTGGATTGGGTGCTTGTCGATAAAAACTCGTTTATTGCTTATAACTAGTAGAAGTCTATGTAACTAGGTTATGATCCTTATAACTTTAATTGATGTGACTTAACTACCTGTAATTGTGGTTGCTTAGGTTGTGTTATATGCGTGTTAACCCGAATCTCTATTAGGAATCATTGTTTGGCATAAACGGAACGTGTCTACAACCTAATAGGACTAGTAGCGTGTAATACCGAACTAGGTTAGATGGTTTAAAGCAATAAGTTAGTATTGATGCTAGACAAGTCACTATGATCATGTCCTCTTTCCCACCACGATGGTAGGTTATTTAATCGTGACAGGATTAATAATCGGATTGGGGACAAAACAATTGAATGAATTAAAACAAGTAGACATAAGCATGTATAACTATAAAATGGATTAGACGTGGCTAACCCGTTCTTCCTATCTATCTTCATCTGTAACACCCCAACCCGATAAGGGTAAAGATATCACAATAATGGTTTCATATCAGATCAAAACAAAGCATACATCTATAGTAATACAAGAATTTTCAAAGGTTACAAATGAAATACAGAAACTACAAGGCTACAAAGCGAATTCCCATAAACTCTAATTCTAACATAATAATAACTTCTAATCATTTCTAATCCAGAATGGCTATCAAGTCTTCTAAGTCCAAGGTACTCTCCAATCATTCCCAGCTTCCCACTAAAACCTGCCGCAGGAAAAGAAATGCGGCTGAGCTACGAGAGCTCAGTGAACAGATATAACGAAAACAAAGCAGTAATACAGAATAATGAACAGTAATTGAAGTACGAAATCAGTCAGAGATAAGGTATAAGTAAATGGTAACAGTAATGAAGAGTACAAGTGTATAAGGTGTAGGAAAACAGCAATCCACTATGAGCCCAGTAACAGTAACAGTATCAGTATAATCATGTAACCATATAATCATATAGAGGGGAGACCTCTCAGTAAACCAGTAATTATGAGGGGAGTCCTCAATCAGTAAATGGAGTGATCAGCTCCCAGTATGTGAAAGACGTGTATCGCACACACCATCAGTCACCAGTAATACAGTAATCAGTAATCAGTAACAGTAACAGTTCTAGGATGCATCCATACGCCCCAGGTGGCCATAAACCTCCCAACACACTAAATAAAATACAGTCAGGGACGGAACAGGTCATCACTCTCCTGCCCTAGAGTCATGCCATCGGTGCATCAATGACATGGTCATGAAACCCTCATGACTAGTTATGGCTCGTAGTATCAAACTGTGGGTCAGTGGTCAAGTATCAGTATTCAGTATTCAGTATTCAGTTTAGTTTCATAGGTCAATATCCATTTCAGTATATCAGAAAATTCATATCAGATGGTTCAGTAACAGAAGGGTCGATATCAGTAGGTTCAATATAAGAAAGGTTCAGTATCAGTAGGTCAATGTCAAAGGTTCACAGGAACAAAGAACATGGCAGTGAATCAGAAATCAGAAATGAGACGAAGGCACCTTACTAAAGAAGGCCAGAATATCTGTACCTTAGACCGCAAGTGAGAACTCAACTAGAACATAAAGATCGGAAGCAACTCCATCTTCAGCGAATCTACACGAATTCATGATCTCTTTATTAATAACTTATTTTAAATCGGATTACTCGTTTTTAGTTGGCTTTCCATTTTTTGAAACTTCCTGTCTTTAGTATCCTTCCCTATTTAATGACTTTTTGGATTATTAATGACAATTAAATAACTTTAAGACGCAATACTATTAATATTATAGTTTAGGGTTGCTCTTAACAAGTTTCCAAAGATTTGGGTTTAATATGTCATTTTAATAAGTTTAAGGTTAACGGTGTAAATTATCAGAATTAAATATTAAGAATGCCAAATAAAATTACTTTAAAGTTTATGCTAAAATTTTATATTAAGATGGTAAATTTTGAACCCCGTCGTGCATAATTTATTAACGTTCTCTTGGCATTAATTTCTGACCGCGACGACCAAAATATGGTATTGGTACATGTATAAACACACTTGGACTTGATATTATAACGCACACTAAATCCTTTTTATTTTCATCATTTCGGCACACTCAAACCGACACTATTCGACACCAATACCAATTTAACCAGTCCTAGCCTTACCCCATGTATACGCCCCATATTAGACAAAAGTGAACAACACAACATACATGAAATTCCCACTTATACTTATATATATGTATGCCCCATGGCCAACATCAACTAGTTTTAATTTAACATATATCTCCTCATTTGCCAAATGCCATACTACAATATAAATGCATGAATAATTCATAAGATTCTTGATAACTATTAGACCCACCACAACACGTTCATAAAATCAGACTTTGTTCCCAACCATGCGACACAAACATGACAAACTTAACACTCCATGCTCGTACATATATTTCTAAAGAGCCAACGCACCGATCTTCCCGTTTTCTTCTTGTTTAATATATGTTATTTGTGAATGTATACCAGCCCCATGTTCGACCCTTTTTAAATGACACTAACACACATGTGTACACTCATTTGTGTGCCATTTTAATCAGATTATGAAGAGTATCAAAATCAACGTTCCATTAGACCATGTGTCGTATTAGTTCTGAATTTTACAAGACCTTCATATTAACATTTAAACGCATGTTCCAAACCAGGTTATGAGCCTTCTTATTGCCAGTATTTTGTTCATATTTTACGTGCCACAATGGCCTAATCTTCATGTAAACCAAACTGATTCTACAACTCCATGAGATCTTCCATTCGATATAAGCTCTAACATATCATATATTTAAGACCCTACTTCTCATTGTTTATACATGACCAAAAGTATGCTTTTATAACAGATTAACTGACCTCAAAACTGATTTAAAGATAGGTTAGAACATTAATACGCCCCATATCACAACAACTAGAACATAAAATTTTATGGTTTCATTACTCTCTTCCGTTTGTTAGCGTTATAGATCGATTATGAGTTTGGTTCATAGTTTACAAGAGTTCTTATTTTATGCGATCAAGTCGAATGAAAATAAGGTCAAAAAGGTGATACCTTTTTCTGGTTCGATCAAGGAAACAACAAGAACAGGAACCCTCGAATGGACTGCCCAATGAACTCATGATCGATCACCACCTTCAGGCTGCTGAAACATCATGACCAAACCGCCAAGGAGGCCGCAAGATTCGCCTTGTTGCTGATGTTGACCGAATAAGAGGAGAGGCAAGAGAGACAGCCGAAACTTTTATGGTAGAGGGAATTAGGGTTTTCTTTGGCTTGTTTTCTTTGAACCGAACAGAGAGAAGGAGTGGGAGTGATTTTAGGTTTTTGTTGAAGGGAGAAAGTTAATCTCGGTATTAAATGGGTTCTTTCACAAACCGTGTAATGTGATTGAATTTATACATGGAAGGGAACTAAATTATTGTGATATGGTATCCTTTTAAATTGAAAGTGTGCTTATCTCCTCATTTGTTTTGCTTAACCGAAATTTTGAAATGTGTAACATATAGGGATTGACTAGCATAGTTTGGATTAGGACATTTATACTTTGTACATTTTAATTCATAATGTAAAGTTTGTTTTTTTTTTTTTTTTTTTTTTTTTTTTTTAGGAGCTTAAATCATTGGGAACTTAGAATACAACTTATATTTGGTTACATTAAAATTAATGTCACTTATGGGGCTTTTATACAATCTAAAAAAAATTCGAATTTAAAGGGTATTTTGGTCATTTCAGATTGTATTACTTTTGGGTTTTACATCATCTATCTTTAATTTGCTTTTAATTAGTTTAATATTTATTTTCTCGTATTTAGTTTAATTAAACACACAAAATCGTGATAGCCTCTCAGGCTAAAACCCCAAAAATATTTACTTGTTTTCTAGGTTAGTTAGTTTAGTAATTAGAATACCTTTAGATCACTTTAGCTTCGCTCCTAGTGAACGACCCTTGCTTACCTAGAAACTATCTACATTGATCGGGTACACTGCTCGTGAGTGTTTAGAGTCTATAGGTTAGTTCGGCAATAAATAAATTTAAAACTTGGTTGATTTTTATAGACCTAAAAAAACACATCAGTTGGCCTTGATATGCGTGTTTCAGCTTTGGTAACTCTTTCCGCTTATTAATTTTATCTTCAGATATGCTCAGTAGTTAAAAATGTAGAGAGTTTTTACTTTACGGTCAAATCGAGCAGAACCATAATTTTTGGAAATATGTGATTGAAAATGCAGGTGAATGATACAGTCGGAACTTTAGCAGGAGGCAAATACAGTAATAAGGACGTAATTGCAGCCGTGATATTAGGTACCGGAACTAATGCAGCATATGTGGAGCGTGCAAATGCAATCCCCAAATGGCAAGGCCTGCTTCCCAAATCCGGAGAGATGGTTAGTGACTTGAATATAACTTTTTTTTCTTTCCATAATCTTTAATGGGCTAAACGAGATTAATAGCTTAAAACGCAAAGGGTCAAATTGGTCGAAAGTCACTCAAATATATATTTGTGCATAAACCTTCTAAATCGTTGTATTTAAAAAACTTAAGGACATTTATGAAGTAATATAATGTTTGTTAACATGTTGGACACTAATCATTTATCGAACAATTTGAAAGTTTTGGACAAAAGAGGTGTTTAGTAATTACATTTGACACACTAATTAGTTGTTTTCTTTACATTAATTTGTTCTCTTGTTTATATGTGAAGGTTATAAACATGGAATGGGGCAACTTTCGATCATCACATCTTCCTCTAACTGAGTATGATGAAAGTCTTGATGCTGAGAGCTTGAACCCCGGAGAGCAGGTACATATTTTGTATATTCCATCTTAGTATATGTTGTTCGGTTGTTCCTCATTTTATGGGTCCACTTATGACCTGTATATGTTTATCGTTTTGTAATAAAAATCGTTGTCACGCTTTAGTGAGGGGTGATTCTTATTGGAATAATAAAACATTGTGAGCCTAAAGTTGTTTGTTTGTTTCTGAAAATTGTTTGTTCTATAAAGCCTAAATAAAAGTTTGAATGCAAAATGATATCTTACTACTATCATTTAACAGAAGGAGATTATTGTTTTTATTTACAGAGTAATATCGTTTAATAATAATTAATTAATCTTAATAATATTGTAATTCTTCAAACAGATTTTCGAGAAGATAATTTCCGGAATGTATTTGGGGTAAATCGTGAGGCGAGTCTTATTAAAGATAGCGGTAGAAGTAGAATTTTTTGGCGATTCCGTCCCATCAAAACTTGAAAAGCCATTTATACTAAGGTACAAAATAATATATGGTTAATTTAGTTGCATATATGATCAGTGTATATTTTTTACATTGTTTTGTTTGGTATGGATGCAGGACCCCTGACATGTCTGCAATGCATCATGACTCGACTCCGGATCTCAAAGTGGTTGCAAGCAAGTTGAAAGACGTTCTCGAGGTACATTTTGCGACTGTTCTCCTTACATTTTGTGTCATTCTCGATGTAAACTTGTTGATTATCAGTCTTGGTAATATATAATGTTTATGTGATCACTCGTACGGTTTACATGCAGATTCCCAACACTTCTCTAAAGATGAGAAAAATAATCGTGGAGGTATGTGATACCGTTGCAAATCGTGAGGCTCGTCTCTCGGCTGCCGGAATTCTTGGAATCCTTAAAAAGATAGGACGAGACACTGTCAAGGAAGGAGACGAGAACCAAAAATCTTTCATTGCAATGGACGTTGGACTGTTTGAACACTACACCAAGTTCAGAATCGCAATGGACGAGTTATTAGGTGAAGAAGCATCAAAGAACATGATAATCGAGCTATCAAATGATGGTTCAGGTCTTGGCGTTGCTCTTCTTGCCGCGTCTCATTCCCAATATGCAACCTACAATGAGTCTGCATAGAGTTATTCCTTAATTGTATATTTGGATTCAGGTTTTTCGAGGAACCATTTTCTTCTTTTTATGATATCTGTTCGAGGGAGTCCCCATAAGCCACGGGGAGTTATGCAACATTGATGCGGTGCGTTGTGTCGTTGCGGTTTAGCAGTATTAATGCCTACTCAAGTTTTAAATTTATATTTAGCCGACTTATCAATAACACACACACTTAACGAGCAGTGTACCCGGTCAGTATGAATATAATGGTAAGTAGAGTGTCGATCACTAAGAGTGGAACGTATTATCTAGTTATTCTAATCAGTATTTTAATATCCTAAGTTAGCTATACAACCTAATCTAACGCAAGGGGGTTCAGCCTGAGAGACTGGCACGGTTTGGTTATGATTAAATAGTAAACTAAACTAATGAGCACGAATCAGCGATTAGCACACACGTACACAGATAGATACTTGAGACAATAAGAAGACCTGTCCTGATAATTAAGTAGCTTGTCACTTGTTTTATTGCTAGTTTTATATGAAGTGTATATAATTAACCCTTTCTCGTTGGCTCTAATCTTATCGGCGAGTAAACCCTTAATGATCACTTATGTCTATCCTACTATCCTAGAAACGATAGAATAAATAGGCGAGGAAGGGGCATGGTGACCTAAGCAATGCTCAGCTAGACACAGAGGTTATCAATGCACCAATAAAAGTCACCAAAGACATCAACATATAAACTTTAATTAATGGAAAAGCAATTTTAAGGGGTACGCATGATATTCCGTAGTCACATGACATCAGCCCATCAATCCTGATGAATTAAAGTGTACTAATACAATAAAACAAAACTACTTAATGAATTGAATACATGCAGGACCTTCTCACAGCTCTTGTATCTTCGTTCAGGGTGTGTCTTGTGCTGCTAATACGTCTGAATTCGTCTCTGGTTTGGTACTCGTACGTATGGTATCTTGCACACAAAATTCGTCTAACTTTGGGGTATTTATAGTTTCTGTCTGAGGGTTAGATGCGGCGCATAGGATAAGTAGATGCGGCGCATTGACATAACTTCGCGTGGGGTCCAAGATTAATATATTCAGGAATATTCGTACACCGCCTTAAGATGCGGTGTAACTCCATTTCTCTATGCGGCGCATGTCCTTTGCTGTCTTGGATTGTAACTTGTGAAATCTTGATAGTGATACGCCGTATGTAAGAAGTATGTTGCGGCGTATCTGGAGTAGAATGATCTTGATCTTGTACATTTCAGTAGACTCTTAACATCTTGCTTGTTTTGCTCCATAATTAGTCCAAAATCGCCAAGTTTCACATAATACTTGTTTTTACCTGAGAATTACAAAAGTAAACATTAACGTATCAATTCTCATATATAATATAATAAAACAAGTAAAATAAATAGGATAAATGATGATAATAAAATGTACTTATTTGAGTTCATCAAATATCCCCCCACTTGAACTTTACTTGTCCCCAAGTAAACCTTAGAATAAATCTTATGAAAATGTATCCTAAAAGATATTAGGATTTATTTTTATATTTAAGCATGTATTCGTTTTGTCATAATTGCACAACCAAACACTTAACGAATTAGAAATAAAATAAAATATTTCGATAAAAGCAAATCTAATCGTTTAACTGTCCAGTCGTGACGAATATTCTATCATAAGCTTGGCAAGTATACGCATCTCCCCCACTAAAGCTAAGGAATGACAAGTCTAAAGCGGTAAAAAGGGTTTGTTGGTTAAGGGTTAATCATTCTTCTTAATCTCTATCGATCTCACATTCCAGAAAAGGCGACAAAATCACAAATACATGATCGAATCTACGACCACGATACTTGCAATTGCTCAAATCCTTAACTCGAATGGGCTAAAGATAGGACCAATTAATCTTCACCAATAATATTATATCAAAAAGGGCGACAAAATCATAAATACATAGCCGAATCCACGACTACGATACTTAAGATTGCTCAAATCCCTAATCTCAATAAATCAAAGGTTTAGATAAAGAATGATGTAGGGTATGGATAATATTTGGGATACAAATTGGTGTAAAATGAAAAATAAACAAAACAGATAAATTAAAATCCTAAGTGTGGTAAATTACTTTCCCAACCATCCCATGAATAAGACTCATATCATTGAATAACTCACGTTTTAACACTTGAAACACACGCTTTAGGTAGACACGAATTATACTCAACAAGATCTCAATCAAAGAATAACCTTAGTTGGCGTTCCCATAACGGCCAACTCCCATTTAATCCATAAATATAATATATAACAACTAGTGGTGATATCAACCACTTAATACAAAACTTTACATAAGTTGGTTAAAACAAACTTCCAACTTTTCCTTTTTCTTTTTCTTTTCTATTTTTTCGATTTTTTTTTTTTTTTTTTTTTTTTTTGACATCAACATATGTGTAAAATTTCACAACTTTTCTATCACTATTTTTTCGGATAATTTTTCCATACTCATCATACTTTCAGAAATAACTGTAATAGTGAAAGTAGTAAACACACGAAAAATAAACTCAAAGTTATACAATATTTACTTTCATACCAATTGCATTGTGCAATTTTCCGACCTAACCAAAGATAATGAATTACGCACGCGAACACAGGTAATGTAAGGAAACACACTTTGCCTAAAGCAATTAACCACGGATTTTAATCTACAAGGTAGGCTAAGGTGTAAGGGTGTATCGAAACATTATAACAAAGGTGTAAGAAACGAAAGGAATGGCTCTGAGGGTTTTTCTAGGGGTATCTTACTCTAAAAGTGAGAGTAACAAAGGGTTTATATGGGGGTTAATTAACCAGTGTAGTTAGTTAATATCACATAACATATAAAGGCTATTTGGGTGTAATCCTAGAAATTTACCAATTTAGACAAGTCACTCCAATTATATAGATAATACTTATTATGGTGGTCTCGAATAGTATACAAGCCAAGTTCTAAAGTTTACAAGTCACCGGCACACTCATAGATTTGTGAATTTTTATAAGTTCACAATTTTTGGAAATAATGTTATGTGTGCAGCTATGTAATTTAGACTTTAAACAAAAACATGCTAGAAAAATTTTAAATTTAAGCATATTAAGTACATATTAAGCATATTTTTGAAAAATAAGGACAAGTAAACGTTCAGTAAACGTTCTAATTCTCCATCCCCCCACTTAAGTTAAACAACGTCCTCGTTGTTTGTGATAAAGGTTAAAAACTGGAAAATAAAAGAATTAGAACAGAAAAACTCCCCTGAGATTTGCTCGGTATGATCCTCCATTATTCGTATAAGAGCAAAAATCAACTTTCTTGTGGATGAGAACGTTTAATGCTTCAAAAATGATGTATCCACAAGAATGCAGGAATCTATAATACCATTTAGACTTTAACACACCTGAGTTAAGAAGGTTCAAACTTGCATAATACATTAGTAGTTAGTAAAAATAAAACTAAAAAAATAAAAATGAAAATCATCAGGTCAGTCGATACGTCGTATCTTATGGAAGAAGATACGCCGTATCGAGCCTGGAATAAATACGAATCAGAATAAAAGATGCGTCACATCCTTAACCAGGGATGCGCCGCATTAAAATACTGACAGAAAGTTTTAAAGTCAAAAATAAAAATGCAGAAAATTAAATAAGATATGACCATTGCAGGCGATGCGTCGCATCTTAGGATTGAGATGCGCCGTATCTTCTGCAGGTCTGACAGACTCGACACAGAACAAAAAAGTAAAAAAATTTCTTCCGGGTTGTCTCCCGGTCAGCACTTGTCTTTATTCCAGAGTCTTCAAGTTAGACTCACGTTCAGCTCCTTAATACCGATCACTGAAAGAGTCGGAAGCATCACGCTCCCTCATCGCCAGTCCAGTAATATTGAACACTCCTTGCTCGTCCTTAATATCCACACCATTCTTCTTTAATATCTGTATAAACAAAGTTCTGTCCCTTTCGGGCAGAGACGACAAAATGATAGATGGGAAATCCTTATTATTATATAGGCATAAATATGCAAGGTGGGGTGGTAGTTCAATAAACTTATCATTATTCAAATTATTATTCTCAACTATTCTCCTACGTTTGTTAATTACTACGCAATCATACCACTCATCATCAGAATCATTAACAATATTTCCCCTAAGTTCGGTAGGTACATTAAGGTCAATAAATTCCTCGAGGTTCTCATGATTAGGATTAGTTGAGTTGTTTTGAATCAACGTTTCTCCCATAAGCCTAGCTTCTAGATCAAGGTCCATACGTTCTCTTAATCCTAGCACATAGACACCTCTAATTATGCTCTTAGCAGGATTTTGGCACTTATAGACTAGTTTATTATTCCCTACCTTTAATGAGATTTTTCTTTTAAACACATCAATCTTAGCATGGGCGGTAGACAAGAAAGGTCTTCCAAGGATTAAAGGAATCTTAAAATCCTCGGGCATATCTAATATAACAAAGTCTACGGGGAAAACAAACTTCTCAATCTTAACTAGTACATTTTCAGCAACCCCTTCAGGTCGTTTTACCGTTTTATTAGCCAATTCAATAAGCAACTTAGTTGGTGCTAATTTTCCTAGTCCTAGGGTAGTGAATGTCTTATGGGGCATAACACTAACGCTAGCTCCTAAGTCAGCTAATACATTATTGAAATATATATCATTAATTGAACAAGGTAAAGTAAAACTTCCTGGGTCTTTTTCTTTATGAGGCAAGGCACGTAAGTCAGTTGCAGAGCTCTCTTCTTTCATTATAGCCTTGATCTCCTCTTCAATCTTTGCCTTCTCTTTGAGTAACCTCCTTAAACTGATTGAAGAATTAAAGAAAAATTCGGGCTTTGCAGCATCATTACCATTCATCAATCTTCTAGGAAAAGGTATGTTAGGCGTGACTTCTTCAGTAGTGCATATGGCCTTGACATGATCTCTTGGGTTAGTTTCAGTTGAGCTTGGTAAACTTCCGTATCCCCTTTCTTGAAGAACTTTGCTCATTTGTCCGATTTGTTGTTCCAATGCTTTGATCGAAGCTCCTTGATTTCTTGTTATAGTATCCGTTGAGGCTCGGATTTCTTTGATCATAGCAGTGTTCTCTTCATGTCTTTTAGCAGCATCGGCCATAATTTGCTTTAGAGTGTCATCCAAAGTTTGCCTCCTTTCTTGATAAGTGGGATTAAAGTTGTTCTTTTGATAGTATCCCGGAGTAGCTTCCCTAAATCTTCCTGAAGGTCGGAATGGTTGTCCAAATTGTGTGTAGTATGCTTCTTCAAAAGTCTCACTTTCATTCTTGTTAGGGAAATCTTTAGTGTAGTGAGGTCCTTCGCATTTTTCACATCCAACTTGGGCAGCATAAACTTTCTCATCACGCTTCTTCATCTCTCTACTAATTTTATCCAATTGAGCTTGAATAGCATCAAACCCGTCAAAATTAGTGCTGCTCTTAGATCTAGTAGAGGTTCCGTCGTGCCATTTTTGAGAGTGATCAGCAGCTTCTTGGATAGCTTTTCTAGCATTGGCTGCACTCATTTGAGGCACAGCTCCCTTAGCATCCAAGATTTGTCTAGTAGGCACGTCCAATCCTTGATAGAACAATATTATCTCCTGCATTGGACTTTGATAATGTTGAGGGCATTTCATCAATAAATCTTTAAATCGTTCCCAAGCTTGATAAAGAGTTTCATCAGGCTCTTGCTTGAAACTGTTGATAGCCTCCATCTTTTTAGCGGTTTTAGCAGGTGGACAATATCTTTTCAGGAATTTGCTCTTCAAATCTTCCCATGTTGTGATTGAACTAGCAGGTTCATTCCTTAGCCACATATTAGCAGCTCCTTTAAGCGAAATTGGAAAGATTCTTAGCATAAGTTGATCGTCAGAGACTCCTTCTGTAGTAAACAAATCTGCAATCTCGAGGACTTTTTCAACATGTTCATTAGCATCTTCATGTTCTGTTCCACTGAAAGCATTTTCTCTTAGCTCCTTGAGAAACTGACCCTTCAACTCAAACTTTGACTTTTCATCAAACTTTGGTCTAGCAACTCCTGAACTGTAATCAGCACGGGTTTTGTTCATGTATTCCTCCATAGTAGTGTTTTCTGCCATTGTTTCTGTTTCTTCTTCTTCCTTCTCTTCAGAAAAGTAATCAAGCTCGAACGAACTTGAAATTTCAAAGCTTTTTGTGTTGAAAAGCCTTTTAAGCGAATGTAAGGCTCGTTCAGGATCTTCGAAAGGTTTAATCAAGTTCTTAGTTGAACTCCTGGTCATGCACTTTCTGAAACCATCACAAAAGCATCAGTAGGGTATGTTCAAGAAAGTAGTATATCAGAAAATTAACAACGAAACCGGAATACGGAAAAAATAAAAAAAGTTACTGATATCTGCAAACGATGCGCCGTATCCAAAAAGTTGGATACGCCGTATCTTATTACGTTAAAATTTAATCAGACTTTTATTCAGAAAATAGATACGCCGCTTAGAATTAGAATGCGCCGTATCAGTTTTAAATTATAAAAAATCGTTTATATTTATTAAAATTAAATGCGTCGTATTAACAAAAGCTAATGCGCCGTATTTTCGTTACGTTTCAAAATACAAGATTTTTGATTCAGAAGATGCGCCGTATCGATAAAAATCGATGCGTCGTATCTGTTTAATAATTCGAAAAACTGTTTTTAATTTAAATAATAAATACGCCGTATCTGCAAAAACAGATGCGTCGTATGGCGTTATCGTTTAGAAAAATTTCTTATTAAAAACAGAATACGCCGTATCTTGGGGAAAGATGCGTCGTACTCGAATTTATTAAACGCGTTGTATTTTATAAAAAATAAATGCAATACGCCGTATCTGTGAAAACAGATGCGCCGTATCGTTTGTATCAGCACAGTACAATGATAGCAGAATGCAGAAAAATAGAAAAACAAATAAACTAAAATAAAAATAAACAAAAAGAAACAAAAATTACAGAAAATAAAAACACACAAAAATAGAAAATATGCAAATTATACAATGAATGCAATCTATCTAATATACAACGGGGTTAGTGGTTAGAATCTAAAAAGAAAAAAAAACTAATTAAAATACTAATCAAATTAACAGATAATAACAATTCATTCTCCGGCAGCGGCGCCAAAAACTTGATGCGGTGCGTTGTGTCGTTGCGGTTTAGCAGTATTAATGCCTACTCAAGTTTTAAATTTATATTTAGCCGACTTATCAATAACACACACACTTAACGAGCAGTGTACCCGGTCAGTATGAATATAATGGTAAGTAGAGTGTCGATCACTAAGAGTGGAACGTATTATCTAGTTATTCTAATCAGTATTTTAATATCCTAAGTTAGCTATACAACCTAATCTAACGCAAGGGGGTTCAGCCTGAGAGACTGGCACGGTTTGGTTATGATTAAATAGTAAACTAAACTAATGAGCACGAATCAGCGATTAGCACACACGTACACAGATAGATACTTGAGACAATAAGAAGACCTGTCCTGATAATTAAGTAGCTTGTCACTTGTTTTATTGCTAGTTTTATATGAAGTGTATATAATTAACCCTTTCTCGTTGGCTCTAATCTTATCGGCGAGTAAACCCTTAATGATCACTTATGTCTATCCTACTATCCTAGAAACGATAGAATAAATAGGCGAGGAAGGGGCATGGCGACCCAAGCAATGCTCAGCTAGACACAGAGGTTATCAATGCACTAATAAAAGTCACCAAAGACATCAACATATAAACTTTAATTAATGGGAAAGCAATTTTAAGGGGTGCGCATGATATTCCGTAGTCACATGACATCAGCCCATCAATCCTGATGAATTAAAGTGTACGAATACAATAAAACAAAACTACTTAATGAATTGAATACATGCAGGACCTTCTCACAGCTCTTGTATCTTCGTTCAGGGTGTGTCTTGTGCTGCTAATACGTCTGAATTCGTCTCTGGTTTGGTACTCGTACGTATGGTATCTTGCACACAAAATTCGTCTGACTTTGGGGTATTTATAGTTTCTGTCTGAGGGTTAGATGCGGCGCATAGGATAAGTAGATGCGGCGCATTGACATAACTTCGCGTGGGGTCCAAGATTAATATATTCAGGAATATTCGTACACCGCCTTAAGATGCGGCGTAACTCCATTTCTCTATGCGGCGCATGTCCTTTGCTGTCTTGGATTGTAACTTGTGAAATCTTGATAGTGATACGCCGTATGTAAGAAGTATGTTGCGGCGTATCTGGAGCAGAATGATCTTGATCTTGTACATTTCAGTAGACTCTTAACATCTTGCTTGTTTTGCTCCATAATTAGTCCAAAATCGCCAAGTTTCACATAATACTTGTTTTTACCTGAGAATTACAAAAGTAAACATTAACGTATCAATTCTCATATATAATATAATAAAACAAGTCAAATAAATAGGATAAATGATGATAATAAAATGTACTTATTGGAGTTCATCAAACATACAAGGGCTTTAGATGAAGCCCCGAAGTGTTTTTCACATGGTATTGTATGTTGTTTTAAGATAAGATAGCGAATAAATGAGATCTTAGGACTTTATATGTTGAAAAGACAAAGATTTAAGTTATAGGATCATTTTGTATGCGCTTTTGAAACATTTATGCATAATGATTTCTCCTTTGTATGTTTATGCATAATGGTTTATTCTTCTTTGTTATTTTTAACAAATTCAATGTTTTTTTTTTTACTTTTCATTTTTATTAAGGAAATGAACAATATTGCTTGAGAGTTAATATTAGTTAGTTTTTTGGCTTTTTAACTTTTAAGGTTATAATTTCTAACTGTTATAAGTTGTCCGTGATTTATCACGGGTTTATAGGCTAGTAATATATACACAAAGAATATTAGAAAACCGGAGACTTTCTTAAAAGGGCAAATGCTAAAAAAATACATCGAAGTTGTCATTTTTTGCCATTGTATGGTGCCACCTTTTTTTTTTGGTAAATGTATGACTAAAGTATTGAATTCGGGTCATTGTGGGTATATTGTATACATGGCCTATGCCAGCGTGGCATATTTGACACGTCATCTGCCAGCGTGTCAAGTCCAACTATTTTTGTTTTCATTGTATGCATCGAACTTGACACTTTTTGTTATTGTATGTATCCACATCAGCTAAACGTCACATCATTAGTCCTTTATACTAGCGGCCGTTAGTAAATAACTTACAATTCCGTTTTCTTACGTTTTTATACATTTTCATACGTTTTCGTCCCTTTTTTTACGTTTTCGTCTGTTTTTAAACGTTTTTGTCCGTTTTTACACGTTTTCGTCCGTTTTCATCTATTTTTTTTGCGTTTTCGTCCGTTCTTTTACGTTTTCGTCTGTTTTGACACGTTTTCGTCCCTTTTTTTACGTTTTCGTCCGTTTTCTTACGTTTTCGTCTCTTTTTACATTTTTTCGTCCATTTTTTTACGTTTTCGTTTATTTTTTACGTAATCGTCCGTTTTCATCCGTTTTTTTTGTGTTTTTACACGTTTTCGTATGTTTTTTTACGTTTTCGTCCATTTTCTTACGTTTTCGTCTCTTTTGACACGTTTTCGTCTGTTTTTTTACATTTTCGTCTGTTTTCTTACGTTTGGGGTTTAGGGTAACGGACGAAAACTTGTAAAAGCAAATGAAAACGGACTAAAACATATAAAAACTCTAAACCCTAAACCCTAAACCGTGTAAAAATGGACAACCATGGGCGAAAACGTATAAAAACGATTGAAAACGTGTAAAAACGGACGAAAACCTGTAAAAACATAAGAAAACGCCAAAAAAATGGATGAAAAAGTCTGAAAACGTAAAAAACATACAAAATGGTAAGAAAACGGACGAAAACGTGTAAAAACGCAAAAAAGGGGATGAAAACGGAAGAAAACGTAAAAAACATACGAAAACGTAAAAAAACATACGAAAACGTGTCAAAAGAGACGAAAATGTATGAAAACGAATGAAAACGTAAAAAAACGGACGAAAACTTGTTAAAACGCAAAAAAGGGGATGAAATGGACGAAAACGTAAAAAACTGACAAAAACGTAAAAAAGACGGACGAAAACGTGTCAAAAGAGACGAAAACGTAAGAAAACGGACGAAAACGTAAAAAAACGGACGAAAACGTAAAAAAATGGACAAAAACGTAAAAAAACCGACAAAAACGTTTAAAAACAGACAAAAACGTGTGAAAACGCAAAAAAAAGGATGAAAACAGACGAAAACGTAAAAAAACGGACGAAAACGTAAGAAAACAGACGAAAACGTAAAAAACGGACGAAAACGTGTCAAAACAAACGAAAACGTAAAAAAAGGACGAAAACGCAAAAAAAATAGATGAAAACGGACGAACACGTGTAAAAACGGACGAAAACGTGTAAAAACAGACGAAAGCGTAAAAAAAGGACGAAAACGTAAGAAAATGTATAAAAACGTAAGAAAACGGAATTGTAAGTTATTTACTAACGGCCGCTAGTATAAAGGACTAATAATGTGACGTTTAGCTGACGTGGATACATACAATAACAAAAAGTGTCAAGTTCGATGCATACAATGAAAACAAAAATAGTTGGACTTGACACGCTGGCAGATGACGTGTCAAATATGCCACGCTGGCATAGGCCATGTGTACAATATACCAACAATGACCCGAATTCAATACTTTAGTCATACATTTACCAAAAAAAAAAATGACACTATACAATAACAAAAAATGACAACTTTGATGTATTTTTTTAGTATTTGCCCTTCTTAAAACGCTAGCTTTATTAGCTTACGCTTGAGCCACTAATGAATAAGGGGCCGTTTGGTTTGTTGCTAGGAATCACAATGGGTATTGGATTTGGTATGGATTGAAAGAAATAAAAATTGAGGGGCCGCTTGGTTCAAAGGGTGAGGAATGCAAAGGGAATGCAAAGGGAATGCAATGCAATGCATTCCCTTACCCCCCAAATTGTTGGGTAATGCCCCATTACCCACTAGTGGGTAATGGGCCATTGCATTCCCTTAAACCAACCACCATTAATGATTATATACCCATTACCCACCCCCACTATCCCCCCAACCAAGCGGCCCCTGAATGATAGTATTAATGTTGTTTGTTTTATAAAATGTAATTGGGATTTGGATTTGAATTTAAATTTTGATTTGATATAGGAGAGAGAAAAATATATAATTAATTGATAAATAATATTTTAAAATAAATCAAAGTATTTATTAAATTATTGTTTAATTGAATTAATAATGTTATTAATATGAAAACAATTAAAAAATTCATATGCTTTACAACTTCAAGGCAAAATTAAATGCAATGGTCAGAAAAGATACATGTTGAGTGTGGTTTCGTGGATACCCACCGGAAAGGGTGTCAACAACTTTTTGAAACCCAGTACAACCAACCAAACAATTAATACAACCAAACAAACGCACCCTAAAATGATAAGCAAAATCCTAGTCAGATAAGGGGGGTTAATTGATAAACTTAGATAGAGCAAGGGGCAGACATCACCAAACACAAAAGAGTCCAAAAAGCCCCATTCCCATTGGACGGTAAGGATAGCCTAATTTATAAGCAGCAGCCAAGTCACAAATTACTTGTCAATTAAACCAACCCATCTCCTGCCCTCCCTTTGACTTCATTTTCCGGCGTTACCCAAATCTTTAAAACATGTCTTCTGCAACTCTCAAACGTTGGTTAAGACCCGAGGTCCGTTTTATCCGATCTAACAGTAATTTTTTTTTTCTATTTATTTGTGTATATGTATTTGTATCAGATCTGATGGATCTATGTTATTTGACAGGTGTACCCTTTGTTTGCTGCTCTTGGTGTTGCTGTTGGAATCTGTGGCATGCAGTTGGTTAGGAACATCAGCGGTAACCCTGAAGTCAGGTATATGTATCTGTATTAGTTTATATATGCGGAGCGATTTGTAATGTAACTCGTAGGTAAAAACTAGGATTGACTTATAATGGAAGAGTTAATAAGTGTTCATGGTAAAATTTGAAACAATTGAGTAATGCTTATTTATATTAATTAATTCTTTTGTACACAGTTATTTATAATTTTGATTGCGGAAGGGTTTGATTTGCTATAAGTTGCATCGAATATGTACAAAAATTCATATATTGCTTAGTTTTTCTCAAAGAAATGTTTATGTATTAAAAACTGGGTTCTCGTAAGTGTAATCGGCTGTTTTTATTAAGACATTGCTATGATTATCCACAATAGCAATTGTGGATTACCATTCCTTAGACTTGATGGCATGATGTCTATGATGTTTGGTTTGTGAAATTAGACCGCATGTATGAAGATGTCAATTGTGGAATACTTCATAAATTAATGGTAGTTGTGTACTTGTATGTGTTATGGGGTTTAAAAGTGAATTAGTAGTCTACTTTTTTGTTGCTTGACATTTTTATATAAAAAAAGCAGTTCGAGAAACTACTTACATTTAATTAACTTTCATTCTGAAAACCTCAAGTTCAACTAAAGGTTTTCTTAAATTTCTTTGGATCAATATGCAAAACATAATATTTTTACTAAACATTATGAATGAAACTTGAGTTAAATTTGAAGGTTTAAAATGAAAGTTCAATTACAACGCAAGAAAATTTTCTAGCATTGCTTCTTTTTGAATGATTAACAAAAAATTACGCTGAAGTTTTCACTTTTTCAAATATCACAAAAAAGTGCACCACCACTACTATATTTGAAACCATGAACGAACATTATCAGTGCACATATGACATTGATTTCACAAACTAAACACCATAGTCACCATACCATACTCGTAGTCTTACAAATGGGTAATTTGTAATTGCCAATTATGGATCAGCTTAGCAAGGTGCAACGAGTTGTCTACAATTCACGCTTGCAGGACCTCTTCCTAAAGCACATGTTTTAACCACTTCAAAAAATGTTTTTTTGTCCCAAGATCTTTTTTTAACAAACTTGCATATTGCTAAGCTAACAAGCATGTCTATCATTGTGAAAATATTTGACACGATGTAGAAATAAAAACCCCAAGGAAACGATATTGAATTTTATGCGCTCTATATAAAGATGGATTGATTGATTTCTCTAATTAATTTTCATGTACATTTCGTTCTGATGCGAGTTCTATAAACCCGAAAGATATGTTATAGAGACTCCAGCATTTATCACTTGGATCCTTGAGGCCATTGAGTGTGTATATAACAAATTAATATCTAAAACGCGTTTTCCAATTACATTAAAAGCATCAACATATTTTATTGAGAAAAATCGCTATACCCTATAATATTCGTCGAACCTTGAGAGATCTGCTATAAACTAGATTCTTAGTTGAGTTTTCCTATCTAAGAAGAAACATAGCGTGAATATTTCCTTAGTGTTTAGGTATTTTTGGCTCTCATGCAAGATATCATATATCTAGTCACATACTCACATAGTTGCCCATCTTCTTCAATGTAGACATTCAGGTGAGTTTTTTTTTTAATGGTTGTGGCTTCTTTTCATTTTAAAAACACACTAGATGAGTACCCGTGCATAGCAACGGGATTTTATAGCGGATTGCAGCGATAAAAAAAGTTTAGGGGTTATAAACGAAAATAAGAAAAGTTTGAGGATTTGGGGATTAAACATAATGTTTTGAAACCCGGTTCAACCGGTTGAACCGATTCCGATAAAAAAAGGGTCAAATAAAACTGGCTTTTATATTTTCGAAACCCAGTTAGACCCGAAAATTGGTTTTGTATATTTTTCCCGAAAATTGTGGTGTAAACTTAGACTAATTAGTGTTTGATAACACAGAATGATTTAGTGCTGAATGATTCTGAAGTCTGAATGGTTCAAAGGCTCTGAATGACTTGGTTCTGAATGAAAATTGTATGTTTGATATCGGTTCTGAATGAGTTATCTGAATGATAAAAAATTACCGTTTTATCTTTATCATTCGGATACAATGGTCGAATTAAAAAAAAAACAAAACAAATCGGTTTAAAAATCTTAAAAAGAACGAAGGAATAATAAAAAAGAAAGAGTAGCAGCAACCTTTTTTGATTCATCTAGCAATCGGAATGATTCAGTAGCAAATTATAAGTGGAATGATTCAGCACTAAGTGCTGAATCGGTCAGCATTCCGAGTGTTTAACAAACACTCGGAATGCTGACCGATTCAGCACTTAGTGCTGAACCATTCCATTCAGCACAAATCAAACACACCCGAAAATTGTGGTGTAAACTTAGACTAATTAGTATATACCTTAAATACATTTTAATTTAAAATTATTCCATAAGTTTCCTTAGATAGATGATTGAATTTTTTAAGTTTGATCATGACTGAATTTTTTCACTTTTCAAGTTTGACCATTTTTGTTTTATTGATAGTATAGATTTAGCCAAACTAAGAGAGGTTTATAGGATAGATGCTGTTTAAAAAAAACAGTTAAGTTCGGTAGAAACGAAATTCGTGATGCTGTGATTGGCAGATAAAAACCCAAAATCTCCCAAAATCTGTATATTCTTTTTTAATAAGAGAGGTTTATAGGATGGTTCATAGTAGATGCTGTTTAAACGAAACAGTTAAGTTGGGTAGAAACACAATTTGTGATGCATGTGATTGGTAGATAAAAAACCCAAAATCTGTATATTCTTGTTTAATAAGAGAGGTTTTTGGCATGGTGAGAATTATCAGAACTATAGTTAACAAAACATCTAGCAAATCACTCAGATAATTTGCAATCTTTTAGCGGGAAAATTGTAGCATGAGAATAAATCCAGTCTCAAATTGCTTCCAACACGACTCAAAGTTTGTTGCTGTTTCCTTTTTGCCTGTAGATTTTCATTGGTTTGTGTTTTATATCCAATTCACTTTAACATACAAGTTCTTATAGATTTGGTTTTGCATTTTGCTGAATTTTCATGTTACATGTTGATTTCATCACTCTAAATGTGAAAGCACTTTTAATCTATTGTTGTTGTTCATACTCAATTTCATTGGCATGTCTAGAGTGACCAAAGAAAATAGGGCTGCTGGTATTCTGGATAACCATGCTGAAGGCGAAAAGTATGCTGAGCATCCACTAAGGAAGTTTGTTCGCAACAAGAGTCCAGAGATTATGCCAAACATCAATTCCTTCTTTGCCGACCCAAAATAAACTTTTCTGTTGTGTAAAACAAAAGCAGCTGGATGAGATTGCCTTTGTAAGATTACAACCAGTGTGAGGCAAATTCTTGAAACTATTCTTGTGTTTGGAGAAGAACATCCTATCTTTGAAATTCGAGTTTGATGTTTTTAACAGCAATAACATGTTTATCAGTTATACTGTGGCCTAGCCTACTTAAAACTAAAATAATATCCATAATGTGTTTAAATACTGTTGTTTTGGATCAATTGGACATTTTACTATTTGATAGATCATGAAATTTTGATGAAATAGAGTACGGTTGATCAGTCATTCATGAGTGACATTGCACTCCCTATCATATTTCAGTCATTCATGAGTGACATTGCACTCCCTATCATATTATAGGTGGATAATTTTTTCCATGTATCTTTGAAGTGTAACTCAAGATTTAAAGCCAGTTACTGTTGTAGGCTTGAGTGTTCGTACATGTATTTATGGCATCTTGTACAGTTTCCGGAATGGTTATTGTATCCTGACGACTATAACTCAACGCAAAAGTCTACTAGTCGATTGTAAACTATCAGTATGTTGCTACCTAAGAACCAAAATATGGATGTTCTTGCACTGCTTACATTAAAGTCTGATAGTGTTTTTGGATATGAAATAAGTTTCTATTTAAAATGTAACAAGTTCTTGCAAGATTGTATAGCGTTGTAATAAGGGAAGCCTTGAATAGTTACCTTACTTGAACCAAACTCACTTAAAATATCAATAAATGCCGAAAACATTACAAACAGTGTATAGACAACAACATTTTACTCGTAACATGTGAACCTCATCCTTTGACCGGAGGAAAGCGCAAGATTTAAAATCCTTTCCCAGGTTGATGCAACAAGCATATGATATAGCAGTCACTGGTTTCACGCTTTAAAGTATGATTTCCTCCTGTACGCTTATATTGAGAGTTTTGTTTGGTAGAACGATGCTGTTAACCACAACAAATTCATCCTCAACCGTCACCGCTTCCCCTGCAACCAACAAACACAAAAAGCATTCTTTTAGCACGGTATATATGCATATGTTTGACATTTGGAAAAACTTCCGGAAAATACAGTGATTTAGCTATGTTTCATCTCTGACACATTAAATGAACGAGCTGAGAAACCCGCGCGTTGCTGCTGGAGTGTGGTGCTAAGTCTTGTTTGAAAGTTAGTCATTAAGGACTAAATTTTAAATCCCCGAAGGACCTACCTTGCAAACACATAATTTCGAAAAAAAAATTAATTTTTCTAAAATAATAAATTTCGAAAAAAGAATTAATTTTTCGAAAAAATTAATTTCGAAAAGAAAAAAGTAATTTTTCAAAAAAATTAATTTAGAAAAAAAAATTAATTTTTCTAAAAAAAATAATTTTTCTAAAATTTTTTTTTTTTTAAATTAATTTTAAAAAATGTATACTTTTTTACGATGGCATAATATGAATCACCTTTGAATATACTTATGCTATCTCATTGTTTTTATTGTAAAAATTAGAGTGAATGTCATTTTTGTCTATACAATTTTTAGCTATAAAATATTAACCCTTTATAGAACCGGCAATCTAGAAAGCACGAAACGAATCGTATTTGCCAAATATATTGATAATCAGGGTACTATTCTTTTTTTCTTGCATAAAAAGGCACTAACAAAAATTTTCAACCGATTTAGGTTTTTTACTAATTTTCGTTAACCCACTTCGTTAGTTAATTACATGATTGGTCATTGAATTCATATAATCATTACATGTTTGGTTCTTGAAAATTTAAAAAAAATAAAAAAAAAAAAAAAAAAAAAAAAAAAAAAAATCTTTTTTTGAAATTTTTTTTTCTAAAACTTTTTTTCGAAATTTTTTTTTTATAATTTTTTTTTGAAAAAAAAAATAAAAAATACAGTAAATAATGAACAGTGTCGCGTTACTGTAGCAACAACTATGTTGCACTGTAGCATTTCCGCCTTTTTAATATACGAGTGTGGCAGCCCGCGCGTTGCCGCGGGATTGCCTTGTTGATAGTGTTGAGAGCACACGCGTTACTGTGGGAATGCCGTGCTTAAAACTTTTATGTCATGCTTAATGTACTTGGATTAGTTTGTGCGTACAATAATAATGAGCATCTTTTAACTAACATTTTATGTTTCTCAAATAATTAGAACGAAATCCAACTTGTGTTTCCATCTGCCCGTAATGAACTTAAAATGATGTAGCCAAGTAAAACAGCTTCCTCTTCCAATGGTTGAGAGTAGCTGACCCTAACATTCACTTTTTAGGAAGCACCCATTAGACATTGAAATCAGCTCAAAAGCAGTCATGGCTGTTGGATGTTCTTCTTTCTTTTCGGTAACATAATGCTCCTGTTGTATAACAAACACAAAAACTTTCAGAAACTTTTCATCAACATAAACTCACAACTGTCTTCTAAAATCCAGAAAGAAAATGCATATCAAGCATCTCTTATCTAATTTGTAGAGCAAACTAACTTAGTATTTGAAAGTTTTGACACATTTTGTACAGCTACAAAGTGTTTGACTTTCAAAGTGAACAGCATAAATCCTAATGTATCCAACACAATTCGCTAACTTTCTATCGAATCACTTTATGGTATCATGAACGTTTATGCAATATGTTTCTCTGCTGAAAAACACAATTCGCTAACTTTCTATCGGATCACTGTATGGTATCATGAACGTTTATGCAATATGTTCCTCTACTGAAAATGAAATAGGAAGTATATATTTTGACCTGATATAAGTAGAATCTACAAAAATAAGCAATCCCAAGCAGCGTCTAAAACTCTAACAAATAATTTTGTTTATTAGAGTGTGCATATATAATTGGTTATGTTGTGTTGCAATAACAATAAGCATATCCGCATACCTGGCCTTACGTGGTCAACTTTAGTAGAATACAATAAGAAGCTACGCAACTTCTGTTTCTAAAAATATTCCAGCTTTTTTCTCTCGTTTAGCATTGACCGTCACCAATCCTGAAACATATTAGTTATTTGTATAAGGTTTATAGAAATATGGTTAAATGCAAAATAGTAAGCCACTTCGAGGAAGTTCACGTATAATTCTCATAGCATGTAAACCTCATAGTGTTGACTTTAATTTCAGCTGATACCGTACAACCTTTATTACTAGTAATGTTTAAAAAGAAATTATTGCTGTAGAAATGCATACTGAGCCAACTGAGTACATTGAGAAATAGGTAAAAAAGGGTTTTACATTCGAGGTCTTCATGTCATGTAAGTTGTCTAAACTCTACCACTAAGAATTCTCGTGAATCTAACAGATAATGGATAATAAGATACTGAAATAAGCTGACCAAAAAGCCCCTAATTAAACAAATTTTAGAGAGATTAGAATGAGCAGTTCAGGGTTATGATATGCTAAAATAAGGTATGAAAACAACCTGTGTAACAACAAGTCAAGGCTAATTAGCTATTGAAATAAGCTATCTAAACAGCCTGTATTAACAACAGGCTCTAAACAATCTCTATAAGCATGACTAAAGGTTAATCAGCTACTCAAATAAGCTACCCAAGAAACTCCTAATCAAGGTATTATATCATTTTAAATCACAGTTTTAAACAACCTGTGAGTACAACAATTTTAATTGTGTGTACAGAGGGGGTTTGGCACAATGCATTATCACTTTATAAAGCCATATATCAAAAAGACATTTGTAACTCTATATGTCACTGTGTGACGGTATATATAGTTGAATCAGTTATAAGCTGTAGTTTGTTAGTGTATAAGCATCTAGTTATTGCATTGGCATATAAGAAATGTTGCATAGTGTAAGTTCAAAAAAAAATGTTGCAGAGTGACTCACAGACTCGGTAAAGTCATTTAAACGCTAACATAGGACATGTACCTTTATTGCTACAATATCCTAATCCAGCCCATTGATCGCTGAATACTCGTCACACATACATACATACGCTCACATTTGTGGCGAAACCGGATGATCGTCACTCAATGGCTCAGAAAGGCGAATCAAAAGAGGGGAGTGGAGCTGCATCATAGTAAGTCTTTCTACCGTATTTGTTTAATTGATATTGTAGCTGTGTACGAACGTGATTTTGGCATACATTTTACTTGTTCAATAATATAGTATTCTCTATTGTAAAACTTACTGATTAGGTACTGGAAGAAGAGTCTTCTGTTGACCACTTAGACCTGCAATGCATACAAACCCATGTCTAAAGGCACCATCTTTATCACATAAACATACGAAAAACACCAAAAGATCCAAAAATTGCTTAAGAGTAACCATGGTCACAAACTGACAATAGAGATACTTACTGGTTTCAATTCCGAAAATCAAATCCTTCGACTTTAACCATTAACCTTCTTCTTCCTGCTCCTTCATTTTGACTACCGTGCTTTTCTTGCCAATGATTCATTAAAAAAAATTATTCTTTTGAAGAAACTTATTCATTAAAACAAAACGTTACTCAAAGACATAATTCACCAAAATGCCATAAATTTTTTATAAAGAAGATCTAAAAACAAACGTAAAAATCTGCCAAAGAAACTAAACATCAAAAAAGTTTGCACGCAAACCTGGTCTTGTGTGTGTATCTGTGGTTTTGTGTGTGCATTTGGGTCTGATATTTTTTTTTTTTTTGATAAGGTTTAATGTAGAACAGTAAGTACAATCAAGAAGGTTCTCATGGGAAACCATGTTCAGCAAATAAGAGATGTAGTTAAAACACATGAAAAATATCATTACTATGCGTATTACTTCACATATTTAATGAAGTACAAACTACCAACCTATGTGTATTCGTTTATTGCATCCAGTATACTTGCACAGACCATTCCCGAACCATTCATATGTGTTTGTTAAACACACAATAAATGAACATGAATCATTGTCATAAAATCTTTTATAAAAAAATTAATAATAAAGGTGTTGGGAGCCTTGCTTTACTTTAAAAAAGAAGCACTAAAAAAATACGTTGGTTTTTTATAATTAAATTTTCTCATTAATATTTTTCTTTCAAGCAGGTTGCTGCTACCGCCATTACATTCTAGTGTTGTTGACGACTTTGCACCCCATTATCTCTTTTTTAAGGGTGACATGCAGTTACAAATCAATAAGTAAAACATCTCAATACGCATATAGATATAAAGAAATGTGTGTAAAAAGTAATTGCGGCTTCAGCCACATTGCCCATGACTTCTGTCCATGAGTCACATGTGAAATTTGATGGAAAGCACTTTTTTTTTACATGTTTTGATTAAAAGACATAAGCTACCGAACATAGATACAACCTAAGGCGCTTAACCTGTAATGATTTTTAGTAAGAAAACTTACTTGAAGAACATGATCGATTTGTGCATCTTCATTGCTTGTTAACTTCGAGCATTAGTGAACCTTTGGATCTTTTCACTACTTCAGGATTTTCTGATGTCTCCGCTGCGTATAAACAGCAGCTACAAATCAATAAATTGGTGAGGCGATGCAAGGAAATGGAGGCTGACTTAATTGCGATTATAAGAACCTTTTTATCACAGTACTATTTCGAATTTCAATATATAACAACTTATAAAAGCTTTTATATTTGGTGCACATTTGAGATATTCAGTTTTGAAGTAACAGAAGCAGTTTTAAGAAATTGTCTGTGAATAGTGTATTGTAGCTATAAATCTTGAGTATTATACTATTATGGTTACCTGTGTATCTATTTGTTAGACGGCATTAGCTGATTGTTATCACGGCTACCTTTTCCATACCAGATTAAGAATCTTATTGTGATACCACTGCCAAAGACAAACATGTTGAGTTAGGGTGTTATATATGTGTGAGAATTCTAAGGTAGGTGATGGAACATTCTCTAAGTCCTGGACATCTATAAGTGTCCTTACAATCCGGCTTAATGGAGCCACAATTGCAACCCCTAACAGGAAATGAATACATGTCGCTGAGAAAATGACAAAAACAGTATGCACAAAGCTGTGATCATACTTAGAAACACAAATCATAGCAGTGCAAACACCGTTTCCCTCCTACCAAGCTCAGCAGTTGCATTTGCAGCCGCCAAGCAGTAGCTGTTGCCGCAATGGGAAGCGCAATTGTCTGTCCTTCATTTATTGCATGTTCATTAACCTGTAATTATGTAGGGATAAATATAAAATGTGGAAAAACATGGTTATTCAGCTAAAAGTACAAAGGAGATGAAAAAAAAACGTAAACTGTTGTTATATTTACCAGGGATCACTGGTTCTTTCTTTTATACGTGATATTAGTGAAGGCGTTTGGTTTAATATGATGAACGTCAGTAACTCGGAAACCTAAAAGTTAAAAGAAACTTGTTAAAAAAATCAAAATTTTGTAAAATTTACAGTCACAACCGAAAACTTTTAACACAATCATGGTTACCGTTTTCAACCTCTCTCAAGAAAAGCCATTTTGCTGACCTGAGATCTATGCCTGCAAGACATGGAAGAACCATCATATTCGCGGAATCTAAACTTCATATAACCATTCCTTCTTATATCATATTCGTTCTTATTATATAATATTCCTTCTCATATCATACTCATTCAAGATTATAGAAAAAAGTAACTGACCTCAGCCCCCAATAGGTAAGTCTGCACCACAATCTCCATTCTTTCTTATATCATATTCGTTCTTATTTCTGAAGTCTCATAACTCTTTCCAGCCATCCTTTTGCTGCAATGGCAGGTTTAATACACGTTTAAAAAAACTATGGTTGTGCCAAACAGCCACTTACAAACGTATTATAATCAAGTCCTAATTCCAACAAAACCAAACCCCAATTCCAACAAAACTCACATACTATCACTAACCACTAACTTCAAATATCCATATAGCTTATACACAGAGTATAATTTTCACAGCATTTCAATAATTTGGCTAAAGGCAGAACCAACCCTAAAAATTAACAATCATCAGGAAAACATAAAAACTTACTTGGGAGATGCACGTCTACGGGTCAAAGTATCTGTGAATAATCGGTGAGTGTATGAGCCCTGCATCATCAAATTTCCTGTTAATGTTCACAAAAAAAAAAAAAAAAAAAAAAAGGTATGGATTAACAAAAGTATTTTAACCTTCATTTTCATGTAATTAAAAAAGCATGGGTTAATTATACAGTAGCAAAACTAAAAAACAATTTTACCTATTAGACCCATCCATTTAGCCACTAATTTTGTAAACCATATGATACGAAGCACATAAACAACATTTAGGTCCTAATCTTATTCTTGGTATATACCTCAAAACGCTCTGATGTGTCGGAATCATCATCATCAATAGCTTTGCCTATCTTCTTTTTTAGGTCAACTGAAAAAAAAAAAAAAAAAAAAAAAAAAAAAAAAAAAAAAAAAAACAACAACAACAACCACCATTAGTTGCTTTCTTTTAAGTGTATGGAGAGGAGTATGATTTAGCCAAGTAAGCCATGAAATATTAGTTAACCGACACACATGAAATTTATGTTATTTAGATTTGCAGAAGGTGTGTGTTTGTGTGTGTTTGTTGTGTTGGTCGATGTTAATGAGAAAGAGGGAAGAAAGATCGAGAATAATTATATTTGTGACCGAGTGGAAGAAGGAGGTTTTGAAGCGAAAAGATCGATTATTAGATTTCGTGTGTGTGTCTGTGTGTGAAGTTAAAGAAGAAGAAGTGTGAAGAAATGTCTAGAATGGGGGGAGAGGCATGTTTTTTAGTAGCAGCATATATAAACTGTAAAACAGCAATGTCAGCCACAAAAACATGTACTAATTACTTTGTTAAACATCTTTTTTTTTTCCAAATGATAAAGCAACAGTTGATGAATAGTAGAAAACAGTTGTTTGTACAGTGCCAAGAACTATAAAACAACAGCATCAGCCACACATTCATGTACTAATGACTTTCTTAATTATTTTTTTTACCAAATTGCAAAACCGACTATTAAATAGATTGGATAATTACTGTAAAATGTTAAAATTGAAAGGGAAATAAGTAAAATTATCCAATATATTTTAAAATGCATGATATCTCTTAATCGTTATACTCCGTATTATATCAAACTAACATTTATTGGGCTCTTGGAGCCCGAATGCTATTTGTGACCCGCTCCATCCAAGCCCAAATAATAATGTGGTATATTGTTGTCCGACCCGGACTATTCACGATAACTCACATCCCTTTTCTTTCTTTCAGATCCGACCGGTGCAACTCCGAAAAATAAACACGCCGCCGATTAACCGTTGCCCGATCCAACCAAATGGGTTTTGTGGCAGCTACAGTCGTCTGTGAGGGGAGCGACAGTAAAAGCAATATTAACGGCAATTTTTTAATCCTTTTGTGGTTGTGGGTTAGATATACAGTTTCCCCATTGTTTCTATCCACATCTTTTTTCTTGCTTGGTTTATATGAGATACATCAAGGTGGTTCTGGATTCTTCATAAGCACACACAAAAACTATTTTTGGGTCTTTTTTTTTTTTTTTTTTTTTTTTTTTTTTTTAATTTTAAATTCCAGTTATTATTATTATTTTTTATAAAAATTTGTATTTTTATTCATAGTTTTATGTTTAATTGCAGCCTCGAATGTGTGATTACGATCGTTTACGTGTTTTGTCGGGTGAATAGGTTTCGGCAACCTTTGGCTTTGAACAGGTAATGGAGTTTTTTTTTTTTATAGATATTGTTATGATCTTTTTTGGTCTTTCATAATGGGGTTTGTTATTCTAATTATTTACTTAATTTAATCATTTTATTGATTTCTTTTCATTCTTGGTTGTTCCTAATTGTTTTTTCCTTTTGCATCTTTATCTTTGGCTTTTGATCGTCTGATTTTTGTAGTGTATACAATGTTTTTGTTTCACTTATGTTTGTTGTATTTTGTTGGTTGGTTTTGAAGGTGATCGTTCAAAAGGCGTTGGATTCCTCTGGAAAGAAGGATGAAGGTGTGAAGATGTATAAAGTAGCTGCTAAAGTTGGTGATCTTGGTAACTTTTTGTACATTCTTTATGTATTTATTGTTTAAGTTTATGTATTGTATTCCTTCGGTATATGGATCTGTTACGTTGTTACTGATTAGGCTGTCACATTTCAGGTTATAGTTGAAAGAAGAAAATACCGCGTAGTCAAGAAGCAAACCATTATAAATTTGTAAGGTTTTTTTATTATTCTCGCTTTAGTAATTGGCATATGCCAAATTGTGTGACTGAAAAACAATACAACTTAAGCCTACATGATAGATAAAAATTTAAAGTAAGTAGTAGACTAATTAGAAGCATAATCACAATAAAGAGTTGAGCATTATGCAGATATCATGCTTTATTAGTTTACTTCTATTTGTTTAGATGGACACTCTAATGTATTTCACCATTCATAAGGAGTTTGAAACTTGAAAAGGTGTGTAATATCTCAAAAAGGTTTTGCGTGTTGTACTACAATTTATGAAAGTTTTGTTCATCGGTTGTCGAATTCGCACGACCCCGTCTTTACTTTTGTTTGTGTAATTATCTGATTATGTGGGAAATAATGGAATTTGAATATCTGTAATGCAGGTTTAATTGCAAGCAAAATTGAGAGATAAATTTCACAAGGGTATGTTGTTATTTGGTTACTGAATTAATTATGGTGCACATGGGGGATTCTAAGGCAAGAGACCATGAGGTGAGCTCAGGAATCGAAAGCATGTCAAAACTGAAACAATCTTTGCTGCAAATAAGATTGCAACTACAAAAGTAGAAACTAGAAATGAAGCTGGATTTCATCCTGCATTCTCAAGTGAGTACTTTTATGCATAATAGATGCAATATTGTTTTAGTATGTATCTTGGAATTTATAGCCTGTTCTCAAGTAAATTCCAATCCAATGGAAACATAATTACAGTATAATTATAAGTCTTTAAAAATAGCAGATACACTCATTGTGAAACATTCATTGTGAAACATGTAGTCATTTTGTTTTCCCACTGAAAATACAATTTATATACAGGTTGAATATATGTCATTGTGTTGAATTTAGTTAGCAAACATTGTTGTACCTATCGTTACCGATGTTGGGTCATCAAACATTAGTTGGAGCTTCATGTATGCTAATGTCCACTAACTCGGTTGTGATGGTTGATGGTGTGTTAAAAAACAGTAGGTGTTGCGGCTTTTGGTTTGTCGTTGTTGGGTGAAGCAAATATGGTGACTGTGGGAGATTCAACCGATGTAGATTTGTGGTGGGATTGAGCAACGGGGCGCTCATGGAGAGGACCTTTTTTTCAGGTAACCATTTTCCTTTTTACCGAATATGCTTCCTTTAAAGGCTTAGCGTGTAACATGCCATTGGTATATATATTCGAGCATTCGCTTCCTCCTGCTGTAATAATAACGGTACGTATTTTTAGTTGTATTAAAAAAAAAATGGGCTACATTAGAAGTTTAAAATGTTAGACCTCGGGATGCATCATGTATTGCGTCTTAAGCATCTATGCCGTATTACTGCTTTGTGTTGCCTACTTGCATCTTATGTGGTTTATGTGAAATAAAATGATCCAAAATGAATTTCTAAAAATGTTTTTTTCCTTTAAAAATAAGGCTTGGATCAGTTTAAAAATAAGGCTTGGGTCTATTTTCAACTCTTTTGACCCATTTTCTTTTTTTTAGCTACATATCTATTTTCATCTATCCGACCCGCCGGTTATACAACATTACCTGGATTTGTGCATCTTAAAAAGTAGTTTTCATTTTTTTATTTCAGGTTCTAAAGATAACCCACCGGGGTAAAAGTGAGTATGAGAAACGACACAGAATGGCACATGCCATTGCCATGAGGCTGCTGATGAACCAGCACTGCTGTCTGCAATTGCAGCTGCTCGGTTTGCTAAGTTGGCCACGATGTCCGAAGACATGGAAATAAAGGTATAAAAATTCAATCTTTCTACTCAATAGCAAAGATGGCAGCGATTGAATTTTTATACACTGAGTATAAGTCATGCAACCAACTTTGTTTTTTATCCACTATATGAAATGATCAAACTGTATTTCAGTATATACTTGCAAAATTGATGATGTTGCATTTTTTTGCATTGGGATGGAGGGGAAAGTGTCAATGGGTATCACGTAGGTCTATCCATCATTTTGCGACATTAATGTAGTTACCTTCAAACATGATATGCCTGATGAGTCTATCCTTGAATACGTCGAAATTTTCAGTGTCCCTTAAATTTTAGTAACACTATGATTGCAGTTGCCCAAATTATAATGTTGCGTTTTATATGTCTAAATGATTTTATGTTGTTTATTATGTAAGTTAACATGTTATGTATGATTTAAAGTGGAGATGATGCTGGTATTGTGGAAGAATGTTGTGTTTGTGTTTAAGAATTAGAATAAGAAAAGCATGGGTGTATAAACTTTTGATGAACCTTTATATCAGATGAATCACCATCTGCCTTTTATACTATAGTATCTAAATATATGTTTTTATGCCTTTTTTCTTAGTTTTAACCAAAACATACACTATTTAGACAGTAGAAATAATGGGTGTTTTTACCAACTTTCATATGCTATTTGGACTGTAGAAATAAAGGGTGTTTGGACACAGATTTAACAGCTCTGTATGTTGTTTTTAAACAAATCTTTATGGCCTGCAAAGTATCAGGTATAGGAAAATGATTGATAGCAGGTGCTTTCTTTATTTTATACCATTCAGGATAAAAAACTTACTTGGTTTTTTTTTTTTTTTTTTTTTTTTTTTTTTTTTTTTTTTTTTTGTAGATACTCATCATGCGGCTGGACCATCGTCATATTCGAGACAACCTCAACTCAAACGCTCCAATAATGACCAAGGTATTTCAATAATTCTTTATGGGTGAAAATGCGTCATTCTTGGTTTTGTGTCAGGTTAGGTTGGCCGGAAATCTGGGATTTTTTTTACCCAAAAAAAGAGAATATAGGAATTTTTTTGTCGTTACTATCAAGTAAGAATAACAGAATATCCGTTAAATGGGTCTCAGATCAGGTTTATCCACCCGTCTTCACCAAGAATGTTTATAAGCTTTTTACGTCCAGTATTTAGATTAGTTCGCCAAGAATAGACCTTTTTTTGTTGCAGTTATTGACTACTAAGAAGATGATTAGTTGATTTTGGTTTCGGGTTTAGAAGAGTCGAAAAAGCTTGACACTTGCTAACTGAATATAAACATCTACATAGTTCAAGATTAGGTTTTTAAAACCTGAATAACTTAGCGAAAGTAGTACTCTGTATCACATAGGAAGATTAACTGGTGTCTGGTGTTTAATGTAGACGGGTAATTGTATTGGTGGAAGAACAGTAACTTTTACGTGGTGATTGAAGTGTTTTGTACACAGAGTTTTAAAGAGAGCTTTGATGTAGGGATGGACTCTATAAGTGGGAAGAGCAGTAACTTTCATATAAAGGGCCCGTAGCAGAAAAGAAATGTGTGTTAGTGCCTGCAGGCCTAAATAAACTTAATTATTTTTTTTTACGTATTTTAAAACTTATGAGAATATGTGTTTCAAGAAAATGGATAGGTACACAAAAGTTAAACAAAAGAGACTTATAATAAAGATTTCAATCGAATATGATATTCAATGATGGTTACTCATGTTTGTTGAACTTTATGTTACTTCACTATTTTATTTAGCAAACCTTCTTTGTGGCATGAATTTTTTCTATATGTTTTTTTAGGTAATTCCAACGAAAGCAGAAAAGAATTCTCTAGGAACGAAGAAAAACCCAGCATGAAGGATACTTAATTGCAGAGAAGCAAGAAAACATACAACATTTTTTGAAATATTAAACAATCTCATGTGCACGATCAACATACTAGAAGGCTAAAAGTGCAAAAAAGGGTATGGAGTCTGTCACGCGGCAGCCAAGTTAGAAGGCGGAAGCGGAAAGTGAAGGGACAATCGCGTGTGCTAAAGAGAAGGTCCAACATAGAAAAAGATAAATTGGCACAGATGGACAGTAATCTTCAAAGGTCTAAGGTTCAAATCTTTCATGGTCATCTCAAACGCAAACAAGTAAACTTCTAACCTTTTTTTACTTTTGTTTGTAAAGATTTAAGTTATTAGTATGTTTTTTTTTATATGAGTGGATTTACTTAATAAGGGGGTGTTTGGGATTACTTATTATTCTGCATTTGGTTAAGTAATGGTGCGACAAGAACAGTTAATAGAAATATGAGTGGGTTTATCCATGTGCATTAATCACTATATATAACCAAAGATATTCACGTGTTTTGATAGATGTTTTCCAATATCAAGAAAAGTCGACCAGTTGCTATTGAAATTTGAGTAGATTTGAAATATGAAATAACATTAATTAACAATACATCATCTCACTTAATTCACTAGCCTGTTGCATATTTGTTTGTTTGTATTGTTAAATCTATTATTAGTCTAATAATATCCATTTTATTTGTATAGGTTACACTTTTTGTTGTACATTGTGCTAGGTGCTTCTACTATTATGTTGCTGCCAAGATTTGGAAAGGGTATGCCAATGAAGACTTTGAAACATTCAACTTCATACAATCCAGAACTTCAACCAAGGATGCCTAAAAGTGAAACAAAAACAATAGCATGCTCTAAAGTTCCAGTCTTAAAGGAATCATCATCTGAACATTAGTCGTTTCATTATTGTATTCAAAGTTCTCTTTAAAACTATATATACAAAACGCCCCATTTGTTTGTACCAGTTACACACACGCGTTAGAAAAAATTGATGCAAAAAACCCGCATCAACGCGCGGGCATCCATACTCGTTAGACAAACAAATTGTGATTGGTTTAGTATTTGTGTTTTTAGAAAGCAACATTAACATTAGTATAATTAAATAATGTCATAATCATGTTCAACACATTAATTGTTTATAGATGAAGAAACAGAAAAAGAAAAAGAAACTGAGGGTGTTTGGCTCAACCCGGCCTGTTTTGACCCATATTAAATAATTTATTATTAGCATTATCATGATTAACATTTTATAGTTTTTTTTTTTTTTTTTTTTTTTTTTTTTTTTTTTTTAACACGTTAATTATTTGTAGAACAAAAAACAAGCAAAAAAGGGGCAAAACCTGTTTTAACCAGATTCAAGATTACCCATATTGATTTATTACTCAACCCATTCAGTTTGCCACTCTTATTAAAGATTACCCATATTGATTTATTACTCAAAACCTATATTTTTTTTTTTTCCTTTTTTTTTAACACGTTAATTATTTAAGAGGGAAATGCATTACCTTAGATACAACTGAGCATCCATGCTTAACGGTAAAACAACTAACTTTCTTGCAAGATGACATCACTAATGATCTGAGTTAAAGACCTGTCAATAGTAAAGATAACATCGTCATCCGTTTACCCATAAGAATGGTGATTGTTATAGATACAATTACAAGTCTAAGCTTCCAAAAGTAATTGATTTGAAATATGTTAAACAATAGAAAAGAATAACTAACTTGCACTTGAAAGTACAGGGGTAAATATGAAAAAATAATCAATAGTATAGGGCTTAAACCAGACTATTTAAAAGTTAGCCAAAACCCAAACTCCCAAAGTAATAGGTCACGGCCTTAAAAGTTAAAACACTCTTTCGACCGAACATTCGCCGTCATCTTACCTGTCATCAAAACACACACAAACACAGACACAAAGGTATCTTGGTCTTTATTTACATTCATACATATACTAATAGCTTTCTTTGTTTTCAGAACTTTAAGACTTAATAATTTGTTAAACTTTAGGTAAAGTTAAAGATGGGTGGGATGAAGGCTAAAAAGCAGATGATGAAGAATATTAAAAAGGGTTCTACTGAGTTAACTCGTAAAGATGAAGCTGCTGCTGATTTCTTGGTCAGTTATTTATTTATTTATTTTGTTGTATGGTTTTAGTTATCTGAGCAACATTTGTTGCATCACGTAAACAACTATGAGATATTAGTGTCTACTTTCTTTACAAGTAATTGAAGCAACTCCCGCCTCTGCTTGAACCTTGGGTGTAGTCATAGTATGTTGGTCAAAGGAGAAATAAACAAAAAACAAACCTTTGATAAACTTCCCAAAGATGTAGAAAAATACAATTTTTTAATGGTGTATTTGCGCTTATGCATCATTAAGCGCATCAGCAGTCAGTACTTTGATACTATTAACTACGATGTCTTGAATTCTAAATAAAGTGGTGTATCATCTTGCGGCTATGCAGGATCAGGCAGGCGGCTGATCATCTGATTCAAGAGCTCTAATCTCTTCTGTGTAGCCGCAAGATGATACAACACTTTATTTAGAATTCAAGACATCGTAATTAATAGTGACTGTTGATGCGCTTAATGATGCATAAGCGCAAATACACCATTAAAAAAATTGTATTTTTCTACATCTTTGGGCCATGTACAAGTTTATCAAATGTTTGTTTTTGTTTATTTCTCCTTTGACCAACATACTATGACTACACCCGAGGTTCAAGCAGAGGCGGGAGTTACAATAACTAAGCAACAAGTAGCATGAGTTACAAAATGTTTACTGCTTCTCCTTATTGCAGGACTTCAATTACCTGTAAAGAAAGTAGACACTAATATCTTATAGTTATTTTTTTAGTCAAGTTATTAGGCCTGTTGTTATGTTTCATAAGAAGCCTTAAGTAGATAAATAGCCTGTTTGTTTTGTGGTCTATTAGGAGATTATATTGTATTGATTTTGTGTTTTGTGTATTAATTAGCCACTAGCAGGAGGCCCTGCTCGAAAACTTCCGGTTACCCCGTTGGAAAATAAATCAACTGTGTTGTATATTGGAAGAATTCCTCATGGGTTTTATGAGAATGAAATGGAAGGTAACCATGCCCCTATTTTTATCAACATTTTGATATTTAGATATGTGTGTTTGAAACAAGCTCTTTTTGAATGTTGCTACATTTTATTTATCGGACTATTCGTGCAGCTTTCTTTAAGCAGTTTGGTGAAATCAGGAGGATTAGAATTGCAAGGAACAAGAAGGTTTCATTCTTTTACCTTTCGCTATGAAAACATGTTTGTAGTTTATTAGTTGTCGCTTTTTTGAAACTGCTTGTTGCTACTATTGTATGATGTCTACTTAATGAACCCCTTTTGTCTATTATTTTCAGACTGGAAAATCAAAGCATTTTGGGTTCCTTGAGTTTGCGTCTCCTGAGGTTATAAATGCAGATTCTTATTTATCTTTTGTTGTAAATATTAGTTCATTCTGTAGATACCTGAACGTTATAATTATACGTCCGTGCAGGTGGCAAAGATTGTTGCTGAAACCATGCATAACTACCTCTTATTTGAGCATTTGTTGCAAGTACAAATCATCCCTCCAGAGCATGTTCATCCTAAACTGTAAGCATTTGAACTGTTTGGTTTACAAATATGGTTTCTATAAGTTTTTGTTGGAATAATGTTAAAGTAGGACTTCACTGTTTTTATATGATTCTAATGCTAAAGAAATCCGTACTTCAAAACTGTAGTGATTTATGACATTATTATGCTTGTAAGTGTTTGTTATTATCATCAACAATTAGCACGTAAGAGTTATATGATTCTTATGAAGTTTTTGTTAATGAGTTGGTACCAAGCTCTGTATTTCAAAGTGAGGTTAAACTTTATTTGTTGGGAATGTTACCTGACTAAGTTTAGAATAATTCCTTCTTAAAACTTTTATTTACTTTGCGGTTTGGATGTACGTTTCACTTAACTATGTGATATTGAATATCTGTATTTAGATAATCAGCAGTAAGAATATCTGTATTTAAACTGAGTGTATCTTTTCATGTTTGACAAAATCTGATTAGTAATGCAATTGGTAGCTACAATGTCTGAAATGATTATTTTTTCGTAGAAGGGGAGATATTTTTGTTATATTAGTGTGTAGAAGTGTATCCAATCTTGTTAAAGTGTTAAACTATAGGCAAATAGTTAACTTAATGTGATCAGTCAGTTTTGGGGCGCTAAGTATGAAGATAAAGATAATCAAGAGCGTGATATTTTCCCGAATTGCTAAAACTAATCACTACTGACTTCAAATCGCAATAAAATGTAAATAGATAGTGAAATCCATAACACATATCCACCTCTTTAAGATCTGTTCGTCCCAAACACTAAGTTCTTGTTGAGTTGTTTGTGTACTTAGGAAATCCTATTTTTGATTGTAGGTGGAAAGGTGTTAACCGTTATTATAAACCCATGGACTGGGTTCGCATTGAGCGCAAACGCCTGAACAAGGTATGCAATCGATATCACACTAATAGATTTATCTTTATGATGTCATATAATCATATAGAAAGATGTTGTTCATTAAAATTTAATCATGATTCAGGAAAGGACATTTGAAGAGCACCAAAAGTTGATAGATGGAATCTTAAAAAGAGAGGAGAAAAGGAAGAGAAAGATTGAGGCTGCTGGCATCGACTACAAGTGCCCAGAAATTGTAAGATTCTATCATTATTGCGATTGCATGCTTACCGAAATATGCAGTTTAGTTTGACAATTTGACCAATATTGAATGGATCGATGTTGGCTGTCTATTTATCTTCGACGGGTCGATTAAAAAGCTCTTTAGTTAATATGGAACTGTTTAAACATTTGAAAGTAACCCAAAGTCTAATCTTAATGCCTACATTCTCCTAAATAATTATCTCAAAGATTCGTATGATTTTATTAATATTTTTTTATTAACTAAATAACTAAGTATGTTTAATTCACGAACATTATATGAAAGGCACAAAAAGTTTTGGGTCAACCTAACTCGACCCATCTTTGACTCTATCTTGCATCTTTAATATGCATACTGAAGGGTACATGTACCCATTTGTTGTTGTTAGTTTGGTCAGCACTTATTGTGTTTGTGTTCAATATGATTGTACAGGTTGGTAGTGATGTACCTGCACCGAAGAAGATCAGATTTGAAGACTAGTGGGTGAGTAGCTGAAATGAAAATTTTGATGAAGCCGAGCTTACCAACAAGAAACATAGAAATTATGTGGTGTGAATCTGCTCATATAGTTCGTTTGGCGCCTTAAATCATTATACATTGGGTTGCTAGTAGTAAGTAGGATATGCGAGTGTAGTTGAAATTTTGGCATTTATTGTTGGTAAAATTTGATATTGCAAACCCGTTGATGTTACTCTTAATCTTTGTATAACTTAAATGTATGATCCTTTTGAAAATCATTTAGATGCCAAGTCAGCTTGCAATCATGGGTCTACCTGGTTTAGGATTATATAAGTAGAACAACCTGGTTTGTAGCCATACTCTCTATCTTAAGCGAAAATAATAGTTTGTTTCTGCGAATGAGATACTTTGCATAAACCTTGTGGTTCAACGATGATCATATTGTTAACAGCATGTCACTGAATGAGAAAAGTATATGATCAACCAACTTCATTCATTAATTCTATCCTTGAGATCACTTTTGTTGTTGTTGTTGTTGTTTTTTTTTTTTTTTTTTTTTCCCTCAGGTGTACATTGGGCCGGCTCTCTGCAACTAACTAATTGTTTTATGTGGGCGAGATGATGAGAAAATCCACTAGTCAACAATACACGAGGTGCAAATTAGAAACGCGCATTAACAAAATTGTATACTTTTGCTTGCACTATATGGGGCTCATTATCAGTATTCTCATCATTCTGGTATTATTTGTCCGTTATCGGCTTGAGTGTTCGTACATGTATTTACGGTATCTTGTACAATTTCTGGAATGGTTATTGTATCATGCCGACTATAACTCAACACAAAAGTCTGCTAGGCAATTGTAAACTATCAGTATGTTGCTACCTAAGAACCAAAATATGGATGTTCTTGCACTGCTTATATTCCAGTCTGATAGTGTTTTTGGATATGAAATAAGTTTCTATTTAAAATGTAACAAGCTCTTGCAAGATTGTATAGCCTTGTAATAAGGGAAGCCTTGAAAAGTTACCTTACTTGAACCAAACTCACTTAAAATATCAATAAATGCCGAAAACATTACAAACAGTGTATAGACAACAACATTTTACTCGTAACATGTGAACCTCATCCTTTGACCGGAGGGAAGCGCAAGATTTAAAATCCTTTCCCAGGTTGATGCAACAAGCATATGATATAGCAGTCACTGGTTTCACGCTTTAAAGTATGATTTCCTCCTGTACGCTTATATTGAGAGTTTTGTTTGGTAGAACGATGATGTTAACCACAACAACTTCATCCTCAACTGTCACCGCTTCCCCTGCAACCGACAAACACAAAAGCATTCTTTTAGCATGGTATATATGCATATGTTGACATTTGGACAAACTTCCGAAAAATACAGTGATTTGGCTATGTTTCATCTCTGACACATTAAATGAATTAATGTAAAATGTTAAAATTGAAACGGAAATAAATAAATTATCCAATATATTTTAAAATGCATGATATCTCTTAATCGTTATACTCCGTATTAGACAAACAAATTGTGATTGGTTTAGCATTTATGTTTTTAGAAAGCAACATTAACATTAGTATAATTAAATAATGTCATAATCATGTTCAACACATTAATTGTTTATACAGATGAAGAAACAGAAAAAGAAACTGAGGGTGTTTGGCTCAACCCGGCCTGTTTTGACCCACATTAAATCATTTATTATTAGCATTATCACGATTAACATTTTATAGTTTTTTTGAACACGTTAATTATTTGTAGAACTAAAAACAAGCAAAAAAGAGGCAAAACCTGTTTTTAACCAGATTAAAGATTACCCATATTGATTTATTACTCAACCTATTCAGTTCGCCACTATTATTGATATGTAAAATAAATGAGATGTAAGGTCAAGCAAGGTGCTTACCGAGTATGGTGATTCCTAATTTAGTTTTGTAATCTCCGTCACCCTGAACAAATAGATAATTCGGTAGTCAATACAAGTTGCAAAACACAAGAAACATAAAGAAGGTAAGTAAAGTAAAATGTCGGAGCTTGCCTGAACACGAGACCATTTTCCTAAAGATGACTTCCAACCAACAATAGCAAACATCACAAATGCATTTTCCTTTTAAAAAGAAACACCAAATATAAATTATCAGTTTCAGATGAGAGGATCACATGTTTATAGATCATTACTCATTCATGTATGTACCTGTATTTCAGCATTATCTAAGATGATACAATCCATGAGCCTTACGCCTGCAGCAACTCTAACATTTGCAGAAATCGATACATTTGGACCAATCTGTTTCGATGGTAACGACAAAGGGTAGACAAAATAGCATATTATATAAAATTAGAATCAAAATTAACAAGATGTCAATTAAATGTAATCATATGTGAATGGCTGTTGACCTTTGCAGTTGGATGCACTTTTGCTGATGGATGGATATAGACATCACCAACAACTGTCGGGTTTTTGGTTCCATTGCCGGAAGCCAAGAGACCAGGAGAAGTGTGTCGGAATTGAGCAAGATACAAAGCTGAGCATTTCAACGACATCCTAAAGAAAAGAGTTTGAGGGTCAGACAACAAGATGGAAAAAAGATTAAAATATTATAGCAACAATGCAGAAGTTTCATACGCTGGAGTTTTGATCTGTTCCCAGAAATCCATCGTCTCATAAGTGTATAATTGCTTCTTTCCAGCAAGAGGTGACAATATATCTTGATCCAATCTAACAAAATCCTTGGGGGATGTCCTGTCACAAGATATTAAATTGGTATAGAATTTAAGAGGGAATGCGTTACCTTAGATACAACTGAGCATCCATGCTTAACATATGGATTATGGAATATAAAAGTACTTGGGAGGTAACAAAAGGCAGAGAAGCAAAAATGAGATCATACTTTGTTGTCAACCGAAGGGCCTCAAAACTGGATAAAGTGTGCAGGTTCGCTGCATTGAAAAAGAAGTTCATAAATATAAAAAGCAAGTAACAATACGGGTGAGCTAGAAAGATTTATTAGGTCGAAAAGATTCTCATTTATGTTCAAAATTATTCAGCTGTTTCCGGTTCTAAGATGTTTCCTTCTACAATTAGACATTACAACAATTTTATAGTTTGTATTATGTAATGACAAAAGTAATAGCAGAATGACCTAACCGACGTCCATGTAACAAATGGAGTTTGGACTTTTTTCCTTATTTATGTTAGGAAGGCGAGTAAGGAATAAGTAGCTGAAATAGATTCCCAGTTTAAGCTAGCTCTTATCTGTATTTAGCGATGAGGCTAACTAATATAGAGGTAAATCTCTGTTATGTCACCTTACTTTCTTTAAAGGCCTACCTTCCTTACGTGGGGTTTTCATACGACACTTAAAGCAGGCTTTTAATGGATAGTTAGATGGTCTCTGCCATCTAGGATCTTTAGAAAAAAAAGACGCTGCTACATTCTGAGGCGTCTATCTAATGTTCCTTAACGTAAGTGGCCTTTCTATGAAAATTTGTGATGCACGTGTTAATCGAAATGCTTATGTTTCTGACACTCATATTTTACGTTCATCGCAGTCACATTTTTTATGTGGTCTAGCAACATGATGTGATGTTATTCTAAGCTAAGTCATAGCTCACATAAGTTTTTTTTCCTCATTAAATTATGACCCTAATATACTTGTTGAGCTAATATGTATTACTTCTACGTCTTGCACTCCTACTAAAAGAACAGTGAGTACGATAAGCTAACCTCTGTCTTCACGGTTTGTATGTATATCCTGAATAACGTCAAATATTTCTGGTGTGAATATGTAAACACCGCAGTTTATTAAATCACTTACCTGTAATCCATAGAAAGATGTATAAGATAATAAGAAAATACAAAAGATACAGTGAACTAGACAAGCTACTAAGGACCGAGTAACTTCAATTGTACAAAGATATTCTTACAAAAGTCTCAGGTTTCTCAGTGTAATGCAAAAGTTCCTTAGTAACTGGATCAGCAACTAATTCACCAAACTCGCTAGCAGACTCCGCAGAAACCTGCTCAAAAAGTATTAAAGCAATTAATTAAATCATAAATTTGCTGTCTTTTTATATCCAAGAACACAGTAGAAGATTTAAAGCAAAATCTTACCTTTATAACTAACAGTGTCCCCATCCCGCCATAACTTTTATGGGCATCTACAATAGAAAACACCAATAAACGTTTTTGAACAAACCATGTAGCATAATATTCTCATATAAAAATTAGACTGCAAGAGATGGTAGCTAACCAAGCATTTGAGGTAGAGGAAAGCTGCAACACACATCGCAGTTTAACAAAACAATATGCGACTGCAGCAACAAAACATAGAATATAATATGAGTTAGTCACAAACATAATAAGCATCACAAATTCAGAAATTCTCATAGAAGTTACCAAAAAATGTTACCGGGTTATCCTCCATAATGAGATCTTTAAAGTAATAAAGACCACCAGCCGAGCCATGAGGTTTGTCTTCTTTCAAATATCTAAAAAACAACAATGCACTAGTGTCAATTATCAACAACCCATGGACCGACATATCTTAATCCGAACCAAAAATTTAATTAATCACCTGACTGGGATATTAAGTTCACTAGAAATCGACGAGACATATAACGCAAACTCCCTCTCCTCATGAAACCCAACCAGAAATATTCTCGCTAAATTAGGGATCTACATTTCAAATTAATTACAGTCACACACTACACATTAATTTGCAACATAAAGACTAGAACTATACAACAAAACATAACAAAAAAAAGTTTATTAAAATAAATACCGATTTACAAGCCGAAATAGGATGATGAACCATGGGCTGACCAGCTAAAGGAAAAAGAGGCTTTGGAGTATTAAACGAAAGTGGTCGAAATCTAGTACCTGTTAACACATTATAAATAAAAAAATTTATAAAATTGTAACAGACAATAACATAAGCTAATAAACCTTAAAGTTTATACCTTTGGTCGGACCACCAACCATAATCACTGCCACCACCTTTTCCTCTGTGTTTTTCATGTTTTGTTGTTTTTACACAAACAAAACCTTAATTGGTGGAGTCAAATGTTGAGATGGAAATCGAGATCCTCGGAGAATGAAATAAGGAATAAACACTGGAATCATTCCCTCCACTTTTCATTTTTAATTGGGCTATTTTACTTTCTAAGCTTAGCCCATCACTTAATAGGCCCATACTTTATAGTTTAAATAAGAGTAAATTACACCGTTAGTCCTTGTGGTTTGCGTTGACCACAACCGGTGGTCCTTTGACCAAAAAAATTACACCACTCAGCCTTAAGTGTGAAATGTTATGCACCGTTTGTCCCTCCATCCAACTGGGCCCACTAACTCCCACTAACGCTCGTTAAGTAAGATTTTTAAAGGGGTATATTCGTCACTTCCCATCTTTATTCATCATTTCTCTCTCTCTTACCTACAAACCCAGATTTCTCTTTCTCATTATCTTCCCCACAAATACCAATCTTCATATGATCAATCAAACCCCATGAAATCCAACCAATCTATATAAATATAAATTCAAGAACATATAATCAAAACTCACAACACACCAACACCCCAATTCACACAACTTGATTTGCACAAAACCAAAATCCATAACCCTAATTCACACAACTTCACGATTTCATTTTTGAAAGGGTTCGCGGATTGAACCATGTGTCTAATCAGTGATTCAAATTGAGAATTTCTTTCCAGAAAACCACGATTTCTTTTTGATGGAGTGCTTCAAAGAAATCGTGATAAACATTTCATCTTCTTCTTCTACATTTTCAAATCCAGATTCCGGCCACCACCTCCGTCTACCGACCACCATCTCTTGCCGGAAGAAAATTATACATTATATTTAGCCTTTACCCTTATTTAGCCTCATCGTCTTTCCCCTAAATTAAACAAATCCAAACAAAATCAAAATTTCTAATAAACAAATCCAAACAATTGCTATCGAGAGATCTTGATATACGAACAAACAAGACCAAGATGCTTCACACGATACTCATTAATAATCAAACAAAAGTTGCAAAATAATCAGAACCTACAACCAACAAAGTGAAATTAATTCCACTGACCCATTACTAACCACAAGATTTTCACTGTTTTCGGTTTCAAATCTTGAAAGATCGATGGATGATGGGTTGTACTTAAGAAGCTTATAAACCCGAGATTTTGAGTTCGAATCTTTTTGGTTCAAAAATCTTGTTCAAAAATCGATGATGGGTATGAACAGATTTAGCAATATCGATTTTTATGGGTTTTTCTCAGAAATATTGATTTTTATGTAGCATAAAGGATAAAGGGTTTTTGCTAGTATGAACAGGTGAGGAAAAGAATGAAGGATTGTTGAAATATTTTTGTCACATGAGGTGATTTTTGTAGTTGTTGAAGATTTTTTACAGATTGTTGACAAATTAGTGTTGTTGTGTTGTTGTTGGTTGTTGAAGGATTGGGACAGATTTAGCAAGTTTTGGTTATTTGTTGATGCGTTGTTGGTTTGACTTGATGTTGGTTATGATATTGTAGCCTTGTTTTTCTTGGTGGATGTTGCGGGTTAAACATGCCGGATACGGTGGGTGGTAGTCAGCGACGATGGCCAGAATCTGGAGTTGAAAAGGTAGAAGATGAAGATGAAGACCAATCTGTGATGGTGTGGATGAAAGTTTGTGAGAAAGGAGTTGTAGGGAAGAGAATGAGAAAGAGAAATCTGGGTTTGTAGGTAAGAGAGAGAGATGATGAATAAAGATGGGAAGTGACGAATATACCCTTTTAAAAATCTTACTTAACGAGCATTAGTGGGAGTTAGTGGGCCCAGTTGGATGGAGGGACAAACAGTGCATAACGTTTCACACTTAAGGCTGAGTGGTGCAATTTTTTTGGTCAAAGGACCACCGGCTGCGGTCAACGCAAACCACAAGGACGAACGGTGTAATTTACTCTTTAAATAATTTGAAAATATCTCTACTACGCATAACTATTGGATAAATGATTGTGAGACCTAAACTCATGCCTAATTTTAAGCCTAAATTTGGGTGTCACTTTTTCATTAGTTGTAACTAAGGGACCACTTCATTATAAACCAATGAGATAATGCCACATACTTTTAGGCACAAAAATTAGGCATATGTTAGACCTCCCAATCATTTCTCTAACGATCGTATAACTGTTCTTAAAAACTCTGAAAATTGAAAAAATGTAACTACTAATGTACCATCAATCTCAACTAGTATTATGTACTGACGTATTAATATATTTTGCACTATCTTTTTTATCTCATTTAATGGCATTCTATTTGGCTTTATTGATTGATATGCATATTCCGAAGTCAACACTTTTGCACAATCTCATTTAATGATGTTATATTTGACAGTCTAAAAAAATCATAAAATTTAACTATTACTGCTTTTAACTATTTAAAAACTTTTTAAATTGTAATGCATGATAAGTTTTTGTGAATTTTTTTTTTTAATTTTTTTTTATTTATTATTTTTTTTTAAATAAACTTTGTTTATGTTTAACGACAAAATAATCACTTTCTATAAAATGCATCCATACACTCTACTATATAACACACCATTTTATGCGAGTTGATGAGTAGATTGTGTTAGTTGATTGATAAAAACGAGTGATTAAAAAATGATTGATGTTATTGTTAAACAAGCTTCTAAGCAAAATAAGGTTAGTATAATTGTAGTAATGTTTTATTTTCAGGTTCATTAAATATTTTTATACGTTATTTGATGCATTTTAAGAAGTGAACATTTCTTAAATGAAATATATGGCGAGCATATTAACAAAGTCGACTTTTGAAAAATGTTTCACGGAAGCAGACATGGAGAGCAAACTAATTTGCTTGCCACATTTTTTGCTCGTCACTCCTTCAGATGTTGACATCTGTTAATTTTTTATTTTCAAAATTAATAAGATGGTGACATGTGGACATGACGAGCAAACTAGTTTGCTCTCCATCCCATTTGCTCGCTCTCTCCATCCCATTTGCTTGCTTAAAACATTTTCGTGTGTTGACAAGTGGATGTAGCAAGAAAACTAGTTTGCTCTCCATCCCATTTGCTCGCTCTCTGCTTCTCATTTGCTTGCTTAAAACATTTTCGTGTGTTGACAAATGGATGTAGCAAGCAAAATTGTTTTCTCTCCATCCCATTTGCTCGCTCTCTCCATTCCCATTTTTCTTTCATTCATTTATTACGTACATGGTTTGGTGAGTGTCAAACTTTACATTTTACAAGTAGCAAGCAAACATAATACACTAGCAAACCATTTGCTTGCCATGTCATTTTTCTTTTATTATTAAATTACCTTCTCTTGAATAAAGTGGCGAGCAAATGGTGGAGTAGCGAGCAAATGGTGGTGGAGGGCAAATGTATTTGCTTGCTATGTTGATTTTGGTAATGTGAAAAAATAGTGTCGATTTTGGTTATTGGGTTTGGTAAGAGTAAATTTTGGTAATTAACTTTTTTAAGAATTATTCGTTGAGTTGAATTATCGCATGTTACAAACTTTTTCAATTATACTTTGATTATTTTACGTTCTATGCATACACGTTATACTAAACGCTTAACAACAATATCGCAACTATAATTGTTTGTAGCTACAAAGTCCCAGTGCTATGAACGGGTACTCGCTTAATTTTTCTATATTTGTGTAGTATTTGACTAGTTACAAATCTCCTCCGCACACAAAATGAATAGACTTTTTATATATATCATATACATAGATGTGTTTGACAATGGGTTATAGTAGCTTATAAGAGCTTGAATCTTTAAAAATAAGCTAATTTATAAAATAATTTTTGTTTGTCACGCAAACTTATTAAAGCTTTTACAGGCTATAAGTTTTTATAAGCTTAAGCTAACTGAAGTGGGCTTTTAGTAATGAGTAAATCTTATAGTTAGTCAATTTACTTAAGTACCATCAATAATATAATGAATAAAAACACACAATAAATATGTGAATTTTTAATTTGATGTATTATTATGCCATTTTCAGTAATAAGTTTCAACTCCAACAAATTCACCAAAAAACTTTATGAAAATATATAACTTCAGCTTTCAACTTATAATATAAGTTCCTGTTCTAGTTCCAACTCAGCTTCGGCTAGTTTCGCCAAACACACCCATATTTTTTTATATGTAATGTATTCATTATTAAAAATAACTGTAATTAATGAATTTTCTAACCTTTTTGTTGATATTCTTATTAATGATTCATGTGAAGGCTTTTTACTGTAAGCATGTTATAACCACACCCGAGGTTACTGGATATTCTTAAAGATGAAACACGAGTCGTTTGTATATGTAAATTTTATGTATTTATTTACATATCACGGTAACCCGTACTTGCATCATAATATATATATACTAGACTTCATGGCCCGCCCGATGGGCGGGAATGACTTGTGATTATCGTTGAAAAAAGTAAGTTGGCACAAAATAAAGATATAGACATTCTAAATTATATATCGAATGGATTAAGAACAAAAAGAAATATACGTTTATCTACCCACCCAACCATAAAGTGGTCATTACAATCCACAAAAAACCAAATTTTAGCTTAATTACATGTACTAAAAGCATAAGAAAGCTAAATATAGATAACTAATAACAATAGATTAGCAATTACTATAATCACCAGATACAATCGATTATGACCCGTCTCTCCAAGTTTCTTATTGTTTGAAAATTTGAATCGTGGAGATAAACCGTGTTGAGATGTAAGATTGGTATGCAATTCATGTAAAGTATGTGCAGTCCAGTTCTTGTATATTTACGCCATAATATATACTCAACCGTAGCAAACCAATCCATCTTAACCAAAGAATCAAGTGCTAAAGGGGGATCCAACCCTGTTAGTCATAAAAGTATGCAGTTATTCACCTTGTACCGAACTACCGATATATGTAACATGCCTTTTTTTTTTAACATTTAATGCAATATACCAACTATTTCTTGCCAAATATATGGTAAGTATGTTGCATTAAATGGTTAAAAAAAGTATGACGTGTTTTAGTTCTTGTGGTTTGCCCTTAAATAAGACAATCGGTAACCAATTAAGTACACCTATATTACCTTGATTAACCCTGATTCAGTACCACATAAGATCATGTCATTAGCTGTAAGCATGCTTGTTATCTTGCTGCTTGCTGACAACCTTCCAACTTTATGTTGTGTCCCTCTCAACCAAATATGTTTTGTAGAAATAAGTTTATTAGACATGTATAGTCACATATTTAGAAGGCTTGTGGTGATTCAAATATTAACAGGTATATCACGCACCTCTAGGTTGCTCGGTGAGTTACTGGTGTTTAAGTATATAAAGTCTTCTACTATGTTCACTGCTAAAACATTTGCTCTTTTCTCTGTTACTATAGACACTTGAGCCTTGCTTTGTCTTTTCCAGTCCTGCATTACATACACAATGAATACCACGTTTTCAAGTTATTAATTTAATCATTTTATTATAATCCAAACCTTAATTTTTGTTCCATCAACGCAGGTACTTGCACTATATAGCTAGTCTTTGTAGAGTGCTAATGAATAGATAGGCTTGTTTTGCATTCTCCAACTCTTAGACGGAGCTTTTATTTCTTGTTGTCGGTTGTTTCCAATATATAACTCCTATAAGATTAATAAATATTAAAAGAAAAAGAAAAATCAAGTATTATTAGATCATTCCAAGAAAAAGCGATAACCAACCTGTATGCTCGAGTCCATGCAGTGTTGGGAACACGTTTTGTAATATTTCAAGTATTGATCATTTGTATTAGGTTGCTTAGGCCTTTATGTTTGTTTTTAGGCCCAGCCCGTGTAGAAGGCCCATGGGCTGTGTCGTTTTATCATTTATTATTGTTAATTATGTATTATGTTAAGCATATAGGGCTAGTAGCCCAACCTCATGTAAAACTATAAATACCCCTCCCATCCAAGGGAAGGGTGTTGGTTGATGAATTCTAATCATTTGGTATTATTGTGTGTTAATCATCTCCCTTCCATCTCTTTCTCTCTCTAGCTTTCTCTCTCTAGATCTAGAAGGTAATTAGTGGTAGCTTAATTCATAAAAGTATAAAACATCAAGTGGTATCATTCGCCAAGGGGTAATCTAGGTTGTTAGAAGATTAGATTTAAGAAAAAAACTAAAAATCCGTAGATTTAGAGTCATCAGACTAGTTACTGTTCATCAGATAAGTTGTTTAGTCGAACGAGTTAGGGTAGTCGAACGAGGTGTCTTAGTCGAACGAGCAGGGTAGTCGAACGAGGTGTCTTATGGAAAATCATGCTGTTGATACAAAGCTGTTGCAAATCGAACTTAAGAATCTAGTGAAAGAGAATGAGGATCTTCGACAAATCAACAATGATGTGAAAAACAAAGTTTTTAATCTTCAAAAAAGGCTTGATTGGTGTCAAACTCAAAGTGCTGAATTTGAACTCAAATTTCAACATCTCATAGGATCTTTATCATTTCAAAACAGTCATGTTCCTGAAAAATATAAGGACACAAAAGCCTTCTTAAGACTTAAACTGTTTCAAAATGAAAAGGAACTCGATGAAATTCTTCAAAACAGGAATGACATAGTCCGCCTTAACAGAAAAATAGATTCACAAAATCAAGAATTCCAACACATCATTGTTGATCTGAAGAAGAAAATCAAAGTTTTAGAAACAGGCAAAATCAAAGTTCATAAGATTGTACCCACGATGCAAAAAGTAGACAGCGCACCTAAGAATGCATCATCAGATACAACCACTAATGCTCTTACTTCATCTTCCACAGGATTAGTTGACACATCTAAGGGTAGAAGATCAAAGACCACAAAGAGACCAAAGAAGACTAGTATCTGGCTACCTAAGAGTGGAACATCTAAGAATGAAGAAGTAGAAGTTAATGCATCTAGTGAGAATAAAACGCATGTTATGTCTAAAATAGAATCTAGCTTGGTTAAGTGTAATTCTACAAAAGATGTAATGAATGATGAATCTTTAACAGTTATGAATGATGTTAATGCTTCTTGTGTGTTTTGTCATACTCGTATCTTATCTGGTAATCTTCAAAACTATGTTGCTAAAACTTTGCTGAAGAGAAAAGCAAAACGAACTCGTGGCCTCCCTAAGTCTAACACAGTTGCCAAATCAATTTTAGGGACTCCACCACTAGCAGTTTCAAAACAGACCATAGTTGCACCTATCGCAAATCCTAAAAAGAACAAATCACCTAGCACATTCCTTAGGAAGAAAGCAGAAACAAGTAGGAAATGGCAACGTTGGCTAGAGAACACAGCAAATTTTAAATGGGTTCCTAAGATACTTAAATCATGTGCTTCTAACCCAACGGGTCCAACCGTTACTCCATCTGTTTCTACTAATTGTGATGCAGGTGGTTCAAATCGTTCTATGGATTGTTGATAGCGGTTGTTCCCGACACATGACCGGCAATCTCAAGCTTCTCAAAAACTTCGTTGCAAAGTTTATAGGAACGGTCAGGTTCGGGAATGACCACTTCGCCGCAATCATGGGTTATGGCGACTATGTTAATGGGAACATCGAAATAAGTCGTGTGTACTATGTTGAAGGTCTAGGTCACAATTTATTCTCGGTTGGTCAATTCTGCGATGGAGACTTAGAAGTGGCATTTAGGGAAAAAACCTGCTTTATTCGTGATCTTCAAGGAAATGATCTGATGAAAGGAAAACGGGGAACTAGTCTCTACACCATCTCCTTTGAAGGAATGACAGCTTCGACTCCTATATGTTTACTCTCCAAGGCTCATCCCACGAAAGCATGGTTATGGCATAAACGCTTGTCTCATCTCAATTTCAAAACCATGACCGACCTGGCAAAGAAAAAATTGGTAGACGGTTTACCAAAATTCAGATATGCCAAGGATCATCTGTGTTCTGCATGTGAACAGGGAAAAAGTCACCGAGCTCATTTTCCACCAAAAACAGAACATAGCACAGACCACGTCCTACAACTGCTTCATATGGATTTGTGTGGTCCAATGCGGGTTCAGTCTGTAAATGGGAAAAGATATATTCTGGTAATAGTAGATGACTACTCACGATGGACATGGGTTTACTTTCTTCGCACAAAAGATCAAGTTCCGTCTATAGTTAACACGTTTCTCACAAAGATTCAAGTGCAAGTCCGCAACACCGTTAGAATCATTCGTACCGACAACGGCACTGAATTCAAAAACCAAATTCTTCGGGAATTTACAGAGAAACATGGGATTGCTCACCAATATTCTATAGCTCGCACTCCTGAACCGAATGGCGTAGTTGAACGACGAAACCGTACACTCGTGGAAGCAGCTAGAACTATGTTGATCAATGCCCAATTGCCAGATTATCTTTGGGCTGAAGCTGTTAACACTGCTTGCTACACTCAGAACCGCGGCATGATCACCAAAAGACATAACAAAACTCCATATGAGCTAATACAAGGCAGAAAACCCAATATCAACTATTTTCATGTCTTTGGAGCATTATGTTACCCAAAGAATGATAAAGATGATCTTGGTAAATTGAAGGCAAAAGCAGATATAGGGATATTTGTTGGTTATTGTGAGAACTCCAAGGGATACAGAATTTGGAATCGTCGGACCGGAGACATTCAAGAGACGATACACGTGAATTTCGATGAACTCACAGAAATGGCTTCTGAGCAAGACCGCTTGGAACCCGCAAACAACCGTTTCAACTTCCCAGAATCTTCAGCTGAACCATTACCTTTCAAAAGGAAAGATCTGGAAGATCTGTTTGCTCCCATGTTTGATGACAGTTTGGTTAACAGTGCGTCAAAGGCTTCCACAAGTTCCGCTGCTCAACAACTCCCAAATCAAGCACCTGATCCATCAGCATCTACCTCTACAGTAGTTGCTGATGATGCACCACAACCTGAACCATCATCATCCATAGATATAACACCTCAACCAGCAGTTGAAGATTCTTCTCCCATTTCTAACCAAGTTCCACCACCATCAGACTTTGACGGAAATGCATTTTTCAATCCATTTGCTCCACCCCCAACCATTCCCGAACCAGGAGAATCCTCCTCGAGCAACATGGAACCGTCAAATCTGAATAACAACATTCAACATTACCCATCTACTCATAAATGGACAGGGGATCATCCGTTAGTTAATGTGATTGGCAATCCAGATAAACCCGTTATGACACGACAGAAACTTCATACAGATGGTGAAACTTGCATTTACGCTCTCACCGTTTGTCAAGCTGAACCGAAAAATATTAAAGAGGCCATGACTTATGACAATTGGATTGAATCAATGCAAGAGGAGTTGGATCAGTTCAAAAGATTGGAAGTCTGGGAACTCGTTGAAAAACCTGATGGAGTTTATGTTGTGGGCTTAAAATGGATTTGGAAAAATAAGCTGGATGCAGAAGGCACGGTTATTCGTAACAAGTCTCGGTTGGTTGCTAAAGGGTTTTCTCAAGAGGAAGGAATTGACTTCGAAGAATCTTTTGCACCAGTGGCTAGGCTTGAGGCAGTTAGAATGTTCCTGGCATACGCGGCTCATAAGAACATCACAGTTTACCAAATGGACGTGAAGACAGCATTCTTGAACGGACAACTTCGTGAAGAGGTGTATGTATCACAACCTGCCGGCTTCGTGGATCCAGAACATCCTAATCACGTATACAGGCTTAAGAAAGCTCTCTACGGCCTTAAACAAGCCCCGAGGGCCTGGTACGACAAACTTTCTGCATTCCTTATTGCTAATCATTTCACTAAAGGCTCTGTAGACCCGACTTTGTTTATACAAAAACACGGGGAGGACATTCTCATCGTACAAATTTATGTGGATGACATCATTTTTGGGTCTACCCACAAAAAGTACTCAAATGCTTTTGCAAAACTTATGAAACAAAACTTTGAGATGTCCATGATCGGTGAACTAAACTTTTTTCTAGGATTACAAGTTCACCAATCCCCTTGTGGTATATTCTTGAGTCAGTCTAAATATGCACAAGAAATATTAAAAAAGCATGGCATGGCATCTAGTGACACCTATAACACCCCTATGTCCTCCTCATCCCCGAAGCTAGATGCTGACATTCATGGGAAACCCACCGATCCTACAAATTATCGTAGCATAATTGGGTCTCTCATGTATCTCACCGCTAGCAGACCGGATGTTGTATTTGCCACATACCTATGTTCACGTTATCAGTCTAACCCAACAGAAAGACATTTATCTGCTGTTAAAAGAATCCTTAGATACATCAAGGGAACCATTCATTTGGGGATCTGGTATCCAAAGGATTCTGGTTTTGCACTAACTGCTTTTTCAGATGCGGATCATGCGGGATGTATCGATACAAGAAAGAGCACATCCGGTGGTGTTCAATTCCTAGGTGATAAGCTGGTGTCTTGGCAGTCAAAGAAGCAAGATTGTACGTCTCTCTCATCCACGGAATCAGAATATGTAGCCATGTCTGCCTGTTGTGCTCAAATCATTTGGATGCGATCACAACTGATGGATTATGGTTACATATTCAACAAAATCCCGATGTACTGTGACTCCAAAAGTGCTATCGTTATCTCGTGCAACACAGTGCAACATTCCAAGTCCAAACACATCGCCCTCAGATATCACTTCATCAAGGAGCATGTGGAGCAGGGTACCGTTGAGTTGTATTTTGTGGGAACGGAACACCAATTGGCGGATCTTTTCACGAAGGCTTTACCTCATGATTGTTTTGTGAAACTGGTTCACCAAATTGGAATGAGATGCTTGACTCCCCCAGAATTAGCAAACTTTCTCAAGAACAACTAATCGAGTCATGCTCTCTCACTATCTTGTATATATATATATTAAAAAAAAAAAAAAAAAAAAAAAAAAAAAAAAAAAAAACTATTAAGGTGTGCAAAAGTAAATTCTCTTCAAAATATGATTTCAATCTTTCAAATTCTTTCAGATATTTCAAACATTGATCATATTTTGAGGGGGAGATATCTTTGCACACCGTTCACCTTTCTTCGTCATCTAATCATTCTTTGTGAAAATTATCCATCTCATCAAGACAATCAAGGGTTTAAAAGAATAATAAGTTGGACATAAAGGACTTAAAAGTGTTAACTTATAACATTTAGGATAGTTTTGGAATGTAAAAAGAATAGGTTAACAAGTTTAAGGACCAAAGGTGCCAAATATTGAAAGTATCTTTGGATTATAAAAGGGAAATTATGACTTAGTCAAAACAAACACACAACAATCTCATTTTCGTCTCACTCTCTCTCATTTTAGTCGAACGAACCATAACCCGCCCATTTCATCGAACGAACATAAAATCATCAGTTCTTTAAACTTGATCTAATGTAAGCATTCATTAGGATTCAATATTGATTGTTTGATTGTTTTTTAGTGTTATTTGCTTACTATAACTGTTAGCATCTCGATAAGATTCAATCGAATTAGGCGTTTCTTGAATTGCTAATTTAAGAATCCATTAAGTGAAAGATAGTATGCTTAACAGGTTATGATGTGTTGTGTAAAAGGGTTTATCGATTGTATGTATGTTCTTGACTTAGGGTTCGGATTAATTGTCGAACGAGTGATTAATGGACTGCTTTGACTGTGTGGAATATTGCTCAATATGTATAAGATTTCTGAGGAGATTGAAGGACTCAAGAAGATTATGTTATCTCCGAGTTAGGGGATAACATCCAATTACGTCGAACGATTCGTTTTTAGTCGAATGACTCAAACTAGTCGAACGAGTAAATTAGTCGAACGACTAATTTAATCGAACAACGGATTTAGTCGAACGACAAGTTTAGTCGAACGACTAAAGTTAGTCGAACGACTTATCTAATCGAACGACCAATTTAGTCGAACGAATAGTTTAATCGAACGACCTAACTAGTCGAACGAGCAAACTAGTCCAACGACCAAATTAGTCGAACGACCAAATCAGTCGATCGCTCTAATCAGTCGAACGACCAAAATTAGTCGAACGACCTAAATTAGTCGAACGACAAAATTAGTCGAACGACCTAATCAGTCGAACGACCAATCTAGTCGAACAACTAATTTAGTCGAACGACTACACTAATCGAACGACAGAATTAATTGATCAAGTATCCTTAATCGAACCACTTAATCGAACCATATCATGATTAGTCGAACGAGGACAGATTAGTCGAACCAGGTTATAACAATCGAATCAGACTTTACAGTTGAACAAATGATTGAATGTGCAGACTTAGAGTTTCACTGTGCAAGTGTAGCTATTCCTGTGTTTAGCCATAGCTGAGTCAAAGTTGAATCTATATGTGGCTGCTTATCTAGTGCTTCAATTGATTGTGAATTGCTTGTTGTCCAATAAAGGTGTTATGTAACTGTATGAGTATAACCTTGTGTTGTATGTGACTTATGTGTTGTCATTACTGGTTCAGTAACCGAGATGCTATGATCTGTCATGTATATTGTTGGATATATGTTTTATGCTATGTGTTCTATCAGGTAGTGAATGTTCTATAGGATAGAGTCATTGTATCATGGTCATTTATCTAACACATATATATGGTGGTCTTGGTATTGCTATTGGTGTTTGCATTGAACAGATTAAACAATGTCTCGCACCATGTCACAAGCATCTATCAACAGACAACCAGAAGGAAAGAAAAGACAGATTGGTTACTGTAATTCAAGGATTGAGTTTCAGAAGCTTAGGTGCCATGAAACGTGTCTCATCATCAGGGATATTCTGGAAAGACACTTCATTAGTCCAACGTTGTCAAAAACCGCCAGTGTTCCTGAAGTCTACCTGTATCAGTTTTGGGAATCACTAATCATAAGCAAAGACGAAGAGACTATGACAGTTACACTTGACAACACAAAAATCACTTTCAAGGTTGAATCACTTAGATCTGAACTAAACCTTCCAAAAGCAGTCTCAGGAGATTTCTCAGAATTCGAGAAGGATCCCACTCTTGAAGAAATGATCAAAACACTAAAGCTTATTGGTTATGATGAACAAGATGTTGAGATAACTTCAAGCTACAAAGTGGAGAGAAAATATTTCCCTCAACCTTGGCTAACTTTGTACTCAATTCTCATCAATTGCATCACTGGAAAAGCAACTGGGTTGGAACATCCGAGAATGGAACACCTGCAATTCTTTTGTGGGGTAATCAATCTGAAACACCTAGACTTTGCAAATCTTATCTGGAAGGATATGGTCTTTCTTGGCACCAAGTTTAGTCAGAGTACAGATCTACCACCCATTCCATTTCCAAGATTCACGAAACTTCTCATCTCACGCTTTATACAAAGACATCCTGAACTCAAACGTCCTTCGACTGAAAAGATGCATACTGGGAAACGAGACCGTATTCTCACCAAAGTTCTAAGTTATTCTTCAATCCAAGGGGCAAGAATTCCACCATACCTGTTGAGTGAAGAACTTAAGAACACAGAGGCGTACAAGAAGTATGATGAAGCAGTTAAGGCTAAAATGGTGGGTGGCAAACCAAAAGATACACAATCACCAAAGGGAAAAGACATCCCAGCCAGAGCCAAAATTGCTCGATCAAAGAAATCAAAAATTCCTGAGAAAAAGAAAGTGGTTTCTAAACCAACTTCAGAGATGCAGTTAAGGGATGAATCTGAACAAGAAGAAGAGGAAAGGTTGAATCTAGAGAAAGGAAAAGGTGCTGAGAAATTCAAGTCTGCTTTAGCTACTTCAGATAAGACTCTAAAACCGGGAAGGGGCAAATCTATCAAGTTCACTTCAACTCGATTTTCTCCAATCCGAGAACCCCTCACTGAAGAAGAAGAGAAAAGAGAATTAAAGAAGGCCAGAAAAGAAAGTTTAAAGAAACAGGCTGACGAAGAAGAGAGAAAAGGAAAACTAAGAAAAGGAGAATCTGCATCACATATTATTGAACAATCAGAAGAATCAGAGGGCTTTAAATCAACAACTCTTAGAAGTTCTGAGGAAGAAAGTGATGGTTCTGATGCACACGATCTATCAGCTTCTGGTTCTGAAAATGAAGATTCTGACAGAGACGAGGAAGATGAGAAAAATGATGAAGATGATAATAATGATGAAGATGATGATGATGATGAATATGATGATGATAAAGATGAAAAAGTTGATACAGACAATGATGATAATGATAATGGTGAAGAAAGTGAAAAGGATTCGCAGGAACAACACGTCGATACAAACGTACCTCCACCAACACCACCATCATCTGTGGCTCAGTCCACAGTAGAGTACAATGAGATAAAACAAAAGGTTCAAGCACTTGAAGATGAGTTGAAACAGAAAGTAGAAGAACTCGAAGAAAAGATGACAACAAGATCTGAAACTGAAAATAATGCACACAAAGAAATATATCAAAAGATAAGTGAAGCTGAAGATAAAGCAGCCAAGAATATAGAAGGAATCAATACTCAGATAACTGCTGAAGTCGAAAAGCTTCTTGAAGAATCCATTCCCAGATTGATCAAACAATACGTACAGAAGGACTTGGAGAAGTTAGTCTCAAAGATGGTCAAAACTACTCCAATCACACTCAGAACAGTGCCTCAACATGCATCCAGATTAGATAGCAAAAGGATGATGTTTCAAGAACTAAAAGATGATCCCAAGGAAGCAAAGCTTCGAGAGGCACTTAAGGAATCCATCAAAGCAGAAGAAGAGGAAGTTGTAGTACTAACTGAAACATGTAAACCCACCAAATCAACCAAAAGACGACATGAAGATGATCCAGATGCTCACGGAAAGAAAAGGACAAAGCCATCATCATCAACAGGTCGGAATTCCACCACACCCTCTTCTGGCACAACAAAGAAAGACAGCCAAACAACATTTATTCCTTCTCGTGGAGGCGGAGCATTTGAAGCTACAGAATTCTTTGATGATCCAAGCTCTGACCATGAAACTCCAATTGCTCTTATTCTAATCCAAGAAGTAGTTGCTCCTTCTGCTACTGTCAAAGATGTTCCATTACCTGAGTGGGTTGATCCATCAGCTCCCAAGTATGATTGGTTTGATCAAATGGTTGACGATTACTCTGTCGATGAAAATGCTGAACCAGTGGAAGGATCAGTTGTAGACTTCGCCAAACGATTGAAAAAGGTGATGAAAGTCCAGCAACTAGGTCTGAAAGACATCATCAGAGTTCGCAAAAGTGGATTCATAGAATTTTCAACTGTTTCAACATCGGAGCTGGAATTCGAGTACAACGTTGAACAAGTAGCCAGAGCCCTAAACGATAACATCAACTGGACGCAAGAACAATTATCTGTCGATCCATTACCTCCTCGAAACTACACGCAACCCTTACCTCTTGTCGGACCACCTCAAAACCTCAAGCTACCCATAGCACACTTCTTCAACAAAGATTTAGATTACCTCATGTACGGTAACACGAACCCTGAGAAGAGATATGCCACCTCACTTACCAAATACCCGGCAGCCAGGTATGTCTTAGAAGGGTTTGAAGAACAAATCAACAATCTTTGGAGCAGAAAGATACAGAAGTATAATGAAGACGCTGTGTTTGGGATCCATCATTGGCCAAATCTGCGGAGGTTGTACTACAAATATATGATGGCCATGAGAAGGACAGGGGACGAGGTATGGAGCAGTCATAGGATTATGTCTATCGTCAGTGCTGAAACGGAGTTTATGTATGGGTACAACTTTCTAACAAAGATCATTGTAAGACGAAGCAATGATAAGGAGTATGTGTTCACCGAAGCTGACTATCCTCTTCTTAATCCCAATGATATTGAGGACATGTATCTATTGAAGATTCAGGGAAAACTTGAACACCTCCCTGGACGGCTTCAGTACGATATCATCAACTCCCTTCTAATCTTCATTCGCAACATGGTAATTAGACAACGGGTTGAAGACACTCATCTAGGAGTTGAAAGTTATCAAACCAAGCTAAATCTCACCAAGCCAGACTTCGCACCAGAAAATATTCTTGATCAGCAACCATACACTTTTGGGTACAAACCATTTGGGGTATACTATCATAGAAGGAGAGCTGGTACAAGATTTATGGGTTTCGAAGATCTTCGCAAGTTCAGTGACCCAACCATCCAACTAGTCAAATCTGAACTTGAGAAGATCTTAAAGGACGAGAAGTTGGCTAAAGAGTTGAAGTGGGGCGGGAAGGAGAAAAGACAAGCAAGGAAGTTTGTGAAAAGGATAGATAAGAAGATTAAGCTTCGGGAGCAGATGCGTCGGTTGGAAAGTTATGTTGGAGGTCGAGCTAAGATTCCTAACATTCTCACGTTTCGCCGTCCTGAGTAATGAACACTGGTACTGATGCGCGTGATGTGTCGTTGCGGTTTAGCAGTTTTAATGCCTACTCAAGTTTTAAATTTATATTTAGCCGACTTATCAATAACCACACACACTTAACGAGCAGTGTACCCGGTCAGTATGAAGATAATGGTAAGTAGAGTGTCGATCACTAAGAGTGGAACGTATTATCTCGTTATTCTAATCAGTATTTTAATATCCTAACGCAAGGGGGTTTCAGCCTGAGAGACTGGCACGATTTGTTGTAATTAAATAATAAAATAAACCAATAGGCACGAATCAGCAAGTAGCACACACGTACACAGATAGATACTAGAGACAATAAGAGGGCTGTCCTTATGATTAAGTAGTTTGTCACTTGTTTTATTGATAGCTTTATATGAAGTGTATGTAATTAACCCTTTCTCGTTGGTCCTATTCTTATCGGCGAGTAAACCCTTAATGATTACTTATGTCTAAAAGTTATTCCTAAGTGATCAATTTAGAAACAACCGTGGGAGCCACATCTTGTCCCGCAGTCAAATGCCCGCAAGCCACTAATAAACACAGAGGTTATCAATGCACTAATAAGTAGTAACCAAAGACATCAACATATAAACTTTAATTGATGGGAAAGCAAGTATTAAAGGGAGTGCAATCTTTCCGTTGTCACATTACACAAGCCACCAATCCTGATGAATTAAAGTTTGCTAACACAATAAAACAAAACTACTTAATGAATTAAATACATGAAGCACCTTCTTACAGCTCTTGTATCTTCGATTTGGGTGTGTCTTGTGCTGCCTCCTTGACTGAATTCGTCCTTTTGCTCTGCTGTCCGAACTTCGGTTTTAGGGTTTCGAACTCGAACTCTTAAATTCGTCTGGTCCACGGGGTATTTATAGTTTCTGTCTGAGGGAAGATGCGGCGCATCTACTTAAGTAGATGCGGCGCATGTACTTAACTTCGCGTGGGGTCCAAGATTATAATATTCAGGAATATTCGTACACCGCCAGAAGATGCGGCGTAACTCTTGATTAGGATGCGGCGCATGTCCTCTTGTATCTTGGATCGTATCTGGTGATATCTTGATAGAGATGCGGCGCATGTTGATAGTGAGATGCGGCGCATCTGGAGCAGAATTGACTTGATCTTGTCCATGTCAGTAGACTTCCACTTTATGCACGTTTTGCTCCATTATTAGTCCATAATCGCTAAGTTTCACCAAATGCTTGTTTTTTACCTGAGAATTACAAAAGTAAACGATTAAGTATCAATCCTCATACATAATATAGTAAAACAAGTCAAATTAATAGGATAAATGATAGTAATAAAATGTACTTATTTGAGTTCATCAAATATCCCCCCACTTGAACTTTACTTGTCCCCAAGTAAACCTTAGAATTTCATTTATGAAAGTGTATCCTAAAAGATGTATTAGGATTTATTTTTATATTTAAGCATGTATTCGTTTATTTCATAATCACACAACTAAACACTTAACGAATTAGAAGTAAAATAAAATAAGTCGATAAAAGCAAATCTAATCGTTTAACTGTCCAGTCGCGACGAATATTCTATCATAAGCTTGGCAAGTATACACATCTCCACCACTAAAGCTAAGGAATAACAAGTCTAAAGCGGTAAAAAGGGTTTTTAGGCTAAAGGGTTAATTATTCTTATTTACACTATCGATCTCAAATTCCAGAAAAGGCGACAAAATCACAAATACATGATCGAATCCACGAACACGATACTTGCAATTGCTCAAATCCTTAACTCGAATAGGCTAAAGATAGGTCCAAACTTCACCAATAATAATATATCAAAAAGGGCGACAAAATCATAAATACATAGCCGAATCCACGACTACGATACTTAAGATTGCTCAAATCCCTAATCTCAATAAATCAAAGGTTCGGTTGGATAAAGAACAATACAGGGTATGGATAACATTTGGGATATAAATTGGTGTAAAAATAAAAATAAACAAAACAAATAAATTAAAATCCTAAGTGTGGTTAATCACTATCCCAACCATCCCATGAATAAGACTCATATCATTGAATAACTCACGCTTTAACACTTGAAACACACGCTTTAGGTAGACACGAATTATACTCAACAAGATCTTAATCAAAGAATAAACCTTAATTGGCGCTCCCATAACTGCCAATTCCCATTCAATCCATAGATATAATACAACAAATAGTGGTGATATCGACCACTTACATAACTCTACATCGTTGGCTTAAAATAAACATCCAACTTTTTTTTTTCTTTCTTTTTCTTTTCTCATTTTTTCGATTTTTTTTTTTTTTTTTTTTTTTTATTGAAACATAAACATAGATGTGTAAAATTTCACCACATCACTACAACTTTCTTTCCGGATAATTTTTTTCATACTTTTCATACTTTCAGAAATAACGGTAATAGTGAAAGTAGTAAACACACGAAAAATAAACTCAAAAATATACAATATTTACTTTCACTCCAATTTGCATTGTGCAATTTCCCGACCTAACCATAGATAATGAATTACGCACGCGAACACAGGTAATGTAAGGAAACACACTCTGCCTATAGCAATTAACCAACCACGGATTCTAATCTACAGGGTAGGCTAAGGTTTAAGGTGTAACGAAACATTTTAAACATAGGTGTAAGAAACGAAAGGAATGGCTCTGAGGGTTTTTCTAGGGGTATCTTACTCTAAAAATGAGAGTAACAAAAGGTTTTATACGGGGGTTAACTAACCAGTGTAGTTAGCTAATAACACATAACATATAAAGGCTATTTGGTGTAATCCTAGAATTTTACCAAGTTAGACAAGTCATTCCAATTATATAAATAATACTCATTATGGTGGTCTCGAATAGTATACAAGCCAAGTTCTAAAGTTTACAAGTCACCGGCACACTCATAGATTTGTGAATTTTGAAAAATCACAATTTTTGAAAATAACGTCTTGTGTGCAGTTATGTAACTTAGATCTTAAACAAAAACATGCTAAATTTTTTTTAAGTTTGATATATTAAGCACATTTTAAGCATAATTTTTGAAAAAGTAGGACAAGTAATTGTTAAGTGTTCTAATTCTCCAATCCCCCCACTTAAGTTAAACAACGTCCTCGTTGTTTGTATAAAAGGTTAAAAACTGGAAAATAAAAGAATTAGAACAAGAAAAACTCCCCTGAGATTTGCTCGGTATGATCCTCCATTAGTATAAGAGCAAAAATCAACTTCTTGTGGATTAGAACGTTAAAGCTTCATACTTGATGTATCCACAGGAAATCCAGGAAACTATAATACCACCAACACTTTAAAACACACCTAAGATAAGAAAGGTTCAACTTGCATAACACATTAGTAGTTAGGAAAAATAAAACTTAAAAAATTAAAACTGAAAATCATCAGGTCAGTCGATGCGCCGTATCTTATTGAAGAAGATACGCCGTATCGAGCCTGGAATAAATACGGATCAGAATAAAGATGCGCCGCATCCTTAACCAGGGATGCGCCGCATTAAAATAAACTGATAAAAAGTTTTTAAAGTCGGAAATAAAAATGCAGAAAAATAAAATAAGATATGACCATTGCAGAGGATGCGTCGTATCTCAGAATTGAGATGCGCTGTATCTTCGTGCGGCCTGGACTGACTCGACACAGAAAACAGAATAATAAAAGATAAATCCGGGTTGTCTCCCGGTAAGCACTTGTCTTTATTCCAGAGTCTTCAAGTTAGACTCACGTTCAGCTCCTTAGTATCGATCATTGAAGGAGTCGGAGACATCACGCTCCTTCATTCCCAATTTAGTGATATTGAACACTCCTTGCTCGTCCTTAATTTCCACGCCGTTCTTCTTTAATATCTGTATAAACAAAGTCCTGTCCCTTTCGGGCAGAGATGACAAAATGATAGATGGAAAATTCTTATTATCATATAGGCACAGATAAGCAAGGTGGGGTGGTAGTTCAATAAACACATCATTGTTCAAATTCGTTTTCTCAACTACTCTCCTACGTTTATTAATTACTACACAATCATACCACTCATCATCAGAATCACTAACAATATCGCGTCTAAGTTCCGTAGGTACATTAAGGTCAATGAATTCCTCAAAGTCTTCATGATTAGGATTAGTTGAGTTGTTTTGAATCAATGTTTCTCCCATAAGTCTAGCTTCAAGATCGAGGTCCATACGCTCTCTTAATCCTAGCACATAAACACCTCTAATTATGCTTTTAACCGGATCTTGGCACTTATAGACTAGTTTATTATTCCCTACCCTTAATGAAAATTTTCTCTTAAACACATCAATCTTAGCATGGGCAGTAGACAAGAAAGGTCTTCCGAGGATTAAAGGAATCTTAACATCCTCGGGCATGTCTAGTATAATAAAGTCTACGGGAAAAATAAACTGCTCAATCTTAACTAGCACATTATTAGCAATCCCTTCAGGTCGTTTTACTGTTTTATCAGCCAATTCAATAAGTAATTTAGTTGGTGCTAATTTTCCTAGTCCTAGGGTAGCGAATGTCTTAAGAGGCATAACACTAACACTAGCTCCTAAGTCAGCTAACACATTATTGAAAGATATGTTATTAATAGAACAAGGTAGAGTAAAACTTCCTGGGTCTCTTTCTTTATGAGGCAAGGCATTTGAATCGGTTGCAGGGCTCTCTTCTTTCATTGTTGCCTTGATCTTCTCTTCAATTTTTGTCTTCTCTTTTAGTAGTCTCCTTAAGCTGATTGAAGAGTTAAAGAAAAATTCGGGTCTTGCACCATCGTTACCATTCATCGACCTTCTAGATATATTAGGAGTGACTTCTTCGGTGATGCTTATGGCCTTGACATGATCTCTTGGATTTGTTTCAGTTGAGCTCGGTAAACTTCCATATCCCCTTTCTTGAAGAACTTTGCTCATTTGACCAATTTGTTGTTCTAATGCTTTGATCGAAGCTCCTTGATTTCTTGTAGTAGTGTCTGTTGAAGCTCGAATTTCCTTGATCATAGCAGTATTCTCTTCATGTCTTTTAGCAGCATCGGCCATAATTTGCTTTAAAGTATCATCTAAAGTCTGCCTCCTCTCTTGATAAGCGGGATTGAAGTTGTTCTTTTGATAGAATCCCGGACTAGCTTCCCTAAATCTTGCTGAAGGTCGGAACGGTTGTCCAAATTGGGTGTAATAAGCTTCTTCAAACGTCTCACTTTCATTCTTGTTCGGGCAATCTTTAGTGTAGTGAGGTCCTTCGCACTTTTCACATCCAACTTGGGCAGCATACGCTCTTTCATCTCGCTTCTTCATCTCTCTACTAATTTTATCCAATTGAGCTTGGATAGCGGCAATCCCGTCAAAATTAGTGCTGCTCTTAGATCTAGTGGAGGTCCCATCGTGCCATTTCTGAGAATGATCAGCAGCTTCTTGGATCGCTTTCCTAGCATTAGTTGCACTCATCTGAGGTACAGCTCCCTTAGCATCCAAAATCTGTCTTGTAGGCACGTCCAATCCCTGATAAAACAATATTATTTCCTGCATAGGGGTTAGATAGTGTTGAGGACATTTTATCAATAAATCTTTAAATCGTTCCCAAGCTTGATAAAGGGTTTCATCAGGCTCTTGCTTGAAACTATTGATAGCCTCCATTTTCTTAGCAGTCTTAGCAGGTGGACAATATCTTTTCAGGAATTTGCTCTTCAAACCTTCCCACGTAGTGATTGAACTAGCAGGTTCATTCCTTAGCCACTTGTTAGCAGCTCCTTTTAGTGAGATTGGGAAGATTCTTAGCATGAGTTGATCGGTATTGACACTTTCTGTAGTAAACAAATCTGCAATCTCCAGGACCTTTTCAACATGCTCATTAGCATCCTCTTGTTCCGTCCCACTGAAAGCATTCTCTCTGAGCTCTTTGAGAAATTGTCCCTTCAACTCAAATTTTGACTTGTCATCAAACTTAGGTCTAGCAACTCCTGAAGTGTAATCAGCACGGGTATTGTTCATGTATTCCTCCATAGTAGTGTTTTCGCCCATTGTTTCTGTTTCAACTTCCTCTTTTTCTTCAGAAAAGTAATCAAGCTCGAGTGAACTTGAAATATCAAAGCTTCTTGTGTTGAAAAGCCTTTTAAGCGAATGCAGGGCTCGTTCAGGATCTTCGAAAGGTTGAATCAAGTTCTTCGTAGAACTCCTGGTCATGCACTTCCTGAAATCAATCACAAAAGCATCAGTAGGGTATGCTCGAGAAAGTAATATATCAGATAATTAATAACGAAAACGGAATACGAAAAATTAAAGTTACTGATATCTGCAGACGATGCGCCGTATCCAAAGAGTTGGATACGCCGTATCTTATAATCGTTAAAAATTAATCAGACTTTATTCAGAAAATAGATACGCCGCTTTAGAATTTAAGAATGCGCCGTATCGAATTAATTAATCAAAAATCAACTTATCTAATTAAAATAAAATGCGTCGTATTAACGAAAGTTAATGCGCCGTATTTTTGTTACGTTTAAAAATAAAAGATTTTTGATTCAGTAAGATGCGCCGTATCGACAGAGATCGATACGCCGTATCTGTTTAATAATTCGCAAACTGTTTTTAATTAAAATAATAGATACGCCGTATCTGCGAAAGCAGATGCGTCGTATGGCGTTAATGTTTTAGAAAATTTTTTTATCAAAAACAGATACGCCGTATCTGCGAAAGCAGATGCGTCGTATTACTTTATCGCTTAGAAAAATTTTCTTATTAAAAACAGATACGCCGTATCTTGGGGAAAAGATGCGTCGTATCGAATTAATTAAACGCGTTGTATATAAAAAAAATTAAACGCAATACGCCGTATCTGAGAGATCAGATGCGCCGTATCGTTTGATTTAGCACAGTACAACGATAGCAGAACAGAAAAACACGAAAAATAAAAACAAAAATTTAAACACACAAACGAAAATAAACACACAAAAATAAAAAGAAAACAATTAACACACAATACAACAAATATGCAAAATAGTACAATGATGCAATTAATCTAATAAAAAGAAAAACCTAATTAAAATACTAATCAAATTAACAGATAATAACAATTCACTCCCCGGCAACGGCGCCAAAAACTTGATGCGCGTGATGTGTCGTTGCGGTTTAGCAGTTTTAATGCCTACTCAAGTTTTAAATTTATATTTAGCCGACTTATCAATAACACACACACTTAACGAGCAGTGTACCCGGTCAGTATGAAGATAATGGTAAGTAGAGTGTCGATCACTAAGAGTGGAACGTATTATCTCGTTATTCTAATCAGTATTTTAATATCCTAACGCAAGGGGGTTTCAGCCTGAGAGACTGGCACGATTTGTTGTAATTAAATAATAAAATAAACCAATAGGCACGAATCAGCAAGTAGCACACACGTACACAGATAGATACTAGAGACAATAAGAGGGCTGTCCTTATGATTAAGTAGTTTGTCACTTGTTTTATTGATAGCTTTATATGAAGTGTATGTAATTAACCCTTTCTCGTTGGTCCTATTCTTATCGGCGAGTAAACCCTTAATGATTACTTATGTCTAAAAGTTATTCCTAAGTGATCAATTTAGAAACAACCGTGGGAGCCACATCTTGTCCCGCAGTCAAATGCCCGCAAGCCACTAATAAACACAGAGGTTATCAATGCACTAATAAGTAGTAACCAAAGACATCAACATATAAACTTTAATTGATGGGAAAGCAAGTATTAAAGGGAGTGCAATCTTTCCGTTGTCACATTACACAAGCCACCAATCCTGATGAATTAAAGTTTGCTAACACAATAAAACAAAACTACTTAATGAATTAAATACATGCAGCACCTTCTTACAACTCTTGTATCTTCGATTTGGGTGTGTCTTGTGCTGCCTCCTTGACTGAATTCGTCCTTTTGCTCTGCTGTCCGAACTTCGGTTTTAGGGTTTCGAACTCGAACTCTTAAATTCGTCTGGTCCACGGGGTATTTATAGTTTCTGTCTGAGGGAAGATGCGGCGCATCTACTTAAGTAGATGCGGCGCATGTACTTAACTTCGCGTGGGGTCCAAGATTATAATATTCAGGAATATTCGTACACCGCCAGAAGATGCGGCGTAACTCTTGATTAGGATGCGGCGCATGTCCTCTTGTATCTTGGATCGTATCTGGTGATACCTTGATAGAGATGCAGCGCATGTTGATAGTGAGATGCGGCGCATCTGGAGCAGAATTGACTTGATCTTGTCCATGTCAGTAGACTTCCACTTTATACACGTTTTGCTCCATTATTAGTCCATAATCGCTAAGTTTCACCAAATGCTTGTTTTTACCTGAGAATTACAAAAGTAAACGATTAAGTATCAATCCTCATACATAATATAGTAAAACAAGTCAAATTAATAGGATAAATGATAGTAATAAAATGTACTTATTTGAGTTCATCAGGTACTCATTCATTGTTTGTTCATTTAATCCTCATATCATCTATATTTCATCATCACTACGGCTTGTGCACACATTACAGTGTACAACCCGCTCTTGTAAAGAAAAGACCCTGAGGTACGCTTCAGTGCCTCAATCCTGAAAAAGGAGCGAAAGCTTCTTACTTATGAGCAGAATTAAAACCAGAAAATTTTTCAAAGTTTTTTAAACAATTCTGCTCATAAGAACTAGTACTCCCTTGTTAAGGGGGAGTATTTGAAAAATCTTTGTTCAAACCTACCAACGTTCTTGACATTCTTCCACAAACACCTCAAAAAGAGCATATTTTAATCAACAGTTTTTCAAAAACAACATTATTATGCTATTTTTGAGGGGGAGAATGAAAAAGTGATTAAAATATGGTATCTCATTGCTGGAATCTCATGAGTGTAAGACTCAAGAATTGACCCTCGAATTGACGATAATAACAGTCAGTAGTCGAAAAGGTATATCCGGGACGGGTAATAATTTCAAGCCAGTTCATCTGGTGATGTAAGCGTGTCTCGCGAAGGATATATCTGAGTAGAATATACCAATTTCGAGTGACAATCTTTGAAATGACCGGGACGGGTAATAATTTCAAGCCAGTCCAACTGGTGATGTAAGCGTGTCTCGCGAAGGTCATGTTCATTGAAAGTCAATCAATTCAAAAAGTGCCAACTCTTCCCGACATGTGCAAATTTCAAAGTGATTTACATATGAGCACATGTTAAGGGGGAGTTCTTCTGAAAATAACAAAACTCTCAAAGTGTTAACAAAATGTGTTTTACAATCATAAACACTTTGATAGATTTTTCAAAAGGTTTGGTTTTATGGCATCATTAGGATAGTCATGGAGTTATAAGGTGACTAAGGTTAGGGAAAACTGTCCTATGATCCGCCAGAGCCGGAGGGATCTACCCAAGGACAACACCAATAGTCTAGAACTAGAAAGTCCTAGGTATGATTAAAAAAGGAGAAAATGAATGAATGGAGAAAGAAGGGGTTGAAGAATTAAAAAGAAAAGCAAAGAAAAGGGTGAAAAGAAATAGCCCTCTATTTGTTCAACCTTAGGGCAGACACCGGGTTCAATACATAATCTACTGGTTGATCAAGAATCACCGGTATTGAAGATCAAAGTTGTCATGGACCCAGTGACGCACTGCACTAAACCTTCTTAGCTACTCAAGTGTCTCTCAAAAGACATTTGATTCATTCACACGGAGAACCCTTCATAATCTATCGACCTCTCATTCCGAGAGTGTTGATATTGAAAAGGAGGCAATCTGCTCCACGCCTCCGACGACCAAACAAATGTGCACTAAATGAGTCTAGAGCCATGAGATTCATAAAAAGATCTCTTAGGTACACTTAGTATTACTCTGCTGTTCTACATCATGGGCAGCAGATGTAAAATTAAGAAAGTGTCCTTCGCAGATCTTAGCAATCTGCCGAGAACATTCATGAGAAAAGTCACAATTGTGATTATCAATGATTGAATGGAAATCCTGCCAGAACAACATCAAACAACTCTGACAGCAGGTCACTTCGGTAACTCCTTGTGGGTTACGCTTAGTGTTTTGTCCCAAACGGTCAACAGTCGTGGGGTGATCTCCAGCGACTCACTGAATCGTGGGTGCACTTCGGTGTGTCCGTGTTATCCCTTTCGGGGAATCCGGTTCAGAACGGTCTGGGTTAGGATTTGAGAAAGTCTTCACACTATGCTGTTGATGATCTCAAGTCTGAGCCTGTAAGTACCGGTTGGTTCGTGCTGTTGCTGCTGTGGAGCTTGGAGACCTGGAGTTCAGCCACCATCAAGACTCCATCATGCTCATATCCTAAAGAGAAGTTCTCACAAAGACTCAGAAATATCAAAAGTTCAGAATTGTTAAAGAAAAGTCTTAAGATTCAAGTACTACAACCTTTCTCAAAGTTAAAGATTGAAGAACTGAGAACAAGTTGAAGAACCAGAGTCAAAAGAAATATGAGCATGATGGAGAAGACGTGAAGACACCGGAAGCAAAGATCGTTGGAACACGGCAGATCACTACCATGTCATATCACATCACAATCAAGAACAAAAGAACAAAGATCATGAAGACGTCAAAGCCAAAGAAGCAAAGACGACGTCAAGCAACCTTGATGACCAATACTTAGGGGGAGATTGTTGGGAACACGTTTTGTAATATTCAAGTATTGATCATTTGTATTAGGTTGCTTAGGCCTTTATGTTTGTTTTTAGGCCCAGCCCGTGTAAAAGGCCCATGGGCTGTGTCGTTTTATCATTTATTATTGTTAATTATGTATTATGTTAAGCATGTAGGGCTAGTAGCCCAACCTCATGTAAAACTATAAATACCCCTCTCATCCAAGGGAAGGGTGTTGGTTAATGAATTCTAATCATTTAGTATTATTGTGTGTTAATCATCTCCCTTCCATCTCTTTCTCTCTCTAGCTTTCTCTCTCTAGATCTAGTAGGTAATTAGTAGGTAATTAGTGGTAGCTTAATTCATAAAAGTATAAAACATCATGCAGCCTATGTAAACTTTCCCTTGACTGGAACTTATGCATTTCACATGCTTGTTTTTTAAAACATCCTTCACCTTTCTTGATGAATCAAACACCTGCATAACATTATATATTATATAAACTCTCTCAAATTTAAATGGAGTTTGCTATAGCTTCGTGACAATACTATTAGTTACCTTCATTTGGTTATGGGTCACTACAAAAATCATTTCACCACAAGTCTCGAGACTTTGAATGGAATCCTTGGTCGCTATTACTTCAATGCATTGCATTTTCCTTTCGAACATTTGCCATATCTGCAATTAGGGTAATTTCATTTATTTCAATGATGACAATTTTTAACTAACACAACATCGAAATAATACAAAATATTTATTACCCTAATTATCTTGTCTGAAGATCCACTCAAAAGGTAATTCCCTTGTTCCAAAAGTGCAAAACATGTTATTGCCTTCTTGTGCTCCATTATATCTAGAATGAGAGTCGCAGTCTGCCCCTTAATGTCCCAAACCTACAATACCATAATTCAAATTATATTTTATCATCTTCATTTCGATACTTCAAGAAGATATTATTCTTTTTAACTTTGTAGAATATATATGTAACCTTAATTTACCCATTTGAGTATCCGCTGAAAAGATGTCCCCTATAGTACATGAGAGAATTTACGGCTCCACTGCCATTGTAATTTTCCTCCAAAACTTGTGTGTGGACACAAGATATTCTCTGTTAATGAAAAGACCAATTGAGAGTTAACTAAGTGTAAATCAACCACAATTGCAACAAAAAAAAAAGAAAAAAAAAAAAAAAAAAAAAAGTAACTTTACCCATTTATTTGGCATATAATAATCTGCAACCTTTAATAATTCCTCTGCCATCCAAGTTATACTTGAAAGTCGTCTTAACGACTCTCTTATTGAGTTAGTTTCTGCATGCCTACATGCGATATACATTAGCAAAATTATATATGATAAAGAAAGTGTTTCAGTTAATAAAGTGGAATAATTACCTCTACCAAAAGTATAGTTATATATGCACAAGCATGCTAAAAGTCTTTCTTCACCAAAATCATCTTTAATCCAAAAATTTAAAAATAGTCAACAAAAGTCAACTGTGGGTCAAATAAGCTATTTGGATGATAAGCTAGCCATGGATGAGCTTATGGGTGTCACTAGCTTGTCTTTGACAAGCTAGAGCTAGTAGATTTGTAATATTGCCCTGTTTTGAGCAAGGGCTTGGTTAGTTCTTTGATTTAAATTCAAGTTTTAGCTTATTTTACTGTTCATTTGCTTATTTCTGTTAATCTAGTGCTTATTTTGATTGTTATCTGCTTAAGTGTTCTTAATATTTCTTTTTGAAGTTGATTTGTTAGTTTAATTTAGCTTTTACTAGTATTTGCTTAAAAAACTTAAAAATAACAAAAAAATAGTCAATATAAGGCTTAGCTTATTTAAGTGCTTATTTACTTTTGAAAATTGTTCATTAGGGGTTAATTAAGTTAGTTAATCATTAGTGACTCAGATTCATAGCTTATTTTGGTTATTGGTAGTTAAAATCTAGTAAACAGTCTAGTAAAGGAGTTTTTGGATTAGGCTTAAAAATAGGTAAAAACTAATGGTACTGTTCATTTGCTTCTTGGTAACTTTTAATCTTGCTTAAAATCACTGATATAAGCTGTTTGTTTGGAGTGTTGAACTTATTTGGAGGATTTGATAGTTTTAAAGTTGATATTGAAAGTTAGAAAGTGCCTACTGATCTAGATAAGCTCTTATAGCTATAAGCTCAATTAGCACTTGTTTGTAGTATCCTTGTGTTCACTTTGGCCTATTAAGGTGAGTTTAAAAAGGCTGGAAATAGTTGATTAGGATTTGAGGTTTTTAGATCACCAGTACACTATTGTAACAGTAGCATGATTTTCCTAATCAGCTTATGTTTTTGATTTTTAATTAGCTCATTATAAGCTCTTTTGATCTGAAATTTGGAACTTATACTCTCTGGTTGCTTGTCCACTTGTTACACATTTTTTAGATTTTTTTATTAGCTTATTAATAGCTTTTTCCAGCTGCATAAGTCCCTCAGTTTACCCATTTTAGGCCTGCATCGGTTATGAATTTGCTTATTGAGATTTTTCAGAGCTTATCTGCTTTTACTTGTAGCTTATTCTGAGTATGTTGGATTATGTAGATTAGTCTTTGATTGAAATAGCTTAATCTAGTTCCCACAACTTATCAGTCCTTTAGCTTATCACCCTTTTGGTTTGCTTTCTTCATTTTAAGCTACTGTTCTACTCTCATTTGCTTATTTCTGAGCTTAAAATCAGTTTTCAAAAATCATTGTTCTTTTAAAAGTAGCTTATTTTATAGTGCTTTTTAAGTTTTTAAAAAGAAAAAAAAATAGATTTTCAAAAAAGAAGTCCACAAGATTCGAACCTGGGACCTCTTTCTCACACAACCTCACAACAACACATTCAATACCATCCTGCCCTTGGGTCTTTTCTGCCCAAGGGAACACTCTTAATTCTTTTAAGCTAATTTTCCCTTCTTGCTTATCATAACTGTTAAGCTTATAACAGCTTATTCTAAATAGCTTTTTACTTCATTTTATTTTTCTTACATTTCTTTTATCTTTAATTAGTTTTTGTTAAATTTTCAGATTTTTCTAAACAGTTTTAATATTTTTAATCATTTAATTAGATATAATTAGTTTTTAATTCATAATAAATTAAATAAAAATAAAAAAAATATAATTCTTTTTCCTAAAATTTTCTTTTCTCATTTAGGACTTAGAAAAAATAGTTTCGCATTCCTAGGGTTAATATTTCTTAGATTTCACTTTTAAAGCTCGGAATTAGCCCGAGCATGCGCGTTTTTAGGTTTTTCTTTTCGTTTTTGCTTTCGTGTGCTTTTCTTTATTGATTTACTTGCTTATTTAAGTGTTTTTAGTTTATGTTCATATATTTTAGCTTAATATCCCAAAATCTCTCTTTTATCACTATTCACAACACGTTTCACGAACCGAAATCACTAAAATTCCATTCATCCTTCAACGGAGAAACGACCCGGGTTTTACATATTTCTTGTGTAATCCTTGGAGAAAAATATACTACAATTGAATATCATATCAATATATATATATATATATATATATATATATATATATATATATATATATATATATATATATATATATATATATATATATATATATATAACTGAGGTCCTATAAGTGACATGTACGGCTCTTAATCTATTTGGAAACCCCCCTCTAATCTAACTAAGCAAAAAGGGCTCTTTTTGCACACGTGGAACCCTTATTCTAATCCATGTCATCGAAATCGACCCATGAAATCCTACGTGTAAATCCTAAATCCCAATCAGCAATGCGATTAGTTTAAAAAGGAATGGATTTATCTCAAAAAATTCTAACACGTATCTATTCCTCAATGTTGGTTTGGTGTGATATCGTAGCCATAAAACCAATTTAAAATCAATCAAAGTGTTATAAGAAAGTTGTTTTGTTAACACTTTGAAAGTTTTTATTTTGAAGAACTACTCCCCCTATACACGTGCTTATGAAGTTCCAATTATTCAAAAGATTTTGCACAGGGAGGAATGAGTATGCACTTTGACTCAATCCTTTTTGAGAGAAGACAAGTTTGAACACATTTTTATTCAAGTTTTCTCCCCCTCAAAAATAGCATATCTGTGATATTTTTGATATTGACTAATTAAAAGATATGTTTTTAGAAAGCTTATGGAGAGATAAACGGATCGCATGAAGTTTGGAACATTTTTATACTCCCTCTCAATAGAAGAGTATTTTCAAACTTTCGTTTAAAATTTATGAAAGGTTATGAGGGAGTTATCTTGAATACAAAAGTTTTGAATTTTTTTGAAAAATCTTGAAAAAGGTGCTCAAGATTATGATGATTTCTCACCATTTATAGAAGTAGCGCACTAAAACGTACACTAGGGTCCTCTTTGTGGAAAACTAGAAGGGGGAGTTGAATAGTTTTACCGATTTTTAGTTAATTAGAAAATTTTACTTTGTGAAAAACTTTGATTCGATTCTTTGTGAAATCAATCAATACTAATATGAACACTAAGCTATACTAACAAGTATAAATAGTAAAGATAAGGAATAGAGATGGAAAGATCAAACCTAAGACAACGAGATTTATAGTAGTTCGGTCACGAAGCTCTTCTTCGCCCTACTCCACTCCTCGAGTACCCAACTCGAGAGTTCTAAGCACTATGTCAAAAACCTCCCTTCAGGCGGAGAAAACCGTACAACGTCGCTTATCACTATTTCTGAAACTAAGCTAAATGTCGAGTACTAATCTAGCTAGTACCAATATCACACGATCCACACGATCCTTACTAATCACATGATCTACACGATCCTTACTAATCACACGATCTACACGATCCACACACTCTACTCTTGATCTACTTGATCAATACACAATCACACAAGCTATGAGAGATCTCCAAGATCTCAACAAGATCACAATGATCCACTCACACAAGCTAAACAAAGAATGAACAACTTGATGTACACCTAGATACAACAAGCATGTAACAAATGTTACAAGTGCCCACTATACTAACACTACAACACTTTGTATCTTCTTGATACTTTGTGTTCTTCTCTTGCACTAGTAGAGGAATGAAGGTGATCACTTGGTTGGATGAAAGGATCACTCTTGAAGCAAAAGAAAACTAACTAAATGATCAAAGGAGAGTTTATGTAATAAGAGATTTAATCTCAGAAAGTTGTGTGTGAAAAAGGATGCCAAAAAACTGTGAAGTAGGCTGGTATTTATAGCCAAGAAAAATCTAGCCGTTACAGTGGGACGCTACCACTAAATACCCGACGGTACCATTGAATTTAGTGGTACCATGGTACCGTCCCAGACAGGGACGTTCCAAATTTTGTTTTTAGTGGTGAAAGTTTATTTGGTGAAGTTTAGAGCTGATTTGGGGGGGGGGGAAATAGCTGTTGGGATTTTTAAACTTATTTTTCCAATTAAAACATTTCTTTATAATTCAAAAATAATTTGTAAAGTATATTTTTGAAAAAATGTTTTGTCACATTAAAAATGTGAAGTTTGAAACACAGATTCACTTCTTTGATCATTTGTCAAGTTATAAATTTGTTTGTTCTTACCTAGAGTGATTTATGTAGAAACGGGATATTTCAACTAAAAACTTGTTTACGTTAATTTTGACGTAAAGTGTTTTTACATTTTGTTATCATCAAAACGTAGAGGTATCGAAAGATAGAAATAACGTTTTTAGACATTATTTGCATTAACAATCTCCCCCTTTTTGATGATGACAAAACATAAACTCATTTTAGGTGAAAGATTAATTTTAACAAGTTTTTAATATGAGTTTATATCCCATTTCTCCCCTTTTTTGTCGAAGCAAAAAGATCACAAATGCTCCCCTTTGATGTATACTCCCCTTTGTTTGGAGGGCACCAAGGAATCGAGCAATGATTCTTGACTTCTTGCTACAAAACAAAGTTAGATGACACATATAAAATATCTAACATGTAGCAACAAAGACAAACATCCAACCATTAAATAAGAGAGCTAAGTAGCCAAGATATGAAAAGTCAAGCCAACCATAAAATAAGCCCATGCATTCATAACTAAAATGTCATACATAATGTATGACTACATCACAAACAAGAAGACAAATAAACTACAAGAAGCACATATTAATCTTTAGTGACTTGAGAGGCCCTAAGATTTGCTTCTAGTCCAAAAGGGGTTCCTAATAATTTATTCTTGATAACTAAACATCAATAGGTTTAGTTGAATGGGCTATTGGTTGGTGGGGATGGTTACATGATTGGAGGTTGTGGGGGTGTCAAGAGATGTTCAACAAAGGAGAACATGAAGTGGAGTTCATCTCTCAAAGAGAAGATGAGGTTGCGGTTATGAAGACAACATAGGTAATTTGCACTATGTATATAACCGGATGGAGTTGGATAGGTTGGCCCAAGATTGGAGATGGAGGTGGTGGTGAGTATGGTGGTGATGGAGTTGGAATAGCATAATCCAACGAGGTAATGGGTGATAGAGTGAATGACATATCCATAGAGGATAGACGAGTTCCAAAGGATGAGGAGGAAGATGAGTTAGTTTCATTGGATGAAGTCTTTGATGGAGCATTTGGTGGTGTGGGAGAGCAAGGAGTGCTTTGGGAAGGTGGTGTGCTAACTTCCTCATCATCATTGTCATTGGTTAAATCAATGAACATGGCGGCTTGTGGTTGTGGTGATTTAAATGTTATTTTGTTTAGTGGTCTAACGGTGATCCTAGGTTTCTTGGAGATGTGAGTTGGGGAAGCTTGAGTGGAAGACATGGTGAATGTGTAAGGGAAGGTTGAAGATGAGATGCAAGAAATGCTTGCAATGGTGAGGCTTTATATAGGCAAGAATGGTGGGATTTGAATTAAAGTTGGTGGAAGTGTCATGGGATGTAGTGAGGGAATCTTAGGGTGCATGAGGGTTTGCAAAACATTGCAGGTTTTGAGGTTAGGGATGCAGGAATCTAGAGTGAATAGGAAAAATTCATACATCCAGGCGACGGTACCACTAAATACCACACGGTACTGTGGCCTATTTAATGGTACCGTGACCTGGGAGTCACAAATTTTCCTGTGTGCCTAGTTTTAGGCAGCTAAAAAGAGTTTCTAGGGGGACTATTTGCAGGAAATGTTAGTGCCTCAAACTACTAAAGATTAATTTGCCAAATATATCCCATGTTTAGCTACTCCTAGCAATTAAAGATTATCATGCAAGTATCTAAAATAAGCTATAAGCATGCAATCAAAAAGGGCAAATTAAGCTATCATCCAAGAATCACATAATTTAAAATTATGCAAGGTGATGGAGCAATAATCAAGCATGCAAGATAGTGTTAAGAGAATAAGAGTTAAGTTAGATATCCATAGTTGAATCCTAATATGAGATAGACTCACTAATCCCACCCTAACTACTCATGACGTTGTTCCCTAAGAATGATTTGAACTTGCTCCCATTGCATCACACTCTCGACTTGAGCTTGCACATCTTCCTCATGACTCGGATCATCAAAGGGTGCATAGTTGTTGGAGGATTCAGAAATGAGAATGGAAGAGATGTATGACTCATTAAGGGGTTCCATGACGGGATTGAAGAGTGAGTATTGAGGACCACGAAGGTATGGATGAAAGTGCATGAAGTGATGATAAAGACGAGTCAGGAACATCCCGTAGGGTATCAATTTATTTTGTTACCCTTGAGATGTACAATTCGCTTTGCGAAGAAGTAGGCAAGATTATATGGTTGTTGAGTATGAAGACAGTAAATCATATGAGCACAACACGCCGGAAGTTGCTCACGATTTCCTTTTAGACTGAGAACATTTTCTCGTAGGATGACTGCCTAAGAGAGAAATTCATGACAAACCTCTTCCAAATGAATTTTCGTTGGATCTGGGTAAGGAAAGTACTTATGTGAACGGATAAGTTTGGCGAGTTCGTGTGGAGAGGGAATGTAGGAACAATACGGACTATTCTGACTCAAGACACCAATCTTCCGTATAGGCACATTGCCCATGATTGGGAATTCGGAGAATTTGAGCAAATTGCTCAAGAGTTAAGGCAAACTTGAAGTTTCGGATCCAAAACCACAGTGACAAAGATTGATCCTCGTTACGTACGAGTTCAACTTGTCGGAAGAATTCTAACACAAAATGAGGACAAATGTGCTCATTGTTGTGAAGCAAGCAATCGAAGCCTATAGCTCAAAATGAGGTGTTGATATCCCTATGATAAATTAAAGAGGGGTCAACGATTCGACCTTCATGAAAATGACGAGTTTCAAGATTAACATAGGCACAAATGTGACTTCCGGGTGTGGTTGGTTCACGAGAGATATCGGGAGTGTAGGTGTCAGTTAGAAGGTGATCAAAATCATACTCGTGTAACTTTTTGTTACCTATAGGAAAATAACATTGATATATAAGTTTATTTTATGTTAAAAGGTTAATGTACATGTGCCTAGTGTGTGCCTATTTTCAAACCATGTAGAGGTGCGGTAATCTCGACTCTAAAATGAAGATAATGAGATTACCCAAACGCTCCTAAACACATCTAAAATGAAGAGGTGCGGTAACCACGGTACCACTAAATTTGGTGGTGCCGTGTCCTACCAGGACGAATTTTTGTCTCGTTTTGATTTTTGACGAATAAGTCTCGCTGATTTAGTGAGAGTTTTTGACACGAGGAGAGAATTTATACCCAATAAATTCTTTTTGTGAGATTAACGAGACTAGACGATAAGAGATGACTTTAATATTTCCTAGGAAATATATAAGTAGTCATTAGAGGGATACGAGATATGAGTTTAATATTTCCAATGAAATATTTAGATAGTCATAAGATGATATTCGGAAGATGTTCTTGAACACATGTAAATTATGAAATTCACGGAATGTGTTCCATCATTCCTAGACCTAGACGTAGATAGTTGAAGGGTTCTCGTTTGAGAGGTTTGGTTAGTATATCGGTGATGTTATCTTGGGAAGGAACTTTCTCAATAGAAATGTTTCCTTTTGGAACGTTATCGCGAAGGAAGTGATGACGAATTTTGATGTGTTTAGTACGAGAGTGTTGAACGGGGTTCTTGCTCAAGTCAATTGCACCTTTGTTGTCGCACATAATTGGGATGTCGTCGAGATGGACGTCGTAGTCGATTAGAGCTTGTTTCATCCATAGTGCTTGTTGATATGCCTTTTCGGTGCTTACATATTCGGATTCGGTCGTGGAGATAGCAAGAGCCATTTTTTTCATAGAGAACCAAGAAGTTAAACAACAACCCATGAAGGTACAAATGGAACTCGTACTTTTTCGATCCACATAATCTCCCACATGATCAGAGTCGGCATAGACAATAGTTTCTACATTGGTCCCCTTGAGATAATACAATCCCAAGTGTATAGTGCCTTTAATGTATCGGAAGATACGCTTAACCGCTTCAAGGTGAGAGGTTTTGGGATCCTCTTGGAAGCGAGCACAAAGGCAGACACTAAACATGATATTGGGCCTACTTGCCGTTAGGTATAATAAACTACCTATCATACCCCTATACTTAGTGCTATCCACATACTCACCTTCTTCATCTTTTGTGAGTTTCGTTTCCGTGGACATGGAAGTTTTCATAAGCTTAGACTCTTTTATACTAAATTTCTTAAGCATCTCTTTAATATACTTAGATTGATTAAAAAAGATGCCATCTTCTATTTGTTTTATTTGTAGACCAAGGAGGAAATTTAATTCGCCCATCATGCTCATCTCAAACTCGTCACGCATGATCTTTGCAAAATCATCGCACATTTCTGGACAAGTTGAGCCGAATATAATGTCGTCGACATATATTTGAACAATGATGAGATGTGAATTTCATTTCTTCGTGAAAAGTGTATTGTCAACCATTCCCATGGTATATTTATGTTTAAGCAAGAAAGCCTTTAATCTATCATACCAAGCTTTGGGAGCTTGTTTGAGACCATAGAGTGCATTCTTGAGTTTATAAACATGATTTGGCTTTTCGAAATCAACGAATCCCGGAGGTTGTGCTACATATACCTCCTCGTTGATAAAACTATTTAAGAATGCACTTTTCACGCCGATATAGTTTAAAGTCTAAAGCGCAAGCATAGGAAAGGAGTATCCTAATAGACTCTAATCTAGCTACGGGCGCATAAGTTTCATCGTAAGCTATTCCTTCTTGTTGGTTATAGCCTTGTGCTACCAACCTAGCCTTATTCCTAGTGACGACGCCATTTTCGTCGAGTTTGTTTCTAAACACCCATTTCGTTCCTACGATGGTTTGGTTCCTAGGTGGAGGTACTAAATCCCAAACTTGGTTTGCGGTGAATTGATTTAACTCTTCTTGCATGGCAACTACCCAACTTTCATCCTTTATCGATTTAACGACATTCTTAGGTTCTTCGGTAGATATAAAACAAAAGAAATTACTTTTGTTTTTTGCTTGTGACCTAAGGGTTCTTTGGTTTAGGTTTCTTATGACATTTTCTATTGGATGGTTCTTGGATTCCTTAATGTTAACAGCTTCGTCAACTTCGACTATTTCATCCTCAATGTCATTTTCTAAGGTTTTCTTGCCATTGATCTTAATGGATTCTTCCTCATCTAAGTCATCATCCACCAAGGGTGATGTCTTAGTTGGGGGAGGACTTTCATCGAATGTCACGTTGAGTGATTGTTCGACTTTCATTGTTCCTTTGTTTAGGATAACGTAGGCTTTACTATTATGGGAGTAACCTAGGAAAATACCTTCGTAAGACTTTGGGTCAAACTTGGTGAGGTAATCTTTTGTGTTTAGTATGAAGCACTTGCTTCCAAACACTCTAAAGTAATCTAGAGTAGGTTTTCTACCTTTCAAGATTTCGTATGGTGTTTTTCCTAAGATTGGTCTAATCAAAATCCTATTAAGTATATAAGTTGAGGTGTCTACGGCATTACACCAAAACTTTTGCGGAATAGATTATTCATTCAACATCGTTCTACTCATCTCTTGTAGAGTACAATTTTTCCGATCAACTACCCCATTTGATTATGGAGTACGTGGAGCCGAGAAATTGTGTGTAATGCCATTAGCATCACAATATCCTCCAAACTGCACTTCATTATCAAACTCCCGACCATGATCCGTCCTAATCGAGACTATTGTACAACCTAGTTGATTTTGGACCTTCTTACTAAAGATTTCAAATTCCTCGAAAGCTTGTGTCTTATCCTTAAGAAATCTAGTCCAAGTATACCTAGAATAGTCATCAACTATCACTAAGGTGTAGTAATTTCCTCCGTAACTCCGTACGGAGGATGGACCGAATAAGTCCATATGAAGGTGTTCTAGGCATCTAGAGGTTGAGACCATGTTCTTAGCTTTGTGACTAGAATGAGCTTGTTTTCCAACTTTGCAAGCGTCACAAAAGTGTTTATCAAACTTAAGCTTAGGAAGGTTTCTAACTAGTTCCGTAGACGCCAATGATTGTATTAAACGCATATTAGCGTGACCTAGTCTCCTATGCCATAGAGTGGAATTCTCATCTATGGTTGCTAGACAAATCTTATCCTGAGGCTTATTTCCTATTTTCATAATAAATAAGCCATTCTTCCTAACTCCTTTGCCTATGGTCTTACCATTTTTAGGAATCTCACTACCCTCTTTGGAAAATATTACTCTACACTTATTGTCAACCATTTTACTAATGCTAAGCAAGTTAAATCCTAAGTTATCTACATGCTCAACATTTCTAATAGTGAGGGAGTCTTGAGTAATCATACCTTTACCTATGATGTTGCCTTTAAGTTTGCTACTGAAAGTGACATTACCTCCGTTGTAAGCCTTGTATGATGAGAATAGACTTCGGTTTCCCATCATATGATTAGTGCATCCACAATCCTTGACCCATTCATCGGGCTCCAAGTCGATTCCAAAGCATATCTATTGAATAAGACAAAGATTCAAGCATTTGGTCCCCAATATCTCATGGGTCCAAAGTTGTTAGTGTTAAACATCCCATGCATTTGTTGCATTTGGTTAGGATGTTGGAACGGAGGACAAATTTCAGATGGCAAGTAACTTCCTTGTTGAAGGTTATTCCAAGTTACGGGATAGTTTCTTGGATAACTTTGTCTTCTAAAGTTACTTCTCGTTTGAGGAGTTCTTGACCGAGGTTTAGGAATATTTGTTTTTCTAGGTGGAGGAGTCTTTGATCTAGTATCGGGTTCTACAAATTCAAGCCCGGGGGTTGACAAAGGTTTGTAAAAACTTTTGAGCTCCTTTTTACTAGCAACATGTATTTTAACATTGTTAACTACTATGTGACTTGGTTTAGGACTTAAGTTGTTTTTCAGAGTCGACTCAGTTCTGTCTTTTGCACCAGACAGTACCACGGTACCACTAATTTTAGTGGTGCCGTCTGTACCTTTAATGGTACCGTCCTCTGTTTTGACAGAACTTGTGGGTTTGATAAATTTTACTTCTTATGTTTTACTTGTCGAAGCTTCATTTGGATTAAAACCTAGACCCGCACCGACATGCTCACTATATCTAATATTATCTAACATGTCATCTAGTTCTTTTGTTCCTTTTTCGAACTTAATGATCCTTAACGCATTTTCCTAAGTTATACGTTTTCTAACCTAAGATTATGGCATGATTCGCATCCAACATCACATTCTTTCCTTTTTCTCAAGTCTTTTGACTTGGTCTTTTAGTTCTAAAATTTCCGTTTCGAGTTTATACAAATTTGCTTTTAGTGTTTTGTTTCTAGTTATGATTTTAGAACTTACTTCACATAGTTTACGATATTCATCATATAATATATTATCATCTATTGACGAATTATCATCATTATAGTAAGAGGAGTCGGAATGTACCTCATTTGAAGCTTGAGCTATAAGACATGTTTCGTCGTTTGGCTTCTCCTCTTCTTCCTCACCATTATCACTCCAAGAACCTCCTACAAGTGTTCTTTGGTTCTTGGTTCTAGGTGGTTTAGGACATTCTCTGATGAGATGGTTTGGATCTCCGCATCTAAAGCATTTTCTATCACTCTTTCCTTTCTTGTCATCCCGGTTCTTTTGGAACGACATCTTTTCATCACGAGGTTGTCTTACAAATCTACCTCTTCTTCTAAAGAACTTCTTAAAGTCTCTAACCGCTAATGCATACTCTTAGTCTTCACTATCAGAATTCGAACTTTCCTCATCACTAAATTCCTTCTTGGCTTTCAATGCTAGAGATCTAAGTTTCTCACTTTTGCCTTTGACTATGTCGGAGTCTTTCTTGATTATCATTTCATGAACTTTCAAGTTTCCTATAAGTTCATCAAGTGATAATGTCGCCAAGTTCTTTGACTCTTCAATGGCGGTGACCTTTGCTCTCCATTTGGGATGTAGAGCCCTAAGAAACTTCTTAACATAGTTCTTGCTAGAGTAACCTTCATCAAGAGTTTAAGACTAGTAAAAATAGTATTAAATCTAGCAAAAGCATTATCTATAGTTTCATCTTCCGGAATGGAAAATTGTTCATATTGTTGTACAAGAAGATCAATCTTGTTTTCTTTGACTTGATTATTACCTTGATGGGTGAATACCAAAGTTTTCCAAATATCTTTTTCCGTATTATACATAAAAATTCTTTCAAATTCCTTTTTCGGCAAAGCATTATAGATCATCATTTTAGCCTCATTATTTTTGGATAGTTTTCTTTTAAGATTATCACTTTGTTGATCATAAGGAATAATTTCATTCTTTTTAGTTACCGGATTCTTTTCAACAGGTTTAAAGTCACCCTTGGTAATAACATGCCAAAGATCAATGTCTTTTGATTTCGCATACGTTTCGAATCTCGTTTTCCAATAGATAAAACAATCGGTTTCAAAAAGTGGTGGTCTTTGCATAGATTGCCTTTCTTGATATTTGTCGAAATTCATTGATCGATTCAAGTTTTAAAATACAGTTTATTTTAAAATCTTTCCTGACGTGGCTCTGGTAACAATTGTGGAAAACTAGAAGGGGGGGGGGGTTAAATAATTTTACCAATTTTTAGTTAATTAGAAAAGTTTACTTTGTGAAAAACTTTGATTCGATTCTTTGTGAAATCAATCAATACCAATATGAATACTAAGCTATACTAACAAGTATAAATAATAAAGATAAGGAATAGAGATGGAAAGATCAAACCCAAGACAACGAGATTTATAGTGGTTCGGTCACGAAGCTCTTCTTCGCCCTACTCCACTCCTCGAGTACCCAACTCGAGAGTTCTAAGCACTATGTCAACAACCTCCCTTCAGGCGAATAAAACCGTACAACTTCGCTTATCACTATTTCCAACACTAAGCTAAATGTCGAGTACTAATCTAGCTAGTACCAATCTCACACGATCCTTACTAATCACACGATCTACATGATCCTTACTAATTACACGATCTACACGATCCACACACTCTACTCTTGATCCACTTGATCAATACACAATCTCACAAGCTACGAGAGATCTTCAAGATCTTAACAAGATCACAATGATCCACTCACACAAGCTAAACAAAGAATGAACAACTTGATGTACACCTAGATACAACATGCATGTAACAAATGTTACAACTGCCCACTATAATAACACTACAACACTTTGTATCTTCTTGATACTTTGTGTTCTTTTCTTGCACTAGTAGAGGAATGAAGGTGAACACTTGGTTGGATGAAAGGATCACTCTTGAAACAAAAGAAAACTAACTAAATGATCAAAGGAGAGTTTATGTAATAAGAGATTTAATCTCAGAAAGTTGTGTGTGAAAAAAGATGCCCAAAAACTATGAAGTGGGCTGGTATTTATAGCCAAGAAAAATCTAGCCGTTACAGTGGGACGACACCACTATATACCGACAGTACCACTAAATTTAGTGGTACTGTGGTACCGTCCCAGACAGGGACGCTCCAAATTTTGTTTTTAGTGGTGAAAGTTTATTTAGGGAAGTTTGGAGCTGATTTGGGGGGAAAAATAGCTTTTGGGTTTTTTAAATTTATTTTTCCAATTAGAACATTTCTTTATAATTCAAAAATAATTTGTAAAGTATATTTTTGAAAAAATGTTTTGTCACATAAAAAATGTGAAGTTTGAAACACAAATTCACTTCTTTGATCATTTGTCAAGTTGTAAATTTGTTTGTTCTTACCTAGAGTGATTTACGTAGAAACGAGATATTTTGACTAAAAACTTGTTTACGTTAATTTTGACGTAAAGTGTTTTTACATTTTGTTATCATCAAAATGTAGAGGTATCAAAAGATAGAAATAACATTTTTAGACGTTATTTGTATCAACACTCTTGTTGAAATCCGAGTTGTGCACTGAGGTGTACACAAGTCAGACATGAGGTACGAGTTATGAACTAAAGTGTCCATAAGTCAATGAAGTCCGAGTACTAAGCTGAAATACTTAGAAGTCATTGTAAATTTTAGAGACGACATATTTTAGGAAAAAATATTTTGATATAAGGAACTCTCGCTCAAGCATATTTACATTTTCGTATCATTTTTGAATGACATTTCCAAAAACGTAAACTATATCGATTATACGAGAGACGTGCCGTGAGAAAAATATTTTTGGATTTCTGATTTTATATTGTTTTGTTTTTTTTTGTTTTTTTTTATAATTTTGTATTTTTTTTGTTTATTTTCAAAATTTTTATTTGGTTTTTCAAAAACATTTACAGCGAAGCTTTTGAAATAATTTTTAAAAAACTTCGAGATGACGTTCTAACTTCTCGGGAGTTAGCTTCGCATTCCAATTCGGTGAACTAGATACTCAAACCTTTTTTCTAGAAGCACCTTTGTAAATAAGTCAGCAAGTTGGTAATCCATCTTCGCGAAATAAAGCTCAACTGTACCTTTTTCTACATGCTCCTTGATGAAATGATATCGGATATATATGTGTTTCGTACGGGAATGCTGAACCGGATTGCAAGAGATGGCTATGGCACTCTTCGAGTCACAATACATAGGGATTTTAGCGAAGGTAAAGCCATAATCTGTGAGCTGTGTCCTCATCCAAAGAACTTGGACATAACACGTAGATAAAGACACATACTCTGCTTCTACAGTTGACATCGTGGTACAATCCTGTTTCTTTAAAGACCAACTTACTAGCTTCTCAACCAAAAATTGTGCTCCACCTGATGTGTTCTTTGCCGTGTCTTGGCAACCTGCATGGTCTGCATCTGAAAAAGCAATAAGTTTGATTCCAGTGTCCTTTGGATACCAAAGTCCCATGTTAATGGTCCTTCTAAGGTACCAAAAGATCCGTTTTACCTCTTTGAGGTGAGTTTTGGTAGCCCTTTCCTGGAACAGAGCTAATAAGCAAACAACGAACATTATATCAAGTCTACTGGCTGTTAGATACATAAGAGAACCAATCATAATCTGATATTTCTTCGGGTCGACGGGTTTCGTACGTAAATAAGAATTCAGTTTGGGTGTAGTAGCCATTGGTGTACTAATGCTGTTACACGAGTCTATACTATATTTTCTCAAAATTTCTAAGGTATATTTAGATTGGTTAATGAAGATACCACATGGGGATTGGTGTACTTGTAAACAAATAAAATTTTTTAGTTCCCCCATCATTGACATCTCAAATTTGCTTTCATTAAATTATCAAAGTTCTTTGAAAAGTTTGGATTAGTGGAGCAAAATATCATGTCATCCACGTAAATTTTCACAATTAAGTTGTCATCATCGTATCTTCTCGTAAAGAGAGTTGGATCAACCATACAAGGGGTAAGGCTAGGTTGAATGTTTTATATTTTTGTGTTTTATTTTAGTGGATATAAGAAATGAAAAGTTTGGCTTTGAGGTTTAAACTAGGGGTATCTAGCAATAAAAGTGAGTGCTACAAAAGGGTTTTATTAGGTGGATAGCTAACCAGTGTAATTAGCCAAAAATAAGTAAAATGGAAGGCTATTTGGTGTAATTCCTAAGTTTCCTCTTATCATATAAAAAAATACCAACACACGAATGTGATCTTACTGCGGTTCCATAATGATTTCATGCACAAGTTCTAGAATCAGATGAATCACCGGCACACTCATAAACAAAGAAATCAAGCATAGTAGATGTATGCTAAATATAGGCTTGAAATCCTCACATTTTAGTGGTAATGGTTATAAATATGCAAGTAATGTCATTGATCCTGAGTCAGATCCGCTCTTGATATTCGGATACTTATTTAAAACTTTATTTATTTTACTACATTCTATTCTAATATATTAACCTAAATGATATTTTTTTTTTAAATAGATAGGCAATGAGGGCAAACTAAGTTTAAGATACAATGACGTTTAGAGTATTTTTCCTATTTATCTCGACCCACCCATACTTAAGTTGAGCATCGTCCCGCATGCGATAAATTAAAACTAAAGATGAATGAGAAAAATAAATGGAAATGGTTCTTCCCGGGTTCGTGAAGAATTCTGGAAAATTGCATGCTTGCTGACGATGCCAGCATACGTACATGAATTTGCACGGTCACAATCTTGAATTATATCCTGTAAATAATTAAAAACAAACACACAAACAAACAATAATATACAAAACATAATAGTAACGCAAATTATAAAATTACGTTTTGATCCGAGGATTGCGTGTAACACCCCCAATTTCGTGATACACAGCGGAATTCAAACTGGGTGTTACCTCATGGCACAATAATTATAATAATAGAAAACGATATCTAATTGAGTCGTTTTAAAAGATTTATCATTTGAATATCAAAGTTTACAAAATGAGGTCCCAGTGGTTTCAAGGTTTACAAAATAAGCTTTCAAATGATAATAAAATTTATAGCCTTCTTGATGTATCCATGCTCCTTTGTGGCATCCTCGTTCATTATGGACCTGACATAAACATGCTAAAAGTGTCAACACAAAGGTTGGTGAGTTCATAGAGTTTATAAGTAAAACAGTAAAATTGGACCATAAGTAAAGCGCATGAATAGTTTCTTGAACATAATTTTGTATCACCAGTTAGAAAAGAATATTTTGATTGCACTAAGTTCAAGTCACCGAAAAGGTTTTCTAACTATGTGTAGGAGGTTACGCTCCCAAGTACTGTCGGTATCAAAGTACCCCAGTATGGTAGGTATCAAAGTACCCAAGTATAGTAGGTGGTTACGCACCCAAGTAGTGTAGGTATTAAAGTACCCAAGTATCGTAGGTATCGAAGTACCCAAGTATAGTAGGTGGTTACACACCCAAGTAGTGTAGGTATCAAAGTACCCAAGTGTCGTAGGTATCGAAGTACCCAAGTATAGTAGGTGGTTACGCACCCAAGTAGTGTAGGTATCAAAGTACCCAAGTATCGTAGGTATCGAAGTACCCAAGTATAGTAGGTGGTTACGCACCCAAGTAGTGTAGGTATCAAAGTACCCAAGTATCGTAGGTATCGAAGTACCCAAGTATAGTAGGTGGTTACGCACCCAAGTAGTGTAGCTACCGGTTCTTAACTTAGGCAATCTGTAAACAGTTTAAATTTATGCACTGATGTCCATGAGTAAAGATCAAGTAGGTAACGAGTGAATAGTATTGTACTCGAATAATCAAACAAGTATTTAGATAAAGCAGGAAATATTTTGAGTAATCAACCATGTAAAGCGAGTAATGAGTTTAAGTAAAACGAGCATGTATCACCCCCAAAGAGTTTTATAAAGTAATTAAACGAGTAAAAGTGGGGCTATGACTCACCTCAGAGTGTAGTGGCGTAAGTATCGCAAAATAGAATCAAGTAGCAAAGCAAAACCATACACGGTTGGCACGACCTAGAAGATAATAACTTATCTTATAAATATGTTACGCGAAATTTAAGTAACGCGTAAAAGATGTTGTATCATTGTTTTCGTATTATTGTTTGTAAAAAGGTTTTGTATCATCGTTCGTGTGGTGGTTTGAATGTTAAGACTTGTAAACACATACTCAAGCCAAAGTATAACATATACTCCACATGTAAGAAAAGTAAACAAGTAGAATCAAATAAGCAGATAGGTAAAAGATAAGTCGATGGTTAAGTTTCGGCATCTACCGGTTGTTTATATAACTTCTAAATCGTGAAATCTTTGATTTAAACTTATGTTTTCTAAATATGACTTACATTTTCGATACAAATAGTTACCATTTAATTTAGTTAACAAGTTTGTGTCACTATATATTCATATCGAGTTAACTAATATAAAATCTAATTTATTAAGCTTGGTCGATAATTCAAAATCCAAATTCCCGTTTCGATAATCTTATTCCAATTCGTATATGCAACTTGATTCGAAAACAAATTATCCCAAAACATAATTTAATCACTACCAATAATAATAAGTTTTGAGTTAAGCTCATAAGTCGACAAACTAGATTATGTCAGTCCGATTATCCGAATTCGTAAAGTTATATATTCATAAACTTATACTAAGGAAATAACTCAACAACAATCAAACACTAAACTCAAGTTCATGGGCATCGGCCCAATAATCAAACAAACAGACTCTTATGGGCTTTGGCCCAATAACCAAACCGAACACAAAAACAACCATATATATATATATATATATATATATAATAAACCATATATATATATATATATATATATATATTATATAGAGGCTCAAACGCAAATTATAACACCCTTGGTGTTCTGCTACTTAAACCGAACCAAAAAACCCATCGCGGGTGTTGAGGTTGAACCCAAAACAAGGCCGACACACCCTCTTACAGGTCGTGTCAAATCGAGACACAAACAAAGCGTTGCACCCTTCGTGGGTGGCTTTTGAACCGACAATTCAACACTTAAACACCCCTTAGGCTTTCGACCAAACGCATCCTTATATTAGTCGTGGGTTTGAGCCCATAAACTGATCAAACGCACCCCTTTTAGGGACTGAAATAAGCAAAATAAACACCCCTGTTGTGCAGAAAATTCAGCAGCTAATGCGCCCTATTTTTGTAGAAAAATCAGCATCAAACGCGCCCTTTATATGTAGAAGATTCAGTAGCAAACGTGCCCTTTATGTGCAGAAAATTTAGCAGCAAACATGCCCTTTTTGGGACTGTTTTGCAGCAAACAAACGCCCCCTATTGGGGCTGCATTTTAGCAAATAAACGCCCCCTGTTGGGGATGCGTTGCAGCAGACAAACACCCCCTGTTTGGCTGGAAAATGAGCTGAACCAAACGCCTCTTCGGGCAGGAATATGAGCAGAATCAAGCGCACCCTTGTGTAGAAAATAAGCAATGAAACACACCCATTTGTTGGGTTTTGTAGAAACTAAGAACGTGCTAATAGTTTCTTGGATTGTTTTGAGCCTTAGGGTTTAACAATAACAATGAACAATATGCACAGCGGAATAGAACAAAACAATTGTTATTGACACAAAGTTTTACCAAACACCATCACCTCCAATTATTATTTGATCAGAATAATACGGTTACACTAAACTTGTAACAGGATCAAAGACACCTTTGATCTTGGAGGCTATGAACAACTTGTTTAGGCGTTTATAATCACACGCATAAACACACACACACACACACACACCTTTATTATCTACATCGTGGAAGACATACAATAAAAAAAACCCTAACCCTTGATCTCTTTATATAATAGAGATTTAGGGTTTACAAAATACTACGAAGGACTAAAATATAAATCTTCTTTTGCAAGTAAGTCCTTCATGTTTAATTCTTTCTTGTTTCATTCTTTCTTGTTTTGTATCATCAAATCTATAAACCCAACAATCTTCCCCTATTTGATGATGACAAAACAAACACCTTCTTGTACGAACTTCCCTAGACGAAGTAGCAGAAGTTGAGATAATTAAATCTCACCATGAATGAAACAATCTAGTCTTCCCCTTAAGCCATGCCATGCCATCACAATATTTCTTCCCCTTTTTGTTATCAACAAATAGAGAATGAATAAAAAATAAAAACTTCCCCTCGAGTGATGCATGTACATAGACTGATTCATCAAATCTGTAGGCTTTATGTATTGTTGAAGAAAACTAATCATTACCAATTTGATGTTGAAGTAGAATAAACCAACCTTGTGTCCTATACCTTGTACTAAATACAACTTCGAACGTATACTTAACGTATAGGGAGACCGCAATCTCTTGACAATAATCACTGAGCACAATAACGTAACTCCTTCAAGTGTTTTGTCAATTCTTAGTCACCTGAACGAACAAACAAGTTATCTTTAAAGTGTAACACCCACCTTAAGATATGCTAAGACACAACCTTGAAAAATTCCACCGCATCATCAAAGAAGCAACAAAAACTCCTCTTCTCCAATAAGAAAATTAACTCGAGCCTTTAAGAACAATTAAGAACATAAACCAAATTCCAATCTCCTTGTGTGTGTGTGAACTTCCCCTATGTGTGTGTAAACCAACACTATACGCTTCCCCTTACTGCTCGTAACTCAAACATCTATATCGAACCAAATACTACTTGCAGCAGAATTAACCATATGCGCAACAGCCGGAACATTTTTCGTAGCAGCAGAAAAATTATAACTGTAAGCGCGGCAGCAGAAACTCGAAGCTAGCAGCAGAATAAATTACAACTAGCAGCAGAGTGTATCAGTAGTAGCAGAATAAAATATATCGAGCAGCAGAATGATAATATCAAGCGTAGCACCAGAATAAAGTGCATAACTCAGTACATGCCACCATCTAATAACTCAATCCACTGACCTTCTTCTCCATCAGACCCACGCATATGAAGCTGAAGAAATGACTGAATCCTCTGTTGGTATAAAAAGATATAGGAGGAAAGTAAAGCAGGTGGGTAGGAAGAAGAGAAGAATTCAGTCAGTAGTGATGAGTGATTCAGAGAAAGAGGATAGTGATGAGCATAATTTTGAAGAAGTGACTGCAGATGATATGAAAAGAATTATGGATCTCACAGTTCATAAACCTCAAGAAGAACCTGAGTTACTTAATGTAGTTCCTTTGTCAACAAAATACCCAATCATTTCATATTCACATGATGTTCTAGATGGTAGTCAAGCATGCTGGGGGATTAAGAGATCAAATGGTTCAAGTGTAGGATATATTAGTTTTTCTCAAATGTTGCACTACATGGATAGGGATGATATTCTACAACTCTGGAATCTTTACAAGATGAATTATGGTGACACTAGACCAGAGGTGGTGCATGAAAGACTCAACTATTACTATTTGAAGAATATGTTTGAACCTGATGAAAGAAGTCTTGATTGGAAGAATGTGATAAGTTCAAGCAAAGTTATCAGATGGTATCTATATCAATCATGTGGAGTACATGCATTGACTGGAAGTAATGGTTTGTGTTTGTACATGTTAACAGAGAAAGATTATCCTGTGTTCAAGAATACTGCTCTTCTGACTAATATGCTACAACCTGGAATGCTGAGTTTGCAAAGACCATTCTTATCAGATCATCAAGCTTTTGAGTTAGTGGAGAGGTATAGAAAAGTGCTGGAATCAAAGACCTCAAAACAGTAAAGTGTTTGAAAGCATCCTCCTGGTGATTAGCTGAGTTTAAAAGAAACTTGATGATTTTTGAAGAAAAATATCAAGTTTAGGGGAGGATTGTTGGGTCTAAAGATGCTGCTGATTCGAGAAATACACTAAGTATAACTCTGCTGATCAGTTAAGTAACTCTGCTGATTAGCACAATGACTCTGCTGTTTGTAACTCTGCTGGTTTGGAAGAATAAGCAAAGTGTAACTCTGCTGCTAGCCCACGAAGACTCTGCTGCTAGACTAGTTACTCTGCTGCTTATTAGATATGTATAGTATGTTAAGGATAAGTATAGAAAAGATACGTAAAGATATTTTTCTTGTGTAGAAAGTCTTGTAAACCGACTAGGACTCCTTACGCTATAAAAGGAGGATCTAGGGTTAGGTTAGATATACGTATCATTATTGTTTACACTTCAAGGTTTCTTGTAACCCTATTGCTATCGAGCAATCGTATTAATATATTGAAGTGTTGTTTGAGAATTCGTTTTGTGTTTAATTCTTCTTAAGATCAAATATTAAGTTCCGCATAATATTTGATATACAATTCAAGATCAGTTTCTATACCGATTGCTTTAGATTTATCTAAAGTAATTAATAAGATCGTGAAGCTCAACTGGGATCAACAAGTGGTATCAGAGCTTGTGATCTAGAAGCTAGTACCAAGAAGAATTACTGAATACAAGATCTGCTAATCATCAAAGTAAGCAATGGATTCCGATTCAACACACATGGTTACTGCATCAAGAGTTCCCATGCTCAAGACTGGAGAGTACGAGATCTGGAAGATGAGAATTCAACAATACATGAGAATGGTTGATTACTCACTCTGGGAAGTTGTTCAGAATGGCGACAGTCAACCAGCAAAGACTACTACTGGGTCAGTCTTGACTCTCAAGACAAGTGAGGAGAAAGCACAGAGAAGATTGGAGGTTAAAGCTCATAGTATTCTCATGATGGGAATACCTAATGATTATCAACTAAGCTTTAATCATATTGAGTCTGCTAAAGAGTTGTGGGAAGCAATTGAACTTCGATTTGGTGGGAATGAAGCTACCAAGAAATCAAGAAAGAATCTACTGAAGCACCAGTTTGAGACTTTTACTGCTTTGAGTTCTGAGAACATTGAGGGAACTTATGATCGACTTCATAAGTTGACTAGTCAGATGGCTCTTTTGAAGATTGAGGTATCTCAAGAAGATATCAATCTAAAATTTCTGAGAAGTCTATCTTCTGAATGGAACACTCACACAGTGATCTGGAGGCACAAGGAAGATTTTGAGAAGATGACTTTGGATGATCTGTATAACAACTTGAAAGTTTATGAATCTGAAGTCAAGGGATTGTCAAGTTCATCTTCTACCACAAATAATCTTGCTTTTGTTTCCTCAAGCAACAAGAGTTCTGGTAGTCATCAAGAACAGCACTCTGCTGCTGGTACTTTCGCTCCTGCTGTTGGTTCACATGTTTCTGCTGCTGACTCTACCAACACCAACACCATCAGTGATGCTGCTATTTGTGCTTATTTGGCTGAACTTACTACAAGTACGTCAGTTATGCCTCAAGATCTGGATGAACTTGATCCTGATGATGTTGAAGAAATTGATATGCAATGGCAGTTTGCAATGCTTACTATGAGGGCAAGAAGGTTTCTTAAAAGAACTGGTAAAGAGATAAAGTTCAGAAGGAACAAGAATGTGGGGTTTGACAAATCAAAGGCTGAATGTTTTAACTGTAGAAAGAAGGGACACTTTGCAAGAGAGTGCAGAGCACCAAAAAGAAACAATGAGAATGTCAAGAAGTCTACTGATGAAGAGCCAAATCCTACTACTGCTATGGTGTCATGTGATGGGTTAGGAGAGTATGACTGGAGTGATCATGCTGAAGATGGTCCAAATTGTGCATTGATAGCTGAAGAGGAACCTCAAGTACAACACTTTGCTCTCATGGCCTACTCCTCCTCTGGATCAGACTCTGAGGTATCCAATGAATCATCTTGTTCTTTTAAATCATGTTCTGATACAATTGAAATACTTAAGTCTAGCAATGGAAACCTTAAAATGGAGAATGAAACACTTAAGTTAGACAATCTTAGTTATGAATATGGTTTAAAGAATTTAGAAGAGAAGCTAGAATTCTATAAAAAGGCTGAAATTGAATATCTTGATAAGATCATTATTTTAGAAAATGAACTTATTAAGAAAGATTGTGAGATTAAGGTTCTTATGGAGAAAGTAGAAGAGGCTGAAAAGGCTAAAGATTCAGCTATAAGTGAGACTGAAAAACATATTGTTAGGGTGGAAAAACAACAATTTGCCACTGACATTCTCAGTAAACCAATAGGAAGACACTTTGCAGACTCAGGAAGTGGTCTAGGATATAATGCTGTTGCTCACCCTAAGAAACTTAGTGCCAATGCCCCTCCTACTAGGACATTGTCTTTCATACCTGCATCTGAGGTCAAACCTGTAGGTGAAACTAGTGAAACTAAAGTAGAGTCACCTAAGGATGAGAAAAAGTGGTCTGATGCACCACTTATTGAAGATTGGGAGTCTGACAGTGATGATGAAGGTGTAGAATCTGATTCAACCCCTAAGAACAAAAAGGAAGAAATTCCTGCTGTTGTTGAATCAAAATCACCTAAGGCTAAAAAGGTTGAGTTTGTTAAGCCTAAGCTAGGTAAAGGTATCTCTAGGAAGATGGCTGAGTATAAAAACACACCTAGAGTATATCCTAAGAAAACCAATAACTTGCCTAGAGGAAACCAGAGAAATTGGAACAACCTAGTTTCACAAAGATTAGGTACTGATTTTCAATTACTTAAAAAGGCATGTTATGGTTGTGGTAGTTTTGAACATCTGCAAGATGAGTGCTACTACCATCAGAAACCAGTTTGGAACCAGTACTCAAGGGTGAATCATAGAAACTTTGCTAGAAAGACTCACCCACATCCCAAAATAAACATGGTTCCCAAGGAAGTCTTGATGAGAGATGGTACTTCTAGAGTTATCTCTCCTATTGCACCACAAGGGCCCATAAAGAAGGACATAGTTAACTCTGATGTTAAGGCAAACTCTGCTGTTAAGGCAGACTCTGCTGTTTTGCCTAAAGTTGTTACTGATACTGTTGTGGGCAACCATTTTTATGCTGTTAAGGCCTCAGCTTGCTGGGTCTGGAAACCAAAAGTTAAAGTTATAGATCATGTTCTCAGACACAGCAGTGCACCAATGCAGTTGAAGAAATTTGACTACTTTGATGCACAAGGCAGATCCAAGTCAGTAATGGCTTGGGTCCCAAAGAGAAACTAATTCTCTTACTTTTTGTGCAGGGCAATCTACAAAAGGAGCTAAAGGACAAATGTATTTTTGATAGTGGATGCTCTTCACACATGACTGGAGACCAAAGCAATTTGGAAAACTTTGAAGCTTTGGATGGTGGATATGTTGCCTTTGGGAATGACCCTAAAGGAGGTAAAATTGTTGGTAAAGGCATCATCAGAACTGGAAAATTGGATTTTGAAAAGGTGTATTTGGTGAATGGACTAAAGTTCAATCTTTTTAGTGTCTCACAAATGTGTGACAGAAAGAACTTTGTTCTTTTTACAGACACTGAATGTCTTGTCTTATCTCCCGACTATAAGATACCTGATGATAAATTAGTACTTCTTAAAGTCCCTAGAAATGACAACATATACAGTGTGGACATAAAGAACATTATTCCCAAAAGAGATTTAACTTGTCTGTTTGCCAAAGCCACTATTGATGAATCCAAACTATGGCACAGAAGGCTTGGACATCTGAACTACAAGGCTATTAACAAGTTGGTGAAAGGGAACTTGGTCAGAGGGTTACCTTCAAAGGTTTTTGAGAATCCTGAAGTATGTGTTGCTTGTCAAATGGGAAAGCAACATAGAGCATCTTGTAAGTCCAAATTGGTGAATTCTATAACTGAACCCTTATTTATGTTACACATGGACCTATTTGGACCTACTTATGTGAAAAGTTTGAATAAAAAGATGTATGGCTTAGTGGTAACTGATGATTTTAGTAGATTTACTTGGGTATTCTTCTTAGCTACCAAGGATGAGACACCTGGCATTCTTAAGGCTTTTATTACAAGGATAGAAAACCTATTTAATCACAAGGTTAAGATCATCAGATGTGACAATGGAACTGAATTTAAGAATCAAGTGATGAATCAGTTCTGTGAGGAAAAGGGGATAACTAGACAATTTAGTGTGGCTAGAACTCCTCAGCAAAATGGTGTTGCTGAGAGGAGAAATAGAACATTAATTGAGGCTGCTAGGACTATGTTGTCAGAGTCTAAGTTACCTACTATCTTTTGGGTTGAAGCAGTCAACACTGCTTGCTATGTGCAAAATAGAAGTAAGATAGTTAAGCCTCACAATAAGACCCCTTATGAGTTATTGCATGGTAGGAAACCACTGATAGATTTCTTTAGACCATTTGGGTGTCCTGTCACTATCTTAAACACCATTGACCACTTAGGCAAGTTTAGTGAAAAAGCAGACATAGGTTACTTTGTTGGATACTCCACTGAAAGTAAGGCTTTTAGAGTTTTCAATCAAAGGACTGGGCATGTGGTGGAAAATTTGCATGTTAGAATTAGAGAAACCACACCTAATGTTGATGGAAAAGGTCCTGAATGGATGTTTGATATTGATTCTTTAACCAAAAGTATGAATTATCAACCAGTCATTGCAGGTACTACTAACATGTCTGCAGCTACACAAACTAACCCTAATGCAGGTACACAAGCAAAGAAGGATGGATCTGCAGAGGAGTTTGTCTTGATTGAAAAGTGGAAGTTTGATCAGTACTTCTCTCCAACAGATAAAGAAAGAAAGAGTTCAGATGATGATGCTGTTCACAAGGAAGTACCAAAGGTTAATGTAGAAGGTGATGATGAACCTTCTTATGATGACAAGAATGATGATAAGGAAAGGAATGAAGAGTCAGATGTTGATGGGCAACAAGGAAATAAACATAGCAGCAGTTCTCTCAACTCTGCTGCCAGGCCAAAGCACTCTGCTGATAGGTCAAAACACTCTGCTGTTAGGCCAAAACACTCTGTTGTTCGGTTTGGTAACTCTGCTGCTATGCCTAAGGACTCTACTGCTGATAAAGATGGTGATTCTTATGATGATTCTTCTGATGAGGTGCCTGAATTAGAAGAAGTGTATGTGGATACTGATGATGAAATTGTTGATGTTTTTGGTGCTGAAGCTGATTTATCCAATTTGGAGACTGATATTCCTGTTAGTCCCACTTCAACAACCAGAATCCACAGGAATCATCCAAAGGAGCAAATAATTGGTGATGTTCACTCTGCTGTTCAGACCAGAAGTAAATCAAAAGGTCTGAGTGATTTGCTTGATCATGGATTATTTGCTCAAACACTTAAGAAGAGGAATAGCCACAAGGATTTACAAAATTGCATGTTTGCCTGTTTCCTATCTCAAGAAGAACCCAAGACCATTCATAAGGCTTTGAAAGATGAAAGTTGGGTTGAAGCTATGCAAGAGGAGTTGCTGCAGTTCAAGCTTCAAGAAGTCTGGACATTGGTGGATTTGCCTAATGGAAAAAGAGCAATTGGTACTAAATGGGTGTTCAGATGCAAAAGAGATGAGATAGGTATTGTTATTAGAAACAAGGCTAGATTGGTGGCTCAGGGATTCACTCAGGAAGAAGGTATAGATTATGATGAGGTATTTTCCCCAGTTGCAAGAATTGAGGCTATCAGATTATTCCTAGCATATGCCTCATTTAAGAATTTTCCTGTGTACCAAATGAATGTGAAAAGTGCTTTCTTGTATGGAAAGATTCCTGATGAAGTATATGTGATGCAACCACCTGGGTTTGAAGATCCTAAGTATCCTGATAGGGTCTACAAAGTGAAGAAAGCACTGTATGGACTACATCAAGCTCCTAGAGCTTGGTATGACACCTTATCCACATATTTGTTGAATAATGGTTTTTGCAGAGGAACCATTGATAAAACATTGTTCATTAAGAAAGACAAAAAGGATATCCTACTTGTTCAGGTTTATGTAGATGATATCATTTTTGGGTCTACAAATAAGGTGTTATGTGAAGGATTTGAAAAGCTAATGCACAACAGGTTTGAGATGAGTTCTATGGGTGAACTCACTTTCTTCTTGGGACTTCAAGTTAAGCAGAAATCAGATGGGATTTTTATTAGCCAAGACAAGTATGTGGCTGATATGTTGAAGAAATTTGGTTTCAAGGATGTGAAGGCAGCAAAGACTCCAATGGATAAACACAAACCTTTGATCAAGGATGAAGATGGGGAAGAGGTTGATGTGAATTTGTATAGATCAATGATTGGTTCATTGATGTATCTGACTGCTTTAAGGCCAGATATCATGTTTTCTGTGTGTGCTTGTGCTAGATTTCAAGTATCCCCAAAAGTTTCACACTTGGAAGTAGTCAAAAGAATTTTTAGGTACCTAAAGGGTCAACCTAAATTGGGCCTTTGGTATCCTAATAATTCACCCTTTGACTTGATAGCATACTCAGATAGTGACTATGCTGGAGCTACTTTGGATAGAAAGTCAACCACTGGAGGCTGTCAGTACCTTGGTCATAGGCTAATCTCCTGGCAATGCAAGAAACAGACTGTTGTAGCTAACTCAACAACTGAAGCAGAATATGTTGCTGCTTCTAGCTGCTGTGGACAAGTGCTCTGGATTCAGAACCAACTGCTGGATTATGGGTACAATTTCATGAACACCAAAATTTATATTGACAACAACAGCACAATGTGTATTATCAAAAATCCTGTTTTTCATTCTAAAACAAAACACATAGAGATAAGACATCATTTTATTAGAGATTGTTATGAGAAAAAGTTAATTCAAGTGGTTAAAATACATACTGACAATAATGTTGCTGATCTACTTACCAAAAGTTTTGATATAAGTAGGTTTCAATTTTCAGTTGCTAGTATTGGCATGATCAATCTTTAAATCTTTAAACATCTTATCTCTGTATGTTTTTGTAAAATTTTGTAAAGGATTTGTGCTGTTGTTTAGTCATTGTCTGGTGTTTAGTCAACATTTGCTGTTTCTTAAATTGCTTGCTGTTTAGTTGTTTGTTGCTATGCCTACTCTGCTGCTATTATGGAATATTCTTGCTTGTGTTTGTGGTGTTCTACTAACCTTATTGCAGATATACATACATACACAATCAAGTAAAGCATGGAAAGAGAAAGTTCATTGATAATAAAGGCAAAAGTACATCATCCAGTTTCCCTACATCCATGCTATTCAAAACAAGTTCATAAGACAAAAAGGCCCAAGTTTTCACAACATAAACAAACTTATCCCAAGTCAGGCATAACCTTGCTGCGAGGTCCTCTGGTTCCCATAAGATCAGACACTTTCTTGCAAGGAAGTGCAAGTACCACTGGTCTTGGTGATGGACTCTGCTGTTGACTTGTAGATGGAGCTTGTTTCTTCTGCTACTTCTTCTTGGGAACAGGGGGTTCCTGCTCTGCTGTACTTGGCTTTGGACGAGGCAGATTGACACTCTTCGCAAAGGCGACAGCAGCATTCTCCATTTGTCGCTGAAGCTCGACAGTCAAAGGATGGTTAGGCGGATCGATTTCCCATGAATCTTGGTAGTATGTCATGGACTTTGGCCATGCTTTTGTTTCTTCATCATCGCTTGAATCTACAAAGGAAGATGGTGTCGATGGAAGTGGGTCAGAGTATTCTTCTTCCACAACTGCTTTACCTTTGTGTTGTGCTGAAGATGAGCTTGGAGGGAAGTAATTTGCCCATCCTTGTGAATCGTCTAAAGATGAATCTGATGATATGTCGATGATCGGAGCTTTGGATGAACTCATGGTTAGTTGATTGTGAGTTAGGGCTTGTGAAATTGGGGATTTGTTAAGCGAATGAGGGATTTATAGAATTTAATGAGGAGTTGGTAGTATATTTAAGCTGCTTGGGGGATTAAATTTGGAGTTTTTGGGAAAAGTTGACTTTTGGTCAAACCTTTCATAACTCTGCTGTTGAGTTTGAAAGTAAAGGGGTTAATATTGAAAATTTTGGCGCGTCTTAAAACCTAATTAGATCAAAACGGTCTCACACACCATTTCGATCTCATTAACTTTTAATTGCTCAAAATTACATTCGATTCTCTCCCAAGAACATTAATTCATATCATTTCATCCAAAACCCCCAAATCATAATGGCTCGACGACAGTTTCCGAAAGAGCATAATCAGATTGCATTTCTTAGTAAGGTTTCAGCAGCCGTCGGATTTCATGCAGTTATGGATTTTCTTAGTGCATCTAGACTAAGGTATGCTTTAACAGTTGATCCACCTATTATTAAATCACATATGCACCAGTATTGGTCAACTGTTAAGTTAGATAAACTCGACGGGGAGGAAAGGTTAATAGGTAGTGTAGATGGAGAAACTATTGTGGTTAGTGAGACAACAATTAAGCGAACCCTTCGTCTATCAGGTATCCCAACACCACCTAATTTTACTACTGAGGATATTTTAACTGAGCTTGAGGGAATTGGGTATGAGAGGCCTGAAAATACTGGTACTTTTTATAAAGGTCTGCTCTGTCCACATTGGAAGTTTTTGTTACATACTCTTCAACACTGCTTGTTTCCCAAAGTAGGAGGATGGAATGAGTTTAGTGCTTCTCAAGCCATGTCCTTAGTTTGTTTGGCTACTGGGCAACCATTTGATTTTTCTTCAATGATTTTTGAGGGTATGAAGAAGTTTGTTAAGAAGAAGTTTTATTTGTATCCAAGGTTTTTGCAGCTTATTATCAATAATCAACTAAGAGAACCCTTGGAACATACCCATATTGAGCCTAGTAGCAGGATGGCTATCAAGATGTTTGCTTTTCTGAAGAAACCTGGGAAAGGTTTTTCTGGTGCTATAACTCCCCTAACTGAACACATCTTGAATATTGTGGCTGCAGTGAATGAGGATGAAGAGGCTGGAACTCCCACAGCTTCCCATCACACATCCTCTTCTACAAGTTTGAATGAATCATCATCCCATGAACCTCAAAATACCCAATCACCTAGGACTTCACAACAAGAGGACATTGTGCAACCTCAGGCCAATGTCAGTATGGATGCAGATGAGGCTGGTACAGGTGATGCAGGTACCATGATGGAAGAGGCTGGCACTACTGTTTCCAACTTAGTAGTTGAACAGGACAGTGCTAACATAACTAAGACCTCAACCATGGCAACATCTTTTGTAGAAGGTTCTCAAGAACCTCATACAACTGATGGTAACCCCAGCCAAATGGCTACTTTGGGGGGCTCAGCTGTTCAACCTAGGGTTGAGACTGAGTTTGTGTCCAAAGATTCACCTCTCGGAGAAGGTAACACATCTCGAAGTGATGAGGACAGGGTTGAAACACATGAATTGATGGACACTGATGTACACAATGACAATGCCTATGATACACCTCTCGGACCAGGTCACACAGGTCGAAGTGTTGAGGCTAGCATTGAACTTGGAACAGAGGATTTGACGGTTAAAACCCCTGTACAAAATGCCAATTCTAGTGATCAACCTCTCGGGTCTGGTAACACAGACCGAAGTTGTGAGGATATCATGAAACAATTACAGGAATTGACGAATACTTGTACAAAATTGTCACAGGAGGTTATTGGTCTTAGAAAGGAGTTATCCATAGTCAAAGCTTCTCAAGGTGCTGAGATAAGAAGACTTAAGCTCAGGGTTACTCATCTTGAGGGGAGGTTGAAGAAGGGTTCCAAACCATGTTTGGAAGAGGATGCTTCTAAATAGGGGAGGAATGATCAGAAGGATGCAGTAGGTTCAGGGGAGGTACTCAAAACTTTAGGGGAGGTTGACTCTGCTGTTAATGCAGAACTTTCTGGTGATGGAAGAAAGAATTCTGCTGATGGGCTAAATCACTCTGCTGGTGAATTTGATGAAGACACAATGCCCTTAGCCCAAGTATTGCTTAACCTTGGAAACAAAACACCTGCACCAAAAGAAATTTCACCTAATCCTACACCACAGCCTACAAGACCAAAAGCCAAAGGAGTTACTATAAGAGAACCTGAACCAGTGTCTAAATCTTCACAACCAACATACATTGGTAAAGGTAAAGGCAAATTAGATGACTCTTACCCATGGCATATTCCTTTTGAATTCTGGCCAAAAGAGGATCAATCTAGGTATGATTCTGATGCTGCAAGAAAATTGGTAGAAGAAGATGAGCAAAAAGAACTTGAAAGACAAAGGCAGCTGGCTGAGAATGAGACAAAAACCAAAGCATTACTTGAAAACTGGGAAGAGAACAAGCAAGTAATGAGGCTGCTATCAAATGGGTTAAAGTGAAAGAAGAGTTACAAGATGATTTTGCTGCTATAAATGAGTTTGACTTCTTGGAAGAGTTTAAAGCAAAACAGAAGAAGAAGTTGGTCAATCAGAGGAAGAAAAAGAAAGTGCTTAAACCTCCTACAAGAAGGGAACTTAGAACTCATCAAGAATATTATCTGAGACATATGAAGAATTGGAAATTAAAAGATTTAAAACTTTTGTCATATGAAGATGCTGAAAAGAAGTATGAAGCAGCAAGGAAGGAGATGGAATGCAAAATTGATCCATTGAATGATGATGAGGTTGCTAAGCTTACAAGAGTTAAAGTAGCACCAAATGCTTACATGAATCCTGAGTCAAGTGTTACAAAGCCCATAGTATCTGATGTTGAAAAGGAGAAAGAAGTTATTGTAGAAACTAAGAACGTGCTAATAGTTTCTTGGATCGTTTTGAGCCTTAGGGTTTAACAATAACAATGAACAACATGCATAGCGGAATAGAACAAAAGAATTGTTATTGACACAAAGTTTTACCAAACACCATCACCTCCAATTATTATTTGATCAGAATAATACGGTTACACTAAACTTGTAACAGGATCAAAGACACCTTTGATCTTGGAGGCTATGAACAACTTGTTTAGGCGTTTATTATCACACGCCTAAACACACACACACACACACCTTTATTATCTACATCGTGGAAGACATACAATAAAAAAAACCCTAACCCTTGATCTCTTTATATAATAGAGATTTAGGGTTTACAAAATACTACGAAGGACTAAAATATAAATCTTCTTTTGCAAGTAAATCCTTCATGTTTAATTCTTTCTTGTTTTGTATCATCAAATCTATAAACCCAACAATCTTCCCCTATTTGATGATGACAAAACAAACACCTTCTTGTACGAACTTCCCTAGACGAAGTAGCAGAAGTTGAGATAATTAAATCTCACCATGAATGAAACAATCTAGTCTTCACCTAGAAGAGATCTCGTTTATTCGTTTATCTCTTTACACGTTTTCTTGTAAGACGGGTTAGGGTTAGGGTTTCTTATCATTATAAAAGAAACATCCCGTCCATGAGTTTAAGGCACCTTTGTCAATTACATATGCGCAACAGCAGGAACATTTTTCGTAGCAGCAGAAAAATTATAACTGTAAGCGCAGCAGCAGAAACTCGAAGCTAGCAGCAGAATAAATTACAACTCGCAGCAGAGTTTATCAGTAGTAGCAGAATAAAATATATCGAGCAGCAGAATGATAATATCAAGCGTAGCACCAGAATAAAGTGCATAACTCAGTACATGCCACCATCTAATAACTCAATCCACTGACCTTCTTCTCCATCAGACCCACGTGAATAAGTGAAAACTCAATTAAATCATACCCCACATGGACTTTCGATCAGACCCACAATATAATATTCAATAGATGATACCGACAATACTTAACCAATCAGCACAAACCACTGGCCCACATTCGAATCTTTAATATTACATCTTAGTAATAGCTTCACTTTTGCAGATAAACGACAAATAAATATACCACTGACCTCACTTAATTCTCATCGTATCTTCATGACAAACCGACCCCATATGTAAAACGAATATCTGAATTATCATTTATTAAAGAAAAACGTTCGACCAATTTAATTACTAACGACAAGGACCAACAGCAAACGACCAATTGAATTAACGAGCAATAATTTACCGTGTTTCAATATTGTCCGCAAGCTTGATTCCTTAAAAATAACAGCCATAAACCTTCATCAAATCTGCTCTTCTTTGACAATAAAAACCTTGTGAATCCCTAGGTAACGAGCTCCCCAATCTCTGATACCAATTGTAGAAACTAAAAACGTAAAAAAGATAGTTTCTTGGATCGTTTTGAGCCTTAGGGTTTAACAATAACAATGAACAATATGCACAGCGGAATAGAACAAAACAATTGTTATTGACACAAAGTTTTACCAAACACCATCACCTCCAATTATTATTTGATCAGAATAATACGGTTACACTAAACTTGTAATAGGATCAAAGACACCTTTGATCTTGGAGGCTATGAACAACTTGTTTAGGCGTTTATAATCACACGCCTAAACACACACACACACACACACACCTTTATTATCTACATCGTGGAAGACATACAATAAAAAAAACCCTAACCCTTGATCTCTTTATATAATAGAGATTTAGGGTTTACAAAATACTACGAAGGACTAAAATATAAATCTTCTTTTGCAAGTAAGTCCTTCATGTTTAATTCTTTCTTGTTTCATTCTTTCTTGTTTTGTATCATCAAATCTATAAACCCAACAGGTTTAAATAGAAGAAACAAGCACCCACCTTCGGGTGTGTTTTTCTCAGCCGAACCAAAAAGAAAGAAAGCCGAATAAGCAAACCAACTAAGCATAACATATGTTTTCAAAATATAAGTCGAAATAAAATAAGCTTATAACAAACAAACATCCTTATGACTTGGCCTAGTTAGCAAACTCAAGCACTTTAACTGATTTGATAAAACATATACTATCAACAGAATACAACACCCTTGTGTGGATTTTTGTGGCTTAGCCCGAACCCAGGACATACACCCCTCGTGGGGTTTCTCGTTGTCCCGAAAACAAACTACAAACACCTGTTGGGTGTTTGTCAAGCCAAGACTACTTCTCAAGTAATACACCCCCGTGTGTGTCTCTAAAAACCGAACCAAAGCACACCCTTTCGAGGGTGTTGGTCGAACCAAGAGCAACACCGGAATAAACTAATACCCGTAAACTATAACCTCGCGAGTCATGTCTCGAACCCTCCTGGGTTTCCACTCGAGTCCGAGACCAAACAAACACCCTCTCGGGTTTATCTTCGTTAACCCGCGACAAAAGTCAAATAAATAAGCAAATCCAATCTAACACATAAGCAAAACCAAATGAGCCAAATTATGACATATAAGCCACACGACTATAAGCTGAAAACAAACAACCCTTTTGGGTGGCTTCATCTTCTTTGACCAAAAATAAGTCAAACAACCCTTTGGGTTGTCTTGATTACACCGAGCACGAGCAAACAAATAAACCCCTCGAGTGGTTTTGAACCGGGAGCCAACCTCCAAACCCGCACCCTATGGTGGGCTTCGGTGTAGGGCGCGACAACAAACCAGACGCACTCACGGTGGGGCTCTCGGTGGTGGGTCAAAACCTAAACCAAACTAAACACAAGCGCACTCTAAGTGGTGTCTCGATAGCTCAAAGTCAAAACAACATAAACAATTACCACCACACGAATTTATAATTAAAAACATGTTTTAGGCTAGTATTAATCCACGAAAATCAATATAATTCGATTTGATAGTCGATTTTTAATCACGTAACTTTGTAAAAGTCATTTTTGATTCGGAATACAAATGTAAAGATGAAAGAAAGATGTTAAATAAGATTTTGGAGTCTTACCTACTAAAGAAATGTGAGTAGAGATTGGATAACTCTAAGAGAATCCAAAAGACGTGAACAAAACCCCAGACCAGGCTTCAACACCTCCGATCTATGTGTTTCTTGACTTAACATGGGAGGGAGATGACGGATTGGTGGTGGTGTGGCGAGGCGGTGGGTGTGGCGGTGGTAGAGGCAGAGGCGGTGTGAGGCAGCTGGAAGTGAGAGAGAAAGGAGATGTTATGAGAGAGAGAGAGATGGAACTCTTTGAGAAAGAAAAAGATAAGATCTGATAGATTTATCAGATTAAGGTGGTGGATAAGGCGGTTGGATAAAGATAAGGGAAGGATTTTATTACTCACTCCGTGCACTTCGTGTCCCGTTGAGCTTAAGTGTAAACGCGGTACCTCAGTTTGGTAATTGCGAGAAATATATTTTTGGAAGCGTTTTTATAATATTAATATATTAACGGAATTATTGACTCCGAATAATGATTATCGAATTTTAAATTATTATTAATGCGGTGTCGGTTTGCGTGTGAGCGTGTTTATTAAAAATGTGAATTACGTCATATTAGTTGGTTTGTTGTAATCAGATAAACTGATAAAGTTTAATCTAAAAAAAATTGACATGGAAAATGGATAAGTATTCTTTCGTTAGAATATTCTATTAGTTCAATACAAGGTGAAATTTACCGGTGGTTACAGTACCTACCCCTTAAATGGATTCTCGTCCCGAGATTCAGTCCGTGTTAGATGTTGAACCGATGTTGACGAATAAATGTGGTTTCTTGTGTCAATTGGTTTATGAGATAACTAGTGATGTATTTCAACTTGTCATTTTTGAAATAAGGTGTAATTTATCATTGTCCTGAATTTCTTCTTAGTAGAGTAACGAGTATTTTATCAGATAAATATTTCTTCTGATTCAAGGTGAATAGTAACCAGTGAACAGTAACCACCAACGGTCGAGAATAGTAACCCAACGGCTACTTTTATTTTTATAAACACACCATTTTTAACACTTCAAGATGCCGCATTTTATTACCATTGTTGCGCTTGTGTATTTCGTAGTAGCAGCTACTTACTATGTCAACGTTTCGGAAGAAGAAAATTATTAGTTTTTGCTTGCGATTTTTGGTGATTCTTACTCCACTCGTGGTTCTAGCAATCGGCATAGTTAGTGTTGCGAGAAAAGTATTGTATTGAATTTTTGTTTTATCGCTATTCTTATGTAATTTTATCTTATTCTTACGGCAATATGTAAGAACAAATTCATTTTTCCTTATTTAGTGAGTTATTTGGTTTGAAGTAGAAATAAGATTATAAAACACTTGTTGTTGATATTCGAATTTATGTTAACATGTGACCAGGTGGGTGCGTTTGGGCCTGGTTTTTCTAAATGGTTTTGTGTGGTTTTATTTTGATCGTGGGTTGAAGCCCGTTAAATGGTAAGTGCATTTGGATTAAAGTGTGGACCGAAGCCCATAAAAAAGTGTTGGTAGCTGAGACTGACTTTACGTGGTATGGATATGGTAAGGGTTCATTTTGTTACTGTGTTTAATATGATGAATACACATGAATTGTTTATACTCACAAAATTTTGTGATTTTCAAAAAATTAAGTAGAGGATCAATCTGGACATAACCCTAGTACAACTATTCCCAGTATTTGAAAAGTTTAAGTTGAACATAGGTAGCCAGACTATGTTCAACTGTCCCTAGATTAAATATAGGTGACTAGACTATATTTAGTCGAGGTTTGATAGAATTTTCAAATACCTAAATTAGGTATACTCGTGATATGCCCGTTGTTTGTAATAGTACAATGTTTATATAAAAAATAGTATAAGTTTATACATACGTAATAATTGATCTTAAGTATGTAGTATGAGTGTGTAGCATGAGCAAATAAAGCAGATACGCGTGGAAAAGAAAAATAGTCCACACTGGGCTAGAATTATAGACTTTTAACAATGAAAGTTTCGGAAGAGAACTTGACAAATGTAGAGAAAGTTGCTGAACTTCAGCTTTTGTAGATGATGAATCAGTTTGTTCCTTAGCAATCCTATACCTTGTATTTTTAGCAGGGAAATCGATAGATTGTGTCAGGTTTTAGGTAAAACAATATTATGTAAGGTCATGAAAAGTTTAGAGATCATTGTAATCAGTTACGATGCCTTGGGAAAGTTTCCTAGACCACAAAAGTGTTTGAGTAGGTACATAAAATCAATAAACTAATATGTGGTTGTGCCGTAATACCCTAGAATAGGCATACGCAAATGTATTTAGTTCTTTGTTTATATAAAGTGATCGAAAGTATGTCGAGTGTGTATATATCAATAAACTAATATGTTTGTGTAGCATAAACTACCTAGAAATCACATAATCGTCTGGAGGATGGAAGGCACGGAGAGCGTAAGGCTATAAAATGTTTTGTTTGTAAAAGTGGTTATAGTTCAGGTCTCAAATAGACCCGTTTCTCTATAACTATAGCTCTGATACCAATCTGTAACACCCCCAATTTCATGATACGCAACGGAATTCAAACTGGGTGTTACCTCATGGCACAACAGTTATAATAATAGAAAACGATCTCTAATTGAGTCATTTTAAAAAATTTATCATTCGAATATCAGAGTTTACAAAATGAGGTCCCAGTGGTTTCAAGGTTTACAAAATAAGTTTTCGAATGATAATAAAATTTATAGCCTTCTTGATGTATCTGTGCTCCTCCGTGCCATCCTCGTTCATTATGGACCTGAGATAAATATGCTAAAAGTGTCAACACAAAGGTTGGTAAGTTCATAGAGTTTATAAGTAAAACAGTAAAATTGGACCATAAGTAAAGCACATGAATAGTTTCTCGAACATAATTTCGTATCACTAGTTAGAAAAGAATATTTTGATTGCACTAAGTTCAAGACACCGCAAAGGTTTTCTAACTATGTGTAGGAGGTTACGCTCCCAAGTACTGTCGGTATCAAAGTACCCCAGTATGGTAGGTATCAAAGTACCCAAGTATAGTAGGTGGTTACGCACCCAATTAGTGTAGGTATTAAAGTACCCAAGTATCATAGGTATCGAAGTACCCAAGTATAGTAGGTGGTTACGCACCCAAGTAGTGTAGGTATCAAAGTACCCAAGTATCGTAGGTATCGAAGTACCCAAGTATAGTAGGTGGTTACGCACCCAAGTAGTGTAGGTATCAAAGTACCCAAGTATCGTAGGTATCGAAGTACCCAAGTATAGTAGGTGGTTACGCACCCAAATAGTGTAGCTACCGGTTCTTAATTTAGGCAATCTGTAAACAGTTTAAATTTATGCACTGATGTCCATGAGTAAAGATCAAGTAGGTAACGAGTGAATAGTATTGTACTCGAATAATCAAACAAGTATTTAGATAAAGTAGGAAATATTTTGAGTGATCAACCATGTAAAGCGAGTAATGAGTTTAATTAAAACGAGCATGTATCTCCCGCAAAGAGTTTTATAAAGTAATTAAACGAGTAAAAGTAGGGCTATGACTCACCTCAGAGTGTAGTGGCGTAATGACTGGATCTAAACACACACGTTGTGTTGGGGATACTTTGAGTATATACTTGATAGCACACGGAATTTACTACCAAGTACTTAGAAGATGTTTTGTGTTTGGTGATTGATTGAATAAAACAATAAGAACAAATAAGAACACAAACAATATCAACCAAACAATCACTTCAATATATATCGAATGATTACTATATGAATGTGAAGCTCTTGATAATTCGTATGGAGGGATATATCAAAAACCCTAACTGAGGATCTCTCTTTATAACACAAAGAGTCCTTTACAAGTAAACTATATTCTATACAAATAAGATATTCATCATATCCATTCCATATTTATCTTCACATGGTTTCACCTTGATCTCTTAAGCAGTCCTAACTTTTCTTCATCAACAGTCCTAACTGTTCTTGTATTCTTCTCTTCCATCAGCAGTACTAACTTTTCTTGTATTCTTCAACCGTACTAACTGCTTAAGTTTAATTCCCAACAATCCTCCCCTAAACTTATGATTTCTATGCAAATCAATAAGTTTCTTGAATTTAACATCTGCTTATGTTGATGGGGTAGATTCTTTCAAACACTTATATTTAATCTCGAAACACCTGGGAATTTTCTTCTCATATCGTATGCTTTTTGGTCAACTCTTCAAAAATTTCCAAAATTAAATTTATTCTTATAAAGAATTAATTCTAAGTACCAACCCAAAGAATTTACTTCCTTATACCAACCCAGCATTTAATCACTTTAATAACTCCATTGGTTCTATAAAAAACCTTAAATTCTCAATACTAACCCATCATTCTTCACATCAACCTTCAAATCACAACTATCAAACCCAATGAGTTCTTCCAATCCAAACATTGTTAAGATTTTATCAGATTCTTCTTCAGATTTAGAAAGTGATGGATGGAGATCCTCCTTTCCACCGAACTACACTAATCTGACTATTAGAAACCCATCTCCAAAAGCTCAAGAAGTATCTTCTGACGATGACCTTTCAATATCCTCTGATGATGATGATCAACAATCACTTCCACTATCAGTTGTATTGACAAGAGAGATAGAGAAAGCTGTGGCAAAAATGAGTAAGGTTCAAGTGCCAGAAAAACATCAACCACGTCCACTTCCAAGACCTGAGAAACAAGTTTTGGGACTTCCTAGTTGGAAAGTGTGGAACTCAATCGATAGCAAAGGAGTTCACAAATCCATGCCAGACTTCAAGGACAAAGGCAAAAGGAAGCTTGAGTAGTGGTTATGTGTTAGATTGATTTAGGTTTGTGTATTGGGAGTTGGTTGGTTTTGTTGGTTTTTCTTATGTGAAGCTCTTATGTAATGAATCCATCTTTAATGAATAAATTTTATGCACCTGTTTATAATCCATCTCTGACTTCTTAATTCCTCCCCTGAATTTCATAAGCATCTTTAACAGCAACTAGAACAAACTTTATTCCTCCCCTGTTTGGAAGAATCTTCACCATCAGATGAACTAGAACATATGACATCCAAGCTCAGCATCCAATAAGACCATTTGTACAAGTTACCATCAATTCAGTTGTTTAGTTTCAAACTGCTCTCAACACTTCCAGATGTATTACCTTCTGAGAGAGGTGTATCACAGAGCATAAACTCAGTAGGAGCTAAGTTTGAACAATCAGTAAAAACTGGTGAAGCCAGCAGTGCAAACTGTTAACCCCAGCAGTACTAACTGTTAGCAAAAAGTTTTCAGAGATAAAATCAAATTGTAAGTTTAATGTGGATTCGAAAACATTTTTGTCCACTTATAGTTTTTAGCAAACTATCAGCTATGAATGGATTTGACATGTTTTTGCCAATAGCCGTTTGCTATGGACTAGCCAACTCTTCACACTTAGATTTGGTGAGTTGATAACCAACCAGTTTTTGGTAAACTATCAACCATAAACGGATTTGAGTAGTCATTACTAGAAACCGTTTGATCTGGACTAGTTGATTCTTATGTTGGTTAGACATGGTGAATCAATTACCATTTGTTGTGTGACAGGCATTCACACTTGACAATCCAAACCACCAGACTTTTCAAAGCACAATCCAAAACAAAAAGCTTTTCTTAACCTGAAATGTTAGTCCAAAACCAAAGAAAACACAATACACAATATTCTCTTTTAACAGTTATCACAATGACTAACAAATGCACAAGCAGTACTAAAAATTATCAAGCAGTCTTAACTATACAAATAGCACAACTAGCAGTACAAAAACCAAAAACATTTAGACATTAATCTTTTGAAGGATTAAGCATTCCAATACCTGTTACCAAGTACTGAAATCTGCTTATATCGAAACCTTTTGTTAAGAGATCAGCAAAGTTGTCATCAGTGTGTTTTTTAACAACTTTTATTAACTTCTTTTCAGCACAGTCTCTTATAAAATGATGTCTAATTTCAACAGGTTTAGTTTTTGAATGTTGAACTGGATTCTTAATGATACACATTGTACTGCTACTGTCTATATGTATAATTGTGTTTAAGAAATTGTACCCATAATCAAGCATCTGGTTTTGAATCCATAGAACTTGAGCACAACAACTTGCAGCTGCCACATATTCTGCTTCAGTAGTATATGTGGCCACCATAGTCTGCTTCTTACACTGCCAAGAAATTAATCTACAACCCAAGAACTGACAACCACCTGTTGTAGACTTTCTATCCATGCTAGCACCAGCATAATCAGAATCAGAGAATGCAACAAGATCAAATTCAGACTCTTTAGGATACCATAGCCCCAAGTTAGGTTGACCTTTAAGGTGTGTGAAGATTCTCTTTACTGCTGTGAGATGAGACACCTTAGGATTTACTTGGAATCTTGCACAGGCACAAACAACAAACATAATGTCAGGCCTAGATGATGTAAGGTACATCAGAGACCCAATCATAGATCTATACATGTGCACATCCACATCTTCACCACTATGATCCTTTAATAGCAAATGTGTCTACTTGTCAACTGGTGTACTAGCAACCTTGGCATCTGTGAATTGGAATTTCCTCAATATTTCACCAACATATTTATCCTGAGAGATAAATATACCATCTGGATTTTGCTGTACCTGAAGACCTAGAAAGAAGGTAAGCTTTCCCATAGAACTCATCTGAAGTTGGTCTTTCATCAGCTTTTCAAACTCTTTACACATCTGTTTCTTTGTAGAACCAAAAATGATGTCATCTACATAGACTTGTACCAGTAGAATATCACCCTTGTTCTTTTTAATAAAGAGAGTTTGATCAATTTTCCCTCTATGAAACCCATTCTTCAGAAGATATTTAGCAAGAGTTTCATACCAAGCTCTTGGAGCCTGATGCAATCCATATAAAGCTTTCACCACCTTATAAACCTTGTCAGGATGCTCTGGGTCTATAAAACCTGGAGGTTGTGAAACATAGACCTCTTCATCAATAGTACCATACAGAAAGGCACTTTTCACATCCATTTGATAGACCATAAACCCCATAAATGAAGCATAAGCAAGAAATAATCTTATTGATTCAATCCTGGCAACTGGAGCAAAAACTTCCTCATAATCTATACCCTCTTCTTGAGTATAGCCTTGAGCAACCAATCTTGCTTTGTTCTTTATCACAATGCCCCTCTCATCCTTCTTGTTCCTGAATACCCACTTTGTACCAATCACTCTCATTCCCTTTGGTAGATCAACCAGAACCCATACATTCTGAATTTTGAATTGAAGCAGTTCTTCTTGCATAGCTTCAACCCAACTTGATTCTTCTAAAGCCTTTAACACATTCTTGGGTTCAATCTGAGACAGAAAACATACAAACATACACTCATGCTCATCATCATGATGTTTCTCCTCATATACCACACTGAGAAATCCATGATGATCTGGGTCTTGTATTTGCCTTCTGGTCTTGACTCCAGATTGTACATCTCCTATGATATTGGTAAGTGGATGATTCCTATGTACAATAGTATGGGGAGTAGAAGGAGCTGCATAGCTGGTAGGCATGTTTTGCAGACCATCTCCAAAGAAATCAAACTCATCAACTTGAGAAGCAGTATCAACTGGTGAATCAAGATGAGGTTGACTTGGTCCAGCAGTATCACTATTTTGCTCAACAGTTGAAACTTGTGGCTGAGCAGTACTAACTCCATTTGTACTGCTCGTTGGATTTTCAGCTTCTTTATCATTCTGACCACTGGTTTCAGCGACATCATTCTCTTTGTCTACACCACTTGATGATGGAATATCATCTTTCTTTGTAGAAGACTCATTCACTGGACTTTCTTCCATGACTGGTATGAAAATGCAATCATCATCATCCTCCTCTGAACCTGCATCATGGTTAGTATTTGTACCTGTAATAGGCACATAATTCATGGAATCTGAAAGAGTGTCAATATCAAAGATCTAATCTGGACCTACACCTGCAACAGTTGGTTTATTCTTCAAAAATTCTATGTGCAGATTTTATTCTACATGCTTGGTGCTTGTATTGTACACCCTAAAAGCCTTACTGTGCAGAGAATAACCAACAAAGAAACCTTCCTCAGATTTCCCATCAAACTTTCCTAGTTGGTCTTTGGTATTAAGGATAGTAACATGACAACCAAAAGGTCTCATGAAGCTTAAAGCAGGGGTTCTACCTCTAAGAAGCTCATAAGCAGTCTTATTGTGAGGTTGCACAACTAAAACCCTATTCAATACATAACAAGCAGTGCTAACTGCTTCAGCCCAAAATGAAACTGGTAGCTTAAAGTCAGCTAACATTGTCCTAGCAGCCTCTATAAGAGTCCTATTCTTTCTCTCAGCTACACCATTTTGCTGTGGGGTTCTAGCTACACTAAACTCCCTCTTAATACCTTTTTCTCTGCAAAAGTCATCCATCACCCTATTCTTGAATTCAGTCCCATTGTCACATCTGATTATTTTAACTTTCTTATCAACTAGGTTTTCTACTTCAACAATGAAGGTCTTAAGGATTTCACTTGTCTCATCCTTAGTTTTCATAAAGAATACCCAAGAAAACCTACTATAATCATCAGTGACAACAAGGCAGTATCTCTTAAAGTTCAAGCTATTCACAGAAGTAGGACCAAACAAGTCCATATGCAACATATATAAAGCTTGAGAAATAGAGTTTTGGGTCTTTGGCTTACATGAGGCTCTGTGTTGCTTACCTTTAAGGCAAGAAACACAGGTTTGGTCATTGAGAAAAGTTTTGTTTGGTAAACCTCTTACCAACCCATTTTTAGCAATATTGTTAATGGTTTTAAAATTAACATGACCAAGCCTCCTGTGCCACAACATTGATTCTTCCAATGTGGCTTTTGCAACAAGACAAGTAAGTCCAACCTTAGGAACTAGTTTATTCATCTCAACACTGTATGTATTATCCTTTCTAGGGATTTTAAGCAATACTTGACTTTCATCAGGTAGCTTGAAATCAGGAGAAAGTATAAGACAATTAGTATCAGTAAATAAAACTTTGTTCTGTTTATCACAAATTTGTGATACACTGAAAAGATTGTACTTAAGTTCTGGTACATAATACACATTTTCAAAATCAAGATTACCAGTTTTAATTACCCCTTTACCAGTAATCCTTCCTCCAATACCACCACCAAAGACAACTGGTCCTCCATCCAGAGCAATAAAGTCTGAAAGATATGACATGTTGCCTGTCATGTGCCTTGAACATCCACTGTCTGAATATCCTCTATCTTCTTTACCATTTGAAGGATGTTCCTGCACACAAAATAAAGGTGTTAGTTTCTTTTGGGGATCCAAACCATCACTGGTTTGGATCTGCCTTGTGCATCAAGATGAGAAAACTTGTTGGAGGTCTTTGATGCACCATTGGGTTTGGTAGAATTTTTAACCCAATGTGCTGAGGCCTTGACATCATTGCCCCCTTTTCCCTTAACATTTAAGTGCCTAGCAGTAGGATTTGTTGGTCTAGCAGTTGGAACTGCTTGTTTAATTTTAGGCACCCACTTCTGATTGGTCATTGCTATTTCCTCATAAAAGTGCCTTTTAACTGTTTGTGCATGATTTGAAAATTGTTTTGCACTTGAAACAGTTTGCTTGTTATTAAACAACTTATTTTGACTAGCAGTTGAAACTGTTTTAATGCCAGTCTTTAACATAACAGCTTTGGGTGACATCTTATGATTTGCATTAGGGCTTGTCAATCTAGTTGGACTATTTTGAGTTACCCTAGCATTGTTCCTATTCACCCTTGTATTCCCAGAAACCTTCCTTTTCCATGGGTTAGAATCACAATATGCAGCCATATGATCAAAACTTCCACAAACAAAGCACACTTTTCTAATCATGGTAAACTTATCATCCAATTTCTTAGATTTTGAGTGATTCCAGTTCCTATGACTACCCTCAGAACTTGATGATCTGTTCTTAGTCCTATACATCTCAGCATATCGAACATTTTTCCTAACTGGTTTTATGTTTTCAGTCTTAACCACTTTAGGAGCATGTTTAACTTCTACCTTAACAACATTAGGTTTGTTCTTAACCTCTACATCCTCATCATCAGATGTCCAATCCTCAATAGTTGGTGCATCTGAGTTCCTATCAGAGGACATCTTTTCCTCAGAAAGAGATTTATCACTAGCACTCACAAAAGAATCTTCTGCCTTAACAAATTTAACAGGATTCTCACTAATCTTAACACCATATCCAGGAAAATCCATATCCTTAAACTCTTCTAAACCTGTATGAGCTAAATCAATTCCTGGTGGAAAAAACATTCCTCTAAGAGGGGGTGCAACTGACTTATAACCTAAACCAGATTTAGCTTTGTTAAGTATTTGACTCTCTACAATCTTCTTAACTCCGTTTGAAGTATATTCAAGAGTATCTACACTTAACTGGATGTTTTCTTTTTCCTTTTTAAGCTTCTCTAGTTCATATACAATTCCACTCATTTTATTATCTTTTATTTGCAAATCCCTCTTCAAAACACCTATCTCATCAGAAAAGTTTGACTCATTCTATTTATAAAACATAATTTGTTCTTCCAAAACAGCTAATCCTCTTTTATGATTTGTCAGACTAGAATTTACTTGATTAAATTCTATTCTAAGATCATCATACTGTTTCTTAACATTTTCATAATCTTTTAAAGCACGACAAGAGTTTGAGCATTTTTCAAGTATATGTACCTCAGAGTCTGAGAAAGCCATCAAACCTAAGTTAGCTGGTTCCTCTTCTTCCTCCATGAAGCTCCAATCAAATCCAGCTCCATCTACAACTACCATAGCCTTGGAAGAAGGCTCTTCAACATTAACTGTTCTCCTTGTTCCTTGCTGATTCTTAAACCCTTGACCCTGGTTGCTTTGTTGTCTTGGACCTCTACATTCCCTGGCAAAGTGCCCCATCTTGTGACAATTAAAGCATTCCACCTTAGACTTATCATACCCAGCAACATCTCTTCCATTGAAGGTAATCTTATTCCCAGTCCTTTGGTAATACTTCTTAGCCCTGATGCTTATCAAAGACAACTGCCACTTTAAATCCATAGCTTCCAAATCATCTTCAGCAATTTGAAGAAGATCTTCATTAAAGATCTTAGACCCACCAGACTGTTCTGACACAAATGCATATATGGTCTCTTCAGTCAAGCCAGCAGTACTAGTTTTCACACTAGCAGTGCTAACTGTTGGTTTAGCAGTACCAACTGCTTCTTCATCTTCATGATTCGAACTGTTTGAAGAAGATACAAAAGCCATATTCCCTGAACTGGAACTGGTGCTACCACTCTTCTTGACCTTCTGCTTAACAATCTTAAGATTGTTGTAAAGCTCATTCATTGTCATTTTCTCCAGCTCTGGTTTATTGCTCCAAACCACAACATAAGTGTTCCATTCAGCAGGTAAACTATTTAGAAACTTCATGTTGAGGTCTTCCTGAGGTATCACAATCTTCAACACAGTAAGTTGACTGATGATATTTTGAAGCCTATTAAAGATATGGTCCAAAGTTTCATTGCTTGATGCAGTGAAGTTCTTATAACTTTGCTTAAGTAGGGTTTTCTGTGCCTTCTTGGTAGCTTCATTGCCACCAAATCTTTCCACCACTGCTTCAAAAAGAGTTTTAGCAGTCTCGTAATGGCTAAAATTCAGCACTTGATCATTAGGAATTGCCATTAGTAACAAATTCCTAGCCTTCTGATCATTCTTCTTTTTGATTCTCTCCTCGTTTGTAACTGGCTCAGTGTTAAGCTTTGTGATCTTGGAACCATCAGCACGTGTTTCTTCAACAGGAATTGGTTTGAAGGAATCACCATTGATAATGATATCCCATAATGCATAGTCTTGCACCATAAAATATTGCTCTATTTTGAGCCGCCATAAATCGTATTCATTCTGTTTCAGCATGGGGAGTTTAGCAAGGATTGAGGTTTGAGGTGTCTCCATGTCTATCTTCTTGGTTGCTAGTGAGTAAATACTTCTGGTTCTTCTAAACTCAAAGTATCAGAAACCTGGCTCTGATACCACTTGACCGGATCTAAACACACACGTTGTGTTGGGGATACTTTGAGTATATACTTGATAGCACGCGGAATTTACTACCAAGTACTTAGAAGATGTTTTGTGTTTGGTGATTGATTGAATAAAACAATAAGAACAAATAAGAACACAAACAATATCAACCAAACAATCACTTCAATATATATCGAACGATTAAAATATGAACGTGAAGCTCTTGATAATTCGTATGGAGGGATATATCAAAAACCCTAACTGAGGATCTCTCTTTATAACACAAAGAGTCCTTTACAAGTAAACTATATTCTATACAAATAAGATATTCATCATATCCATTCCATATTTATCTTCACACGGTTTCACCTTGATCTCTTAAGCAATCCTAACTTTTCTTCATCAGCAGTCCTAACTGTTCTTGTATTCTTCTCTTCCATCAGCGGTACTAACTGTTCTTGTATTCTTTAACCGTACTAACTGCTTAAGTTTAATTCCCAACACGTAAGTATCGCAAAATAGAATCAAGTAGTAAAGCAAAACCATACACGATTGGCACGACCTAGAAGATAATAACTTATCTTATAAATATGTTACGCGAAATTTAAGTAACGCGTAAAAGATGTTGTATCATTGTTTTCGTATTATTGTTTGTAAAAAGGTTTTGTGTTTACAAGTCACCTCAGAGTGTAGTGGCGTAAGTATCGCAAAATAAAATCAAGTAGCAAAGCAAAACCATACACGGTTGGCATGACCTAGAAGATAATAACTTATCTTATAAATATGTTACGCGAAATTTAAGTAACGCGTAAAAGATGTTGTATCATTGTTTTCGTATTATTGTTCGTAACGAGTGAATAGTATTGTACTCGAATAATCAAACAAGTATTTAGATAAAGCAAGAAATATTTTGAGTGATCAACCATGTAAAGCGAGTAATGAGTTTAAGTAAAACGAGGATGTATCTCCCCCAAAGAGTTTTATAAAGTAATTAAACGAGTAAAAGTGGGGCTATGACTCACCTCAGAGTGTAGTGGCGTAAGTATCGCAAAATAGAATCAAGTAGCAAAGCAAAACCATACACGGTTGGCACGACCTAGAAGATAATAACTTATCTTATAAATATGTTACGCGAAATTTAAGTAACGCGTAAAAGATGTTGTATCATTGTTTTCGTATTATTGTTCGTAAAAAGGTTTTGTATCATCATTCGTGTGGTGGTTTGAATGTTAAGAATTGTAAACACATACTCAAGCCAAAGTATAACATATACTCCATATGTAAGAAAAGAAAACAAGTAAAATCAAATAAGCGGATAGGTAAAAGATAAGTCGATGGTTAAGTTTCGGCATCTACCGGTTGTTTATATAACTTCTAAATCGTGAAATCTTTGATTTAAACTTATGTTTTCTAAATATGACTTACATTGTTGATACAAATAGTTACCATTTAATTTAGTTAACAAGTTTGTGTCACTATATATTCATATCGAGTTAACTAATATAAAATCTAATTTATTAAGCTTGGTCGATAATTCAAAATCCAAATTCCCGTTTTGATAATCTTATTCCAATTCGTATATGCTACTTGATTCGAAAACAAATTATCCCAAAACATAATTTAATCACTACTAATAATATAATAACCCAAAACATTGTTTCTAAAACCCGAGGCTATCTTGAACTATAAACGAATGTAACCTAAATAAGTATGAGTTACAACTCAAGAATTTCAAAATACAAAATCACAACCTAAGATATATATATGTCGACACATGCTAATTAATGAAGACCTATACCACACAATTTCAAGGTCTAAAATAATTAAAATATTGTACACAACATTGGTTCATGGATATGTCTAAATACATAAGAGTTTTAAATGAAGATTTGGTCATTGGAATCCCATAAACTCGGCCTATATACCAGCCACTTCTTCTCTTATCTATCTCCTATATACACCGAATTATACATCAACAAAACTCACACATAATCCCTAAAGAATAACCTAGTGGCGGCAGCTCCATTTCTCCAAGAAAAGTGGTACAAAGAAGGTAGTTCGTGGAGGTGTAAAGGGCACAACATAGGCTGTGTTTGATCGTGGTTATAGTGGGATAAAGGGTTCTTATTTGGTTGTTCGAATCAGGTCTTGAGTTGGGTCTTTTGTTCTTGTTTTCTCTCTTCTAATCGTCCCAAGGTATCCCTATCTTTGATATTGTTTTCCTCTCGACACATGTTCATAAAACGTTAATAACATGTAACCTAAAACAAGCTTTGGTCGAGTAAAAAGAATCCAGAATGAAAAGGTTAATGATCGCATAAAATGTTGCATATTAATACATGAAATGATGAATATAATGGACACATGAAATAATGAAATACCTACTGTTCGACTTGTATACTTTTGGTCAGTTTTGGATCTGTTTTGCTAGGCGTATATGTGAGCCCTTTATGTCTTTAAATATGGTCTTGAATCACTTGTTCGATCACTAAAAATACAACCTGAAACCTAGATCTTTAACTCATGAAATAATGAAGAAAATACATGTGTCGATATAGGGGTTTAAATGGGTTTTTTAAATCAGCGTGTATGAACTAGTGAATCTGGATATTGGATGCATGTATTCGATCTCTAATATACAAGATAAGAACCTAGTTGTTGAACGCATGAAATCATAGAATATATATGTATCGATGTGGGGTTTTTAAATAGCTATTAGAAACTGATTTCAAGCATGTGTGGTTGGACCTAGTATACGTGAAAACTGGATATTATACGTGTGAAAGAATAGGAAGATTGCATGCACGTGTGTCATCTTTAATGTGGTCAAAACAAGAAAAGAAAACTAGGGTTGTTGGTCTTGTTATTTAATGTGTCTAGTTGTTATTTCATGTGGACTAAAAATGTTGTGTCGTGGTGGGTATGGGTTGGAAAGTGTGGTGTCGAGTAGCTGAAAAGGGAGGTCGAGTGTGTGTGTTTAAGTGTCGAGTTAAGGGTTGGTAACACAAGGGAACATAGGTCGATTGTGGTTAAATGTTTTGGTTCAAAACGGTGATTTGCTATGCTATGATCTCATGACTTTTCGATCCTTGACTTTGATTCATTTGCTTTGCTATGATTCCGTTGATATGAGCCTTTGCTATGATTCCCTTGATATGATCTGTTTGGATATGATATGATTATGGATATGCTTTGATATGATATGTTCTGTTCAGTGCCCGAGCTAACTAGCCATGGAGGTACCATGGCCATGTAATTGAGGTACCAATGGCATGACACTTTCTTTGGAGGTGTGATTGATCCACGTCATCCCCTTTTGATATGATATGATATGATATGTGATCACTTGCCCATTTTGATATGTGTTTATACTTGTCTAGTGCAGGGTACATATATGATTTGTTTTGCAGGGGGCGTATGGATGCATCCTAGGTATACATTTGGTGTGATTGGTGTAATTATGATGTGACTTAGTGATTGGTTTGTACGTGCCGTGCACCCCTCTCACTTCTGGTACTTGAGAGGTCTCCCCTCCTTGTACATTATGATTTGTTAGATGATGTGATTATTTGGTCTATTTGAGTGTCTCGTTTAGACAGGCTCCTGGCTATCCTATATATGTGATTCTTTGGTCTATTCGAGTGTCTCGTTTAGACGCGTTCATTGCCTTTCCTATTTGATTCTCTGATTCATTATGATTATCTGATTCGTAGTATCTCATTTCTCCATGATATTTATGCCTTTGATTCGTATGATTCATTTTTGTTCACTTATGCTTATGATCTATCTACTTTGTATATATATCTGTTCACTGGGCTTTTTAAGCTCAGCCTCATTTCTTTTTCTGTGGTAGGATTTAGGTTGGAAGCTGGGTTGAGTGAAGAGTGCATAGGAGCTTTTAGTGGACCACCCTGACGATAGATCCCATTTGCATTTGGATTAGACTTGGAGTTATTTACCATTTAGATTTGATTCAGATTTGTATTCTAGTTTGATAGTCAGTATGATGTAGATTTATTATGGCCTTAGTTTCTTTTTAAACCGTTGTAACCATTCTGTTTATAAGTCTTCCGCTTGCGTTTGTATGTTCTGATTGACACCATAATATGGCATCTTGACCCTTGTCGGGCTGGGGTGTTATAATTATGGTATCAGAGCCCAGGCTGCGACTTGTAGTACATAAATTATGGCCTGTGAAGATTTGGACCCATAGGGTTGTACTATAGGAGCTTATGAAATGAGCTTTGAAGGATTTGCCTTAGGTTTTCCCTGTAGAAACTTTAGTTATGACTAGTGAGGATTGGGTAGATTATGCGATAAGGCATTGGTTAGTTATCTTTCTTTCACACCACTCTGATTTATGCCTCTGATTTCAGTTAAGCCTTTATAAGATCATTCGTTCCAAAAATTTAGAAAATTTAGCAAGATACGCAACATAAGTTCAGTGATCAAATAAGTTTAGAATACTTTGAGAATTTTGTATTAATGCCTTACAAGTTTCACTTTATGAGGTTATCACATTCTTTCGAACTTTGATCTTTGATTCATTTGTTATTCGTTTAGATACCTTTTCGTTCATAGAATTAGTATATGTATGAATCCGAGGTATTCGACACATTCTGTGGTTTCTTCTGCTATCTCTAAGCAATTAAGGTTCCCTCTGCACTATTAGAATTTGCTACACCTAGTTCTATCTCTATGAGAAATCTTGGGATTATCCGTCACGAGTATCGAAATTGTTCAGTACATTTTGAAGATATCTGAAAATAAGTTTCGTTCTGCTAATCTGATTCCTTTGGGAATGCTTAATTCGATATTACTCTGAATATGGAAGTGTTGACTGGGCATCGAGATGCTAACAACAGTCATATTAGATTTGTTATCTTTGGCAATTTGAGAAATTCAAAATTCTGTACCACGGTTCCCAACCTGGTAAACTATTATGATCACCTTTTTTTTAAAAACTCGTACGTTAATCCCTCGCGGTTGTGAACATACTTCGTTTAATGAACTCACCTTGAGAGTTATTCAGTTGTTTAAAATTTCTCAGTGTGTTCTTGGTTTAACTACCAAGATTACCATCTGAATGCGAAGATGTTTTGATCTGATTATGAGAATTTGTTTAGTCACGACTCGAGGTAGACTGTGATTGTAATAAAGGCATGTGTATATGATGCAAGTATTATGATGCCTGGCCAACGTGATAATAGTTACATCATATAACTTGAACTTATTGGGATAATAGGATGTCTTGAGAAGTGCCTGAGAGCAGTAAGTTATTTGAGTAAGAATTCTGTCCATATAGAACGACGTTCGCCTAATTTTGAAACTCCATATCTTACGACATCAGTTGAATGGAAAGAATTGAAGATCCAACTTCTAGGAAGTGGCTTTGTCTGCCCGAGAGTGTATATGGGTCGTGCTCTAGTTTGTTTGTGAAGATGAATGAGAATAGTATGAAGTTATGTATTGATTTTCGGAAGCTGAATAATATTGTGGTTAAAACCGTTATCCTTTACTTCGAATTGATGATTTATCTTATCAATTTCTGGTTGTGTATTTTCTCAATGATTGAATTAAGATCTGATTATCTTCAGTTACGTGCAAGATGTTCCTAGATTTTGTTTTTCGTATTCTTTTATGATCTCTATGAGTGTTGTGATGCCAATTGTATTGGCTACTACCCCGATTGTTCCTATGGACTTGATAAATCGTGTCTTTCATGAATACTTGGACAATTGTCATAGTATGACATCTTGGTGTATTCAGAGATGAAAGAGAAACACGGGGATCATTTTCGTATTCTGTGTTGAAATTTCTACGTCGGAAGAAGCTATATGTAATATTTTCGAAGAGAAAATTTTGGTTAAGATGAAGAATGAGAGGAGAATTTTGAAAAGCTGAAAAGAGGTTTGTTTCTACTCAAGAAGGAGACTTAGTTATGGCCTTATGCAACACGGGAAGATTGTTGGTTATGCATCAATACAGCTAGAACCGTAGGAAGTGAACTATCCGACGCATGACTTGGGAGAGATTTGTGACAGGCATGAAGAAGCTCAGGAGCAAGATGGTGGAATCTGATCTACGTTAGAAGACTTGAAGGAAGCAGTTTTGATTGAAGCATACTGTTCTATATACTTTATTCATCTTAGTTGTACTAATATGTATAGAGACTTGAAGCAGAAATTTTGATGGAATGGTATGAAGACGATTGCAACTACATTGGTGACAAAGTGTTTAGCGTGTCAACAGGTTAAGATTAGCATCAGCGTACAGGTGGTTTTCCTTAGTTTTGGACGTTTCGTATGTGGAAGTGGGTTTAAATTTTCAAGAACGTTGTAACGGGATTTCCTCACACATTTAGGAAGGACAGCACAAATTGAATTGTAGTGGATCGGTTGACTAGGTCGGCTCACGTGGAAGATTGGCAGAGATTTCCTTCCGCAGAAGATTATTCAAGCTACATGGCGCACCTGCAGTGATCGTGTCAGAGATTCGCATTTCTACTTCACATTCCTAGGAAGAACTACTGAAGGCTTGAGGAACCAGACTCAAGTTTAGTAATGCTTTGCACCTTCAGACGGATGGACGGACGGAACAACTATTCAAGCTTGGAAGATGTGTTGAGTAGGAAATTCGACAAGTATTTGGCCTGGTTGTGTTTGCTCACTATATTGATGGCATTCAAGTGACAAGGGTTTTCCTTTCGAAGTTTTGTATGAATGGTGATGTGGAGCACCTTTTGGTTGAATTAAGTCGTAGAGTTACTTATTAAAGGTCCGGAGTTGATTTCAGTGACTAATGGATTAGTTATTATTGTGGAAGAAAATTTTTGAAACTTTAGACGGGAATTTGTATGTTTCGTATGATGTTTCCGTTTAGAAGAGTTAGACGTTTTGGCGTATAAGGAAAAATTTAGTTCGCGATACATTAGTCCTTAGATTCGTTCTTATCCGTATGACTATTTTACCTATTCCACTAGGCTTTCTGATACGTTTTGATACTCCGGTATATGCTTAGTTGATCGTCGGTACGATTATGTTACCCACCTCTTTATGAAACTCTTGATACGTTTGATGATTCGGTATGTGCTTCTCTGATTATTAGCAAGATCCCTAGTTCGTTCAGAATCTGGACAGAGTTGATGAAATTTTATCATTTAGCACTTCCTCCGTATCTGCCTCATGTTTATATATGTTTCATGTATCTCCTAGTGAGATTACATCTATCATCTGTTACGTTTAAGTTCCATATTCGTTGGATCAGAGTTGTTATGATTTGTGTTCTGTGGAGAGCCTGGGGCTATCCTGGTTTGTCGGGATCGAGTCATGAGAAATAAAACTATTCCGTTTGTGAAGATTCTTTTCGAAGAACCTCTCTGAGCGTGAGGCTAATTATTGTCATTTCTGTTCGTGACTAATACGTCTCCGTCTAACTTTTACGACTTCAAATTTCGAGGACAAAATTTTTCTTTTTAGAGGGGAAGAATTATAATAACCTAAAACGTTGTTTCTAAAACCCGAGGCTATCTCGAACTTTAAACGAATGTAACCTAAATAAATATGAGTTACAACTCAAGAATTTCAAAATACAAAACCACAACCTAAGATATATATATGTCGACACATGCTGATTAATGAAGACCTATACCACACGATTTCAAGGTCCAAAATAATTAAAATATTGTACACAACATTGGTTCATGGATATGTCTAAATACATAAGAGTTTGAAATGAAGATTTGGTCATTCGAATCCCATAAACTTGGCCTATATACCAGCCACTTCTTCTCTTATCTATCTCCTATATACACTGAATTATACATCAACAAAACTCACACATAAACCCTAAAGAATAACCTAGTGGTGGCAGCTCCATTTCTCCAAGAAAAGTGTACAAAGAAGGTAGTTTGTGGAGGTGTAAAGGGCATAATATAGGCTGTGTTTGATCGTGGTTATAGTGGGATAAAGGGTTCTTATTTGGTTGTTCGAATCAGGTCTTGAGTTGGGTCTTTTGTTCTTGTTTTCTCTCTTCTAATCGTCCCAAGGTATCCCTATCTTTGATCTTGTTTTCCTCTCGACACATGTTCATAAAACGTTAATAACATGTAACCTAAAACAAGCTTTGGTCGAGTAAAAAGAATCCAGAATGAAAAGGTTACTGATCGCATAAAATGTTGCATATTAACATATGAAATGATGAGTATAATGGACACATGAAATAATGAAATACCTACTGTTCGACTTGTATACTTTTGGTCAGTTCTGGATCTGTTTTGCTAGGCGTATATGTGAGCCCTTTATATCTTTAAATCTGGTTTTGAATCACTTGTTCGATCACTAAAAATACAACCTGAAACATGGATCTTTATCTCATGGAATAATGAAGAAAATACATGTGTCGATATAGGGGTTTAAATGGGCTTTTCGAATCAGCGTGTATGAACTAATGAATCTGGATATTGGACGCATGTATTCGATCTCTAATATACAAGATAAGAACCTGGTTGTTGAACACATGAAATCATAGAATATATATGTATCGATGTGGGGTTTTTAAATAGCTATTAGAATCTGATTTCAAGCATGTGTGGTTGGACCTAGTGTACGTGAAAACTAGATATTATACGTGTGAAAGAATAGGAAGATTGAATGCATGTGTTTCATCTTTAATGTGGTCGAAACAAGAAAAGAAAACTAGGGTTGTTGGTCTTGTTATTTAATGTGTCTAGTTGTTATTTCATGTGGACTAAAAATGTTGTGTCATGGTGGGTATGGGCTGGAAAGTGTGGTGTCGAGTGGCTGAAAAGGGAGGTCGAGTGTGTTTGTTTAAGTGTCGAGTTAAGGGTTGGTAACACAAGGGAACATAGGTCGATTGTGGTTAAACGTTTTGGTTCGAAATGGTGATTTGGTTTGGTCTTGATCTCGTATAAGCTGGTTAACAAAAAGAGTAAAAAGTGGTCAAGTTTGGTTCGGGTAAAAGAGATGGAAATGAGGTCGTATAGAGTATCTATGAGGGTGTGTTTGTGTGTCGAATACATGGCTACGTGTGGGTGAATATGGGTCGAAAAAGGGAAAGTGCATAGAAGGGTCTTTGGGTTGTTTTAATGGAAATTAGGGTTTAAATGCACTATATGAGTTTAATTTGCATGGGTGTGTTAATGGGATGCATGGAATCTACAAAAATAAGAATTGGTCATATATTTACACAATTTACATTTTAGTCACTGAACTTTGCTAAACTGACACTTTAAACCCTAAAGTATTATAAGTGGTAATATTAAACCCTAAACTATAATATTGGTCATATTAAGTCTTTAAGTTTACTTAATTATCATTTATAACCTTAAAAGTTATTAATCAGGAAACTTACTAGTTATGGAAACTTACTAAATCAGGAAACTTACTAAATATGGAAACCTTCTAAATATGGCAAGTTACTAAAAATACAAAGTTACCAAAAATGGAAAGTTTCTAAGATTAGAAAGAAACCCTAAATATGGAATCTGAATAACTATAAGCAGTAAACTTATAAAATGTGCTTATAAGTAATATGTGGTCATTAATTTGTATAGGTTCTGTGAAGAAAGAGTGATTCCTGTTTCGGTGTGCTTACCTATTTTGTTGGTTTGCTTTGCATAAGGTACAGATATTCCACCCTTTCTCAGTAAGGGTTCTGATCTCATGACTTTTCGATCCTTGACTTTGATTCGCTTGCTTTGCTATGATTCCGTTGATATGAGCCTTTGCTATGATTCCCTTGATATGATCTGTTTGGATATGATATGATTTGATATGATATGTTCTGTTCAGTGCCCGAGCTAACTAGCCATGGAGGTACCATGGCCATGTCATTGAGGCACCAATAGCATGACACTTTCTGAGGAGTTGTGATTGATCCACGACGTCCCCTTTTGATATGATATGATATGATATGTGATCACTTGGCCATTTTGATATGTGTGCATACTTGTCTAGTACATGGTACATATATGATTTGTTTTGCAGGGGGCGTATGGATGCATCCTAGGTATACGTTTGGTGTGATTGGTGTGATTATGATGTGACTTAGTGATTGGTTTGTGCGCGTCGTGCACCTCTCTCACTTCTGGTACTTGAGAGGTCTCCCCTCCTTGTACATTATGATTTGTTAGATGATGTGATTATTTGGTCTATTCAAGTGTCTCGTTAGACAGGCTCGTGGTTATCCTATATATGTGATTCTTTGGTCTATTCGAGTGTCTCGTTTAGACGCGTTCGTTTCCTTTCCTATTTGATTCTCTGATTCATTATGATTATCTGATTCGTAGTATCTCATTTCTCCATGATATTTATGCCTTTGATTCGTATGATTCATTTTCGTTCACTTATGCTTATGATCTATCTGCTTTGTATATATATCTGTTCACTGGTCTTTTCAAGCTCAGCCGCATTTCTTTTCCTGCGGCAGGTTTTAGGTTGGAAGCTGGGTTGAGTGAAGAGTGCATAGGAGCTTTTAGTAGACCACCCTGACGATAGATCCTATTTGCATTTGGATTAGTCTTGGAGTTATTTACCATTTAGATTTGATTCAGATTTTTATTCTAGTTTGATAGTCAGTATGATGTAGATTTATTATGGCCTTAGTTTCTTTTTGAACCGTTGTAACCATTCTGTTTATAAGTCTTCTGCTTGCGTTTGTATGTTCTGATTGACACCATAATGTGGCATCTTGACCCTTGTAGGGCTGGGGTGTTACAAATAATAATAAGTTTCGAGTTAAGCTCATAAGTCGACAAACTAGATTATGTCAGTCCGATTATCCGAATTCGTAAAGTATATATATTCATAAATTTATACTAAGAAAATAACTCAACAACAATCAAACACTAAACTCAAGTTCATGGGCTTCGGCCCAATAATCAAACAAACAGACTCTTATGGGCTTTGACCCAATAACCAAACCGAACACAAAAACAACCATAGATTTATATATACAGGTTCAAACACAAATTATAACACCCTTGGTGTTCTGCTACTTAAACCGAACCAAAACACCCGTCGCGGGTGTTGAGGTTGAACCCAAAACAAGGCCGACACACCCTCTTACATGTCGTGTCAAATCGATACACAAACAAAGCATTGCACCCTTCGTGGGTGGCTTTGAACCGACAATTCAACACTAAAACACCCCTTAGGCTTTAGACCAAACACACCCTTATATTAGTTGTGGTCTTGAGCCCATAAACTGATCAAACGCATCCCTTTTCAGGGCTGAAATAAGCAAAACAAACACCCCTGTTGCGCAGAAAATTCAGCAGCTAATGCGCCCTATTTTTGTAGAAAAATCAGCATCAAACGCGCCCTTTATGTGCAGAAGATTCAGTAGCAAACGTGCCCTTTATGTGCAGAAAATTCAGCAGCAAACATGCCCTTTTTGGGACTGTTTTGCAGCAAACAAACGCCCCCTATTGGGGCTGCGTTTCAGCAAATAAACGCCCCCTGTTGGGGATGCGTTGCAGCAGACAAACACCCCCTGTTTGGCTGGAAAATGAGCTGAACCAAACGCCTCTTCGGGCTGGAAAATGAGCAGAATCAAACGCACCCTTGTGCGGAAAATAAGCAACGAAACACACCCATTTGTTGGGTTTGAATAGCAGAAACAAGCACCCACCTCCGGGTGTGTTTTTCTCAGCCGAACCAAAAAGAAAGAAAGCCAAATAAGCAAACCAACTAAGCATAACATATGTTTTCAAAATATAAGTCGAAATAAAATAAGCTTATAACAAACAAACATCCTTATGACTTGGCCTAGTTAGCAAACTCAAGCACTTTAACTGATTTGATAAAACAGATACTATCAACAGAATACAACACCCTTGTGTTGTTTTTTGTGGCTTAAACTGAACCCAGGACACACACCCCTCGCGGGGTTTCTCGTTGTCCCGAAAACAAACTACAAACACCTCTTGGGTGTTTGTCGAGCCAAGACTACTTCTCAAGTAATACACCCCCGTGTGTGTCTCTACAAACTGAACCAAAGCACACCCTTTCGAGGGTGTTGGTCGAACCAAGAGCAACACCCAAATAAACTAATACCCGTAAACAACAACCTCACGAGTCATGGCTCGAACCCTCGTGGGTTTCCACTCGAGTCCGAGACCAAACAAACACCCTCTCGGGTTTATCTTCGTTAACCCAAGACCAAATTTAAATAAATAAGCAAATCCAATCTAACACATATGCAAAACCAAATAAGCCAAATTATGACATATAAGCCACAAGGCTATAAGCTGAAAACAAACAACCCTTTTGAGTGGCTTCTTCTTCTTTGACCTAAAATAAGTCAAACAACCCTTCGAGTTGTCTTGATTACACCGAGCACAAGCAAACAAATAAACCCCTCGAGTGGTTTTGAACCAAGAGCCAACCTCCAAACCCGCACGCTATGGTGGGCTTCGGTGTAGGGCGCGACAACAAACCAGACGTACTCATGGTGGGGCTCTTGGTGGTGGGTCGAAACCCAAACCAAACTAAACACAAGCGCACTCTAAGTGGTGTGTCGATAACTCAAAGTCAAAACAATATAAACAATGACCACCACACGAATTTATAATCAAAAACATGTTTTAGGCTAGTTTTAATCAACGAAAATCAATATAATTCGATTTGATAGTCGGTTTTTAATCACGTAACTTTGTAAAAGTCGTTTTTGATTCGGAATACAAATGTAAAGATGAAAGAAAGATGTTAAATAAGACTTTCGAGTGTTACCTACTAAAGAAACGTGAGTAGAGATTGGATAACTCTAAGAGAATCCAAAAGACGCGAACAAAACCCCAGACCAGGTTTCAGTACCTCCGATCTATGTGTTTCTTGACTCAACATGGGAGGGAGCCGCTTAATTGGTGGTGGTATGGTGAGGCGGTGGCTGAGGCGGCTGGAAGTGAGAGAGAGAGGAGATGTTACGAGAGAGAGAGATGGAACTCTTTAAGAAAGAAAAAGATAAGATCTGATAGATTTATCAGATTAAGGTAGTGGATAAGGCGATTGTATAAAGATAAGGGAAGGATTTTATTACTCACTCCGTGTACTTCGTGTCTCGTTGAGCTCAAGTGTAAACGCGGTACCTCGGTTCGGTAATTGCGAGAAATATATTTTTGGAAGCGTTTTTATAATATTAATATATAAACGAAATTATTGACTCCGAATAATGATTATCGAATTTTAAATTATTATTAATGCGGTGTCGGTCTGCGTGTGAGTGTGTTTATTAAGAATGTGAATTACGTCACATTAGTTGGTTTGTTGTGATAAGATAAACCGATAAAGTTTAATCTAAAAAAAATTGACATGGAAAATGGATAAGTATTCTTTTGTTAGAATATTCTATTAGTTCAATACAAGGTGAAATTTACCGGTGGTTATATTGCGTCCACGCAAAAGGTTTTACTTCTCAAGGGATCATGAGAAGCTTGCAATCCTCCAGGCAGTGTACCTGATCGTTGTAGTGTAGTATAGGTATGTTTGGGGGATTGATCGTTCTCTAGGAGAATAGTTTCGTTAGGTCAAGATGTATGACGAGATAGGTATAGAGGTGAGGGATGATTATTTATATATTTTTATATTTTTTGAAAGCAATTAAAATCTCGATTTTGAAGGAGTTGTTGGAATTAGTTGTTAATAAACTAACCCAAAATCTAATTATAAAACTAAAATTAAACTAAAAACAAGAAAAATTAAATTGGTGAACTTTGTATGATAGGAAAAACGTGTTTACTTAGATTTAATTACTCCCTAGTTATCTCCTATTGATTTGTTGAATTGTCACGTCCTTGTTTTAGTTGAAGCGTTGTATTCCTTATTATTGGTCTTGGGGAGGTACCGAAGTCCCCAACTCTATTAATATTAGTCTCCCCTAAATCCCTTAACATCTATTAAGTTTTCTAGGATCTACAAGCCGCAATTCACGCAATAAATACAACGAACAAAACCAATAGTTCACTCTACGGTTGCGTTTTTAAGACGTTCAAGCTAGTTACATATAAGAGGTCAGCCAGTTTTCTTAACCTAACGCGATAACAATCAACTAAACAAGAGACAACAAATCAATATTCAATAACTAGGTTTCATTAGATCTAAGCATACACAAGCAAACTTAAGCTAGCATGATAGATAGAAGAAAAGATAAACAATTAATCAAACAACACATAGACATATTGAATGATTAAAAGAATAATCTATCTTCAATAAAGCATAAGGTTCAAGGGTTGAAAAACCCTTACAAAGCTGCTAAAATTCGACTAGGGTTTATTCTCCAAAGATGTCAAACTTAACAATAAAAACATTCAAAAATATATATAGGAATACAGTTCTGACGGCGTCAGGTTATAGCCTCTGACGCCGTCAACTCGTCGTGGTTTAGGGTTTCGTCTGTGTAATCGCCGCTCTGACGGCGTCAGAAAGGGATCTGAGGCCATCACTTTTAAAATCTGTGGAAAACTAGAAGGGGGGGGGGGTTGAATAGTTTTACCGGTTTTTAGTTAGTTATAAAAGTTTACTTGTGATAAAATTTGATTTGATTATTTGTGAAATCAACCAACACCAATATGAATACTTATCTATACTATCAAGTCTAAACAATAAATATAAAGAGTAGTGATGGAAAGATCAAACTGAGAAAACGATATTTTTAGTGGTTTGACAACGTAGCTCTTCTTCGCCCTACTCCACTCCACGAGTACCCAAATCGAGAGTTCTAAGCACTATGACAACAAGCTCTCTTCAGGCAGAGAAAACTGTACAACGTCACTTATCACAATTTCTGACACTAAGCTAAATGTCGAGTACTAATCTAGCTAGTACCAATCTCACTCACGATCTATACGATCCTTACTAATCACACGATCCACACACTCTACTTTAGATCCACTTGATCTAAACACTCTCTACACAATTAACACAAGATCCACACGATCTCTACACGATCACAATGATCTACACAAGATTACCAAACAAAACAATGACAACTTGATGTATGTCAAGATACAACAAGTTAACTACAAGTAATGCAAGTGCACTACACAATGACTCTAACACCTTGTATCTTCTTGATACTTTGTGTTCTTCTCTTGGACTAATAGAGGAATGAAGGTGATCTTTGGTTGGATGAAAGAATCACTCTTTAAACAAAAGAAAACTATCTAAATGATCAAGGAAATGTAAGTGTGAATGGGGAATTAAACTCAGAAAGTTTTGTGTGTGAAAGGATACCTAAAATCTGTGAAGTGGGCTGGTATTTATAGGCTGAGAAAATTTGTCCGTTACAGGGCACGATACCACTAAATAGCCGACGGTACCACTAAATTTAGTGGTACCGTGGTACCGTCCCAGACAAGGACGCTCTAATTTTTGTTTTTAGTGGTGAAAGTTTATTTGGGGAAGTTTGGAGCTGATTTGGAGGGAAAAATAGCTGTTGGGAATTTTAAACTTACTTTTTCAATTAAAACATTTCTTTATAATTCAAAAATAATTTGTAAAGTATATTTTTTAAAAAATGTTTTGTCACATTAAAAGTGTGAAGTTTGAAACACAAATTCACTTCTTTGATCATTTGTCAAGTTGTAAATTTGTTTGTTATTACCTAGAGTGATTTACGTAGAAACGATATATTTTGACTAAAAACTTGTTTACATTAATTTTGACGTAAAGTGTTTTTGCATTTTGTTATCATTAAAACGTAAAGATATCGAAAGATAGAAATAACATTTTTAGACATAATTTGTATCAACAATCTCCCCCTTTTTGATGATGACAAAACATAAACTCATTTTAGGTGAAAGATTAATTTTAACAAGTTTTTAGAATGAGTTTATATCCCATTTCTCCCCCTTTTTATCGAAGAAAAAAGATCGCAAAGGCTCCCCATTGATGTACACTCCCCCTCGAGCAATGGTTCTTGCTTTGGAGGTCACCATATTGTAAACACACAAGTATAGATATGAGAGAAATAGATAGAGAAATAGAAGTGGTCGATTTACTCAATATGAGAAGTAATATGACAATAGTTTCACTAGCATATGAAATAAACCAACAATAATAATGTAGCCATACATGTTCTATTTATAGGAGAGGAACTAGGGCAACATCCCTAGTTCCTTCCTTTCTTTCTAATGGGCCTAAGCATAGGGCCTTGGGCTTTTACATTTAGCCTTGTTACATAAATAAACATATAAGTCTAACTAATAAAGCAACCTATTACAAAACTTAATGACCAACACTTTATAATAAATAGACGTATTCCCAACAATCTCCCCCTAAGGGTTGGTCATCAAAGGTTGCTTGACGTCATCGTAGCATCTTTGGTGTGATGTCTTCAAAACATTAAATCTTTGTTCTTTGTTCTTGTAGTGATCAAGTGATGGTTTTCTCTGCCTTTCATCAACGTCTTTGTCTTTGGTGTCTTTACGTATTTCCAACATGCTCATACTTCTTTTGACTTTGAATCTTCAAACTTAAATAGTTCTCTTTTCTTTGCTTTAGATCTTTGTCTTTCAACTTTGTAGATTCTTTTTTCGTGACGTAGAATCTTTCTTTGAACTTTGCTTTGCTTTGATCTTTGTGAGAACTTTCTTTGTGATGTTTGTATGAGCATGTGAAAACTTATGTAATGTTGATGATAGTAATGGTAGTAGTGGAACTCCCGGTCTCCATAAGTACCTGAATGAAAACAGTTAGCAATAAAGTATCTAGCACTTACAGGTTCGAACTTCGAGATCATTAACAACATAGTGTGAAAATTTTATCTAATCCTTGCCAAGGCTGTTCCTGAACTGGATACCCCCAAGAGGGCTTACACAGATACACCAAAGTGTATCAACGATTCAGGTGAGCCGCTGAAGCATACCGAAGTATCACTCCACGACTGTAGACTGTTTGAAACCACCGCGAACACTAAGCGTAACCCACAAGGGATTACCGAGGTGACCTGCTGTCAGGGCTGTTTGATGTTGACCATGGCAGGAATTTCCATTCAATCACTGAGAATCACAATTGTAAATTCTCTCATAAATGTTCTGGCAGATTACTAGGATCTGCGTAGGAATCTAAAATTTACAACTAGTGTCCTTAATTTTGAACATCCAGTATAAATATCATGTGTTCCTATGAGATCTTTTGATGTATCTCGTGGCTCTAGACTCGATGAGTGCAATTTTAGTAGTCGGAGACTGAAGCGGTGTCTCTTGTTTCAATATCAACACAACTCGTAATGAGAGGTCGATAGATTATGCAGGGTTCCCCATGAGAATGAAACAAGTCCTTTTGAGAGAACTTGAGTGGCTTAGAAGGTTAAGTGCAGTGCGTCGCTTAGTCCATGACGTCTTTGTATTCAATACCGGTGTCACCTTAGTAACAACTAGTAGCATATGAATTGAACCCGGTTTCTGCCCTAAGGTTGAACATTTAGAGGGCTATTTGTTTTCACCCTTTTTCATAACTTTTCTTTTTAATTCTTCAACCCCTTCTATCTCCTTTTATTCTTTACTCCTTTTTTCAATCATACCTAAGGACTTCTAGTACTAAACTATTGGTGTTGTCCTTGGGTAGATCCCTCCGGCTCTGGCGGATCATAGGACGTATTTCCTAACCTTAGTCACCTTATAAATCCATGACTATCCTATGCTGCCATAACAAATAATCATTTGAAAATCTCTCAAAGTGTTTGTGATTCAGAAACTTATTTTGTTAACACTTTGAGAGTTTTGGTTGTTTTTAGAAATACTCCCCCTTCACATGTGCTCATACATTTTTAAGATAAATTTGCACATGTTGGGTAGAGTTCACACTTTTGAATTGATCCACTTTCAGTGAACAAGACCGATTCGAGACACGCTTACATCACTAGTTAGACTAGCTTGAAATTATTACCTGGCCTGGTCATGTTCAAGGAAAGTTTCTCGAAATGGTACACTCTACTCAGACAAGTCCTATTCGAGACACACTTACATCACTGGTTAGACCAGCTTGAAATTATTACCCATCCAGGACAAGTCCTTTCGATTACTAACATTTGAGTTTTGTCAATTCATGGGTTAAATCTGAGTCGATTCCACATTTGTTACCATATTTTAATCACTTTTGTTTTTCTCCCCCTCAAAAATAGCATATTGATGTTGTTTTTGGAAAATTTTTGATTAAAATATGCTTTTTGAGGTTTACGGGAAGAATTGTGAAGGATTATACAAACACTTGGGATGTTGATCTTAATAATGTGTTTGGGATATTTAGGAATGAATGTGATGTAGTACGCGGAATTTACTATAACACACTTAAAGGAACAAAGGTGGTAAACATGCAAACGTGAGTTATAATGAACAATGAACACAACTTGAATAACACAAAACGATTCAATATTATTTATGAAATAATACGGATGATCTAACTATCACCAGGATTACAAAGGTAACCTTGAATCTTTGATTTGTTAAAGGATTTGTGAATTGTAACTAAGTTACTAGAGAGGTTGTTCTGTTTTGGATATTACAAAGTTATTAGTTGGAAAAGATATTTCAAAGGTGGTGACTAAGGGATCCTTTTATAGGATAAGGACCCCTTATTACAAGTTGTCAAGTTGTGTATTATAATAAGATACTTGGACTTTTCTAACCTACTAATTACAACTTTCAATGTAAACTACTCAGTATTATCTTCTGCACAACATAGAAGACTGAACTACTTCTACTTAACGTGTTACATTGTACAAAGACTAATAATACAACTAAATATCTACAAATAAATATCTATCAACTTGACCTTCAACTTGGCAGGACCTTCTTTAACTAGCAGTACCTTCTCACCCAGAAGGTACTGCTAGTTTATCTTCAACTTCTTCAAAATCAACTAGCAGGCTCAATACTTCATCTGGCAGGCTCTTTGACTTGAACATTTTATTCCCAACAATCCTCCCCTAAACTTGTTATTCCCTTTAAAATACACAAGTTTCTTATGAATAAAATCCATACCTTGAGGATCTGGGGGAACTCTTCCAAAAACTTTACTCTCTATTCTTCCTTTTTCTTTCACATTGTTCAAAAATGTTCATCAACAAACTTTGAACAACTTCTGACTTTTCTTCATCTTTATCACACCTTAACCTCTTGGAAATCATGGTTGTAAGAACTTCATAGCTTAGAGGATACTCTTTTTCAGCCAACATAAAGAGCTCAATTCCACTTTGTGTAAAAAGATGATGCACACTGCTAAGACTTAGGAATTCCCATGTGGTGGTAGGTGATGCGTGGTTTTGCGACCTTACAACAGGTTTTACCTCTCGAGGGATCTCAAGAGGCTTGCAATCCCCACCAGGCAGTGTACCTGACCGATGTAGTATAGTGTAGTGGCAAGTACCGGGGGATTGATCGTTCTCTAGGGGAATAGTGTCGTTAGGATTGAAAAACTACTCTAATAGGTCTAAGGGTGAGGGAAGATTCTTTTTGTATTTTTATAATTTTATGAAAGCAAGTAAAATCTCGGGTTTGAAGGAGTGGGCGGAATTAGTTGCTAGTCAACTAACCCAAATAACTACAATTGCAAATAAAATAAAATGACTGAAAATGAAAAGGTTATGGAACTTATATGGAGAGAAATGTGTTTACTTAGATTTCCTTACTCCCTAACTATCTTTTACCGGTTGATTAGTGTGTATTAATTGCGTGGATGACGGGTGTATTCCTTAATACCAATCGTGGGGTGGTGTACGTACTTCCCCAACTCTATAAGCTCCTACTTCACTCCTATGTCGAGCCGGCTAAGAAGCTCCTAACATGGGATCACTAGAATTCGCTCATGCATTAAATACAACCATAATAACCTTAGTACGCATTGGTTCATGTTTCTTAAGACGTTCAAGCAAGTTACCGTATAGGAGGTTAGCCAGTTTTCTTAAGCCTAACATCGATAAACAATCATCCAATACAATTAATAACACACCAACAACCGATAATCAATAGTTAGGTTTCATTAGATCTAAGCAAACAAAAGATAAATCTAGCCTAACATGTTAATTAAAAGACAAGAACAAGATATAATCAAACAACACATAGACATATTGAATGATTAAATGATTACTTATCTTCAATTAAACATGGGAGATCCAAGGGTATAAAACCCTTAAAAATGGCAGAAAATTCGTCTTAGGGTTTCTCCTCACAAAATTGCACACTATGAATAAAAATTGCAAAACTATATATAGAATTTAGGGGCTGACGGCGTCACGTTGTAGGAGGTGACGCCGTCACCTCGCCGCGGCTAGGGTTCCCGGATGGTCTTCCTGACGCCGTCCCTCTTTAATCCTCCAAAATCCGCTCTGGCGCGTCAAGGGTTGACGCCGTCAAAATTGTGCTTGACGCCGTCTCTCTTTAACTTAAACCGTGACGACCTTGATCACCTTAAAGGGTGACGCCGTCAAAATTTCCATTGTAAAACTCTCTGGCGCGTCACGTGTATTTTGTCATATCCACCTCTTTTGCCAAGCCGTGACGCCGTCAGGAGCAATCCTTGACGCCGTCTCGTGTACTTTTCCAGCAGCTTTGGAGACTTTGTCGTTTTCTTCACTTTTATGCTCCAAAAACGTCCAAAATGCTTTCTTTTCCAGATTTCTTCTCCAAAGTACCTAAAATGACAAAAGGAATGATTTAGGGCAATATTTGATCAAATAAATACGATTTAGGGCTTAAATGACCCCCTAAAAGCGGTACACTTTTTGCTTCATCAGTAGGATCATGATATGGAAACTTCCAATGAACATCCTGTGGATCAGGATCATACATCCTATTGAACTCTACCCAAAGTTCTTGTTCCTTAACATCAGTCTTTTGCTTAGTGTTTAGCCTGATTTGAACTAGATTCCATAGCTCTTCTAAATCAGCTCTATCACATGCCCTTATCAGATTTTCAAAATTTTTGAAAATGGTAGTTTGATTCCCAACCTTGGTTATCTTCCATGCCTTTCTTGATCTATCATGGTGAATCTCCCAATCTATAATAGGGTGTCTAGACCTAATTGGATCAGCATGTATAATTGTTGGTAAAGCAATTATCATTTTACTTACTTGCTCTGGATCCAATTCTGCTTCTTGTTTCTTTTGATCACCATTCTTTTTCTTTGAAGGTTTAGCATCAGATGGGATTTTGAAGTAGAGACTCTTGTAGGCATTTAGATAAAGGAAGTAGATTTCATCAGCAGATTTGTTCTTCAGTTGATATTCAGTCCAATTAGCTTGACTTCTTAGGAACCTCTTCATGAAAGTCACTTGATCTTTCTCAGATGAGCCCACCTTAAAACCTCTTTTCTGACTTTCTTGAATCTTTTGAAAAATATCATCCAGAGCTGCTTCTTTATACTTTTTGTTGATAAAACTTTCAAGCTCTGCTGTTTTCTCTTCAGTGTTAAGATTCTTGTCATCCATAATTATGGCAGCTTGACCTCTCACAATTGGATCATTGGCAATAATCCATTGCATCTGTGCATCAAATGTTTCCTGAGCAGCTTGAGTGTCAAGAAGAGTTTGAGCAGCATCCTTTTGTTCTTGCATTTCTGCAAGCAGTCTTGAAGCTTCTAAAGCTTTTTGCATTTCATCTTCATGAAGCTTTTTGGAGACTTCCTCATCAAAAGCCATCTGCACTTGCTCTCTTTTCTTCAACCTTTTGGGCTTAGGTTCATCTTCAACCATAATTTGCTTGCCCTTATCTTTTGGTGTTGGTTCTTGACTTGGAGCAGCAGATTGCTCATCAGCAATAAATAACCTCCCTTGAACAAACAAACCCCCTTGAGGCTGTGATTCCCTCTTTCTTTTGTAAACATTTTCAGCAGAACCTCTATAATCCATAGCCAACAGCCTCTCAATCCTAGCAGGCTCTTTTGCACTAGCAGGCTCTTGCTCTGCACCAACAGGCTCTTCATCATATACTTGAGTTCCTTCATGAAAATTTTGTGTTCTTCATTCTAGAATTTCTTAACCTTCTTAACTAGCTTGGTGTTGATCTTAGAAAATTTTGTGTTCTGACTTTGAAGAGCATTTTCCAAGAGCTGCACTTTCTCCTTTAGTTCCTTCAAAGTCTGAGAATCCAGACTTTGATGTTGAGGTGATTGGGATGGTGATGCATGATATGATGGTGATGGTGTTGTAACAGGTGGTATTGGTGATGGGATTGGTGATGGATGATGAGATGGTGATATGTAACCAGGTGAAGAACTTGATGATGGTGATTCAGATGATAGTGATGGTTCTTCAGCATGTTGTGGTAACATTTCCTCAAAAAGTGGTATTTCTTCCCCATTAAAACCAATTTTCATATTTGAAAACACCTTGTGTGAAAGTTTTGGTGTTTCATAAAGAGAGTGTGGGGGAAGTAACAAATGTTTTGATTTTGTGATGATGCATTGAAAAAATCTGGGATACATCAAAAACTTTGTTTGGCTATCCACATTTTTAACCAATCCTTCAAAAATATGTTTTGAAAAGTTGAATGTTCTGTTAGTTGCCAAGCAAATGAGAGCTGTAGCCATGTTTCCACTAAACTGCTCCCATGAGGTTTTCTTTTGGCTTAAACAATGAAGGATTGTATGGATAAAAAATCTCCATTGTGGGGTAAAATGCTTTTTAAGAAAAGTGAGTTTAGTAGAATCAACATTATACCCCATTCTTTCCAAATTTTCAAAAATTTCAGTATCAGGCAATTGACTAATACCATCTGAATCATCCAAATGAAGATGTCTTCTAATGGATGACTCAGTAAGAGTCAAGGTTTTGCCATCCACTTTGGCTTTTATCCTTTGGTCCCCATTTTCAAAAGTTTCAACTTTAGCCGTTTTCCAAAATTGTAAAATTTGAGATTCATAAATAGTGGGATTTACAAGTAAAGCAAACTTGATGTAAGAATCATTTAGAAAGTCCATTATTTGATGAAAAGATTCATTATCCTCAGACTTTTCCAAAAATGCTAACTGGTTGTGACGTTTAACAAAAGATAGATTAGCTATGGTGAAAGTTAAGGAAAAATTTGATTAGGATGGTGGGATTTGATTGTGGTACTGGTAGAAGATGAAAGGTGAGTGTTAATTGTGATAAGGACTGATGAAAGATATTATGAGAGATTTACTTTTAACCGACAATAAGAAAATTTATAATAAGTAAATGAAAAGGCGGTTAAAAAGATCTTTTATATGAGAAATATAATAGAACATAACATCAGAAATTTACAGAATTACCCCAACGGCTAATTTTAACTACCAGGCCTAACGGCTAGAATTTTATCTGACATGCTCAACGGTTATCTAGCAGTACCATTTTACTCTACCAGTACCAAAATTTGAACTACCAGTACCTTTGAAAGAAAATTTTACTTGGCAGTCTCTTTGAAATTTTAGCAAAAATCCCTTATAGTTTTTAGCAAACTATCAGCTATCAACGGATTTGATGTGTCTTTACCAAAAGCCGTTTGCTTATGGACTAGTCAACTATTTACTGTAAAGTATGGTTAGTTAAATACCATATAGTTTTTGGTAAACTATCAACCATCAACGGATTTGATGTGTCTTTACCAAAAGCCGTTTGCTTATGGACTAGCCAACTATTTACTGTAAAGTATGGTTAGTTAAATACCATATAGTTTTTGGTAAACTATCAACCATCAACGGATTTGATGTGTCTTTACCAAAAGCCGTTTGCTTATGGACTAGCCAGCTCTTAAGTTTGTAAAACTTGGTGAACTGAATACCATTTCCACATTGATCTAAAGATGGTGCAATTTCCTTGCATGGAGGAATTATAAGAGGCAATGATGCTGTGTATCTTGGATGCTTGTTTCAACAAGTGAAATCATCTATCAGCATGCCTTTGCAAGTGATGAACAAACATAATGAACTGAAATTGAAACTTTCCTTAGTTTGATCTAGATAGAACTTTCTCCTTTAGGAATGCTTCATCCCTTCTGAATATATGATCTATTCTTATCATTTTCAACCTCTACATCATCTTCTTGTATGCTCTTGTCTTCTCCTTCCATAACATTGAGTTTTTCTTCCTTTTTCTGGGTTATTATTTCCTCCCCTGAGATTGTTACCTCCCCTGAGATATAAATAACTTATATTTCCCCCTTTTGTTTGGAAGATCTCTTGTTTTGTTATCAACCTGAAATTTGTTAGTTGCAGACCAAAAGAACAGAGTGCAAAGCACTTGTTTTATAGCATTGTAAACATTTAGGTATCAAGATGAACAAAACAGAGCAAACTTTATACTAGCAGGACCAATTATCAACTGACAGTACCTTTTGACTAACTAGCAGTACCATGTTTAAGGCCAGTACCATTTACTTTTTGTACAAAAACACATGTTTTTCAAAGATTAATCATTCCAATACCTCCTACTAGGTATTTGAATCTACCTAAATCAAAAGCTTTGGTGAGAAGGTCTGCAAAATTCTTTTCAGAATCAATTTTGACAACTTGTATTAACCTTTTCTCATTGCAATCTCTTATGAAATGGTGTATGATTTCAATGTGTTTTGTTTTTGAATGTTGAACTGGATTTTTAATGATACATATAGTACTGCTATTGTCAATGTAAATAATGGTGTTAAGAAAATTGTACCCATAGTCAAGCATTTGATTTTGGATCCAAAGCACTTGCCCACAACAACTTGCACCAGCAACATATTCTGCTTCAGTTGTAGAGTTGGCCACCATTGTTTGCTTCTTACATTGCCATGATATGAGTTTGCAGCCAAGAAATTGACATCTACCAGTTGTGGATTTTCTGTCTAGGGTTGCATTAGCATAGTCACTATCAGAATAAGCCGCCAAGTCAAAAGATGATTCCCTTGGATACCATAGACCCAACCTAGGTTGACCCTTGAGATATCTAAAGATCCTTTTGACTGCTGTGAGATGAGAAACTTTGGGATGTACTTGAAACCTTGCACATACACATACTGAGAACATGATATCTGGTCTTGATGATGTAAGGTACATCAAGGACCCAATCATTGATCTATAATTGTGCAAATCCACATCTTCACCCTCAGCATCCTTGAGTAACCCCTTTTCTGAATCCATTGGTTTACTTGCAACTTTAGAATCTGCAAACTGAAACTTCCTCAAGATCTCTGCTACATACTTATCTTGGCTGATAAATATGCCTTCATTTGATTGTTTCACTTGGAGACCCAGAAAGAAAGTAAGTTCCCCCATGGAACTCATTTCAGACTTACTATGCATAAGTTTTTCAAACTCTACACACAACTCTTGGTTTGTGGATCCAAAGATAATGTCATCAACATAAATCTGCACCAGCAAGATGTCTTTCTTGGTTCTTTTGATGAACAAAGTTGGATCAATCTTGCCTACTTGAAATCCATTTTCCAATAAATAGAAAGCCAATGTTTCATACCATGCCCTAGGAGCTTGGTGTAGACCATAAAGAGCCTTGGTAACCCTATACACCTTGTCTGGATATTCTGCATCAATGAAGCCTGGAGGTTGAGAAACATACACTTCTTCTCCAATAGTACCATACAGAAAGGCACTCTTGACATCCATTTGGTAAACAGTGAAGCCTATGAAAGAAGCATAGGCCAAGAATAGCCTAATTGCTTCAAGTCTTGCAACTGGAGCAAAAACCTCTTCATAATCCACCCCTTCTTCTTGAGTATACCCTTGGGCTACCAATCTTGCTTTGTTTCTGATCACAATTCCCCTTTCATCTTTCTTATTCCTGAACACCCATTTGGTTCCAATTGCCAAGTGACCTTTAGGCAAATCAACCAGTTTCCAAACCTTCTGAAGCTTGAATTAAAGAAGCTCTTCTTGCATTGCTTCAACCCAACTTGAATCATCTAAGGCTTTGTTAATGTTTTTGGGTTCAGCCTGTGAGAGAAAACATGAAAACAGGCATATGTTGGCAACTTCATGATTCTTTTCTTCATAAATAGATGAGATAAACCCTTCTTGGTCTGAAGTCAAGACTTGAGTTCTTGTTCTAACACCAGAATCAATGCTACCAATCACATTATCAATGGAGTGATCTTTGAGAATTCTTGTGTTGTGTGTTGTAGGAACTTCATAGGTAAGTGGAAGATTGCCAATCCCCACATTTTTTGGAAAAGAATCATTTGATTGAACATTTAATGGTTCAGCAGTACCAACTTGTGAACTGGCAGTACCATTTGGTGAACTAGCAGTATCATTTTCATTTGCACTACTTTCTTGATTCTCTTGACCCTGAGTTCCATGATCATCTTCAACACCTTCATTTGTTGTATTTGAAGGTTCTTCATGACTTGAAGATAAATCCAATCCTTTCCAAATTGGCATCCAGATGTAATCTTGATCTTCAGGTGTTTCAACATTGTCTTCAAAACCTGCATTATCATTAGTATTTGTACCTGTAACAGGCACATAATTCATAGATTCTGAAAGCCTATCAATGTCAAACATCCAATCTGGCCCAATGCCTTTAACATTATAGTTTCTCTTGAAACTCTATGTGCTGATTATTGTTTCTTCTGCCAAACATTATACACCCTATAGGCCTTACTTTGCAAAGAATACCCTATCATGTAGCCTTCATCAGCTTTTCCTTCAAACTTTCCTAGATGATCTTTGGTATTGAGAATAGTGACATGACATCCAAAAGGTCTCATAAAACTTAAAGATGGTGTTCTACCAAAGAAAAGTTCATAAGGAGTCTTTTTATGGGGTTTAATCACAAGAACCCTGTTCTGCACATAACAAGCAGTACCTACTGCTTCAGCCCAAAATGAAATAGGCAACTTAGAGTCTACTAACATTGTTCTAGCAGCCTCTATTAGTGTCCTATTTTTCCTTTCTGCTACTCCATTTTGCTGTGGGGTTCTAGCTACACTAAATTCTCTTTTTATTCCTTTTTCTTTGCAAAATTCATCCATAACCCTATTCTTAAATTCTGTCCCATTGTCACATCTGATGACTTTCACGTTCTTATCAGCTTGGTTTTCTACCTCAGTTATATAAGACTTAAGGATCTCACTAGTTTCATGCTTAGATCTTAAAAAGAAAACCCAAGAAAATCTGCTGTAATCATCAGTAACTACAAGACAATATTTCTTACCATTCAAGCTACTCACATTAGTAGGACCAAAAAGGTCCATATGAAGCATGTATAAAGCTTGAGAAATTGAGTTATGGGTCTTGGGCTTACAAGAAGCTCTATGTTGTTTGCCTTTTTGACAATCAACACAGGTTTGGTCATTTTGAAAAATCTTTTTGGGTAAACCTTTAACCAAATCATATTTTGCAATTGTATTGATTGTTTTAAAGTTTATATGACCAAGCCTTCTATGCCAAAGCATAGATTCATCCAATGAGGCTTTTGCTACTAGACAAGTTAAACTCTCCTTAGGAACAATGTTCTTTAAATCAACACTGTACATATTGTTCCCTCTAGGAATTCTAAGAAGTACTTGATTTTCATCAGGCATCTTAAAATTAGGAGAAAGAACAAGACATTCAGTCTCACAGAAAAGAACATTATTCTTTTTGTCACACATTTGTGAAACACTAAGGAGATTAAACTGAAGCTCTTTTACAAAGTACACATTTTCAAAATCTAATTTACTGGTTTTGATTGTACCTTTACCAGTAATCTTTCCTTTGATTCCTCCCCCAAAGGTAACATATCCTCCATCAAATGATTTGAAGTCTGTGAGGTAAGACATGTTGCCTGTCATGTGCCTTGAACATCCACTATCTACATATCCTTGACCAGCAATATCATTTGAATGTTCCTACACATATATAAACATATTAGTTTCCTTGGGGTACCCAAGCCATAACTGAATTGGGTTTGCCTCTTGCATCAATGTAATCAAACCTCTTTAGGACTGTTGATGCAACTTTTGATTGGAGTGGTCTCCATATCCAACACGCTGAGGACTTAACAGCATTTTCCCTTTTATCCCATTTTGTGGTTCTTGGTCTGACAGTACTAATTTTGGCAGTACCATTTGGTCTAGCAGGACCTTTTGGTTTTGGTCTCCAATCTTGTGTTTTAACCACAGATTTCTTTTCAATGTGACTTTTCACAACTCTTGGTGCATGTTTGAAAGTATTTCTTGCACCTTTAGTAGTTGGTTTTGAGTTAACAGGCTTATTTGGTCTAACAGTATGATTAACTTTTGGTGTGTTAGACTTCACAAAACTTTTTCTGGAGTTTGTTCCATTTGATTTAGACCTTGATGTACTCCCAGAAACCCAATTGTTACAATAAGCATGAGTATGATTAAAACTACCACAGTAATAGCAGGCCTTATTGTACATAACAAAATCATCACCAAGTTGGTGTGACTTAAGATTGTTCCAATTTCTCTGGCTACCTCTAGGTTTGCTATTACACTTAGCACAACATTCAACTATTTTCAGAACAGCTTTAGCCTTAGTCTTAATTTCTACACTTTTAGGACTGGGTGGTCCTACTTTGTTTCCTTTGTTTGAAACAGTCTCTTTTTCCTCATCATCAGATGTCCAATCTTCTATAATTGGAGCATCTGAGCTCTTATCAGTGAGCACCTTTTTGTTAGAGAGTGAAGCAACACTAGTACTCTCAAAAGGTTCACTTTTCTCTACAGGTTTCTCATTTTCTAGTGGTTTATTGGTGAATTGATCCGTGTGTGAGTATATATAAATAAATATAGTATCGTGCACACGTGATACTTTGGGAAATGACAAGTCAAACCTTAAGAAAAGTCAAACTTGCAAAACCCGTGGATGTGATGTGTGTGATACCGGGCAAGTGATCACCCGGGTCGTGTCCCAACGAGATGTGAATGGGCTCTTGTGGGAAGCTTTGGATTAGAGTGATTGATGATTCAGATTGATTTTGATTTTGCTTTGTTTAACAATTAGAACAGATATGCACAACTAAATTAAACGCGAATTAATTAACTTAAAAACGCGCGACGAAAAATCTAAAAAGAACTAAAAAGTAAAATTTATGAAATTTAAAACCTAAAAATGTAAAATCACTAAAAACTTATTTTAAAACTTAAATTCTAATTTTCTACACTTTTTATTTAATTATTTCTAATTATTAATTATTTAAATGCTAATTAAACTAATTTAAATTCTAAAAAAAAATACTAAATGAGCTAAGAAAATTATGAAATTGAAATATACTTAATTAAAATTTAAAAAGATAAACTCTATTAAATAGAAGCTATCACTATTTTTATATTTCGTTTAATCTAAAATAAAAAAAAACGCGAGTCGAAAACTAATTAAAATGCGTACACTAATGAGATATATGAAATACTAGTCCTACGAGTACAAATCTAATTTAAAAACTAAATTTGTAACAGAAAATAAAATTCTACAAAAGTTTAGGGGCAAAAAGTGAAAAATTAAAACTTTAAATATGCTAAAACAAAGACAGGGGCCAAATTGTAATTTTCCGAAACTTATTCTAAACTAAAAACAGAATTCAGACAAAGACAAGGACCAAATATGACTAAACTGAAACTCGAGGACTGACTTGTAAAAAGGGCAAACTAAAAACGTTTTTAGACCAGAAATACCCCAGGTTCGATCCTGGTTAACTTCCAATTTTTAAAACTATTTTTCTTTTACTTTTCTCTTGAAAACTCGATTGCCAAATGATAAAATAAGCTAACACAATGAGTTTTAACTTTTTATAATTCGAAATAAGCTCACAAATAAGCTCGAAATGAGCTCAAAAACACAGCAGGTCTGCTGTTACACTTCGATGAGCAGGGCAAAAGGGCCAACTTCAAGCCCTCGACAAGCTATCAAAAACTCTCTCTAAAATCCTAAGAAAAATTTACCAAACACACAAGCTGGTGAACTATTCGAATCCAAAAGACCAAGTTATTTAAGCTTAAAACGAAGGCATTAGAAATTCTTGAAAATCTGCAAAAACCTGGAAAACCAAAACTTAACTTTTGACTATTTTCAGTTCTTAACAATCTTTGACCAAAACGAACTTTGAATGATCCTAGGTGATTTAATATGTTAAATTAAGCTACATTAAGACTAGATTAAGCTACCTTAACAAATGTTGTACATAGAATGAAGAATTGGCAGGCTGCCATTCACCTCAGTTCAGCAGAATCAAGAATCAAGCAACTTTTGACTTTTTGTATTAAACCTACCAATTTTAAGACTTATTTGACTCTAATACGACTGAAGGACACTAACCAAGCAGATTAACAAGCAGAAAAACAACTAGACCTAACAGAATTCAAATAAACCAAACACCCTTGATTAGGTAGTTTACACTAGGTTTTGATGATTTAAGCTAAATTTAACCAAACTAATTATCCTAATAAGCTACCTAACTGATTTTAAAGACAATTGCTCAGCAAAATCTAACTAAGGATTATGAGGACTTGATATGGCAATTAAGCTAAAAAAAACTTATCAACACAGTTGAATAAGTGAATCACAAACAAGAACTTGAACTTTTAAAACACCCAACTCCAAGCAATTCTAACTAATAATCAACAATGAAAATATAATTTAAGCAGTAAAATAAGCAGACTTGAACAATATTTAACCACTAAAACTAAGATTCACAATTTGTGCTAATAATACACTTAAGAACTAAAATCTGAAATCAAGAATATAACACCTTGAATCCTGGCTGAACCAGGGAACCTTGAAACTGCTACAAGCTCTAGCTTGTTGTAAAACAAGCTAGTAAAAATCCATCTGCCAATTCCATTACTTGGCACTTCCAATGCTTCCAGTCAAATGCATAGGTACCCTGTGTATCTATTATTTTTCTGATTCTATTTCCTTTTTTATGTTTTCTTATGTAATTTAAGAACTTAGGTGAACTTACTAAACATTGATAACTAATAAAGAGGTTAAACCATTATTTTAGCTAAGATTTGAAAATTACATGGAACTGAAAATGATAAAGGAGACTTGAAGTAATGAAATAAAACTTGATATCAACTGAAAAGAACACGTTACAATGCTAAGGTTTTACTGGAAATGTAAATTAACAACAATTTTAACATAAGTAAAAATAAGCTAAAAAACTACACACTTGCTCAGTTGCTTCTCTTTCTTCTTATAGGCTCCAATTAGGGTTTCTGAGGTCTCTGAGTAAATCCCACTTCAATTCAGAACCGTTGGATGAGCTAAATTCAATCTTGGCCGTTCCTTTGATTTTGGCGCCAAAAATCCTTCAACCTACTTCCTGATAACTTGAAAACCGAGAAGATGCATTAAATGCATTTTGGAGTTTGGTGGGAGGATTGAGTGATAAGGACAATGTTGGTGAGTTGGAGGTGAGGGGGGGGAAAACTGCGTTTGCAGAGATGAGTGGGAGTGGTTGGATGGTTTTTTATTTAATTTGGAAGGGAAGGGATTATTTGACCGAGGGTTGACTGAGGTTAGCTAAATAACGGGGCATTGGGTTTTTAAGGGTGTGGGATTTGGGCTGTGTAGTGGGCTAGGATTAGGTTGGGCTTGGGTTAAGTAAAGATAGGTTTGGTTGTTTATTTTATTTTTGGTCCGGTTTGGTTTGTTTAAGTGAATAAGCCCAAGGACCATTTTGTAATTTCCTGAATTTTTGAGGACCAATTTGCTCATCTTCCAAAATTCTTCCAAGGGTAAAACCTGCCATGTTTCCAAAATCCAAGAACCAAAATTGTACTTTTCCAATTTTTAAAATTCCCAGGGACTGTTTTTGACAGATTTCAAACTTGAGGGACCAAAGATGTAATTTATCCAAACTTTTCACCAAAGGACTAAATATGATATTTTATGATTAAAAAGGACCTTTGGTGATTTTTCTGACAAAACAAATGCATAGGGACTAGTTTTGACAATTTTTGAAACTTGAGGGACTGAAACTGCCAATTTTGCAAACTTTGTTCGTTTTTCAACTGTTTTTAAACATTTTGCATTTAAAACACATAAAACACAATCCCTGGGATATTTTCAGTATTTTGATGCATTTTTGAGTGTTTTTGAATGTTTTGGCAGTTCAGATAAGGTAAAAATGATGAGTATTTACACACTCATCAATCCCCCACACTAAACTATTGCTAGTCCCTAGCAATCTTTTATGAAGTTTTGATGGATTTTTCTCTTTACCAGATATCCATCATTTCTGGAGTAGCCAAATGTTTCAGTTCAAGTAAGAACTATGGTACACCGATAACCATGTGATTTTGAGCAAACCACCAGCTGCCAACGGTTTTGATTAGTCTTTACCAGAAGCCGTTTGCTTCTGGACTAGCCAACTCTTGATGGACAAAGTCAACATCTTGGTGAGCTGATTACCAATCATGGTTTTTCCACTTGCCTTTACCACAAGCCATAATCTTGCGGGCTAGCCAACTCTTCATCTTTTAAAGATATGGTGAGTCGAATACCATACAATTTTGGGCAAATTGCAAGCCGTCAACGGATTTGAGATATCTTTACCCAGAGCCGTTTGCTCCAGGATTAGCCAATCCTTTTGTGGGTTAGACATGGTGGACTGATTACCATTTGTTGTGTAAGTGCAAACACTTACACCAAAAAAATTTTTTGGCCAAAAATGGGGGAATTAGATGGTTTATATATCGTGATGAAATTCGTGAGAATCCCCCCCACACTTAGAAATGAATATTGCCCTCAATATTCAAAGTACCGGCTATTATGCCGAAACTGAGAACGTAAAAGGGAAATACTACGGCCATTATTTTATTTTTGTGGTCATATATACAATTTTTTTTTTTTTTTTTTTTTTTTTTTTTTTTTTTTTTTTTTTTTTTTTTTTTTTTTTTTTTTTTGAAAACACACATATATACAACAGCATGGGGCATCTCCCCCACACTAGGGTGGTAGAAAATAGAAAGAAGTCAGAAATATGGGTGAAAACCCATATGGTGCTTGAGTTTTTGATCACCGAGTCACTAGCTTGACTCGACCCCGAATTGAGTTGATTTCTCCCGAACAGTCAGGTTTGTCACTCAAGCTGACCGCTTGTGAACGGCCAACCGTAACAAAGGGTTCCTGAACAGCCCGGGAGAAAAATCAATTTAAAAGTCTATGGGGAAGTAAGTGGGAGAGACCATCTCCCCCACACTAGGTAGTAGAAAAGAGAAAGAAAACAGAGACACGGGTGAGAACCCATGTTTTGCTAATGTTTTTGATCACCGAGTCACTAGCTTGACTCGATCCCCGCATTCATTGGTTCTTGGGGAAAGTTTGAAGATCCGGGACAACCATGGGTGGTATGTCCTCTCCAAAGTAATGTTTCAACCGATGGCCATTCACTTTAAAGTTAGGTCCGTCAGCTTGAGATAACTCAACGGTACCATATGGATAAACTTTTGTGATAGTGAATGGACCAGACCAACGGGATTTGAGTTTACCCGAGAAAATCTTCAATCTTGAGTTGAAAAGAAGGACTCGATCACCGACGTTAAAAACGCGGTTCTTAATTTTTGAGTCATGGAGCTTCTTTGTTTTTTCCTTGTAGATCAAAGAGTTTTCATAGGCTTGATCACGAAGTTCATTTAATTCATTTATTTGAACTTTTCGGTGATCACCCGCTGTCTGAAGGTCAAAGTTTGCATGCTTGAGGGCCCAGTAGGCTTTGTGCTCAAGCTCAATCGGCAGATGACACGCCTTTCCGTACACAAGCTTGTATGGAGTGCACCCGATGGGTGTTTTGTAAGCTGTACGAAAGGCCCAGAGTGCGTCATCTAGCTTATCCGACCAAGAGGCACGATTTTCTCCTACGGTCCTTTCTAAGATTCTTTTAATTCCTCGATTGGTAACTTCCACTTGCCCACTTGTTTGGGGGTGATACGCGGTAGAAAGACGGTGTGTAACACCATACTTTTGCATGACTTTATCAAACTTGTCATTGCAGAAATGCGTACCACGATCACTGATAATAGCACGTGGAGTTCCAAAACGAGCAAAAAGAGATTTCAAAAATTTCACAACAACTCGGGCATCATTTGTGGGTAAAGCTTTTGCTTCAACCCATTTTGACAAATAGTCAACGGCCACGAGAATGTATTTGTTTCCTCGAGATGATGGAAATGGCCCCATAAAGTCAATGCCCCATATGTCAAAGATTTCACAAACTTGAATGACATTTTGTGGCATTTCGTTTCTTTGTGAAATATTTCCGTGACGTTGACAATCGTCACAAGCTTTGACTATTTCCTGGGCATCCTTGTAAATTGTGGGCCAATAGAAACCGGAATCAAACACCTTTTTGGCGGTGTAGTTGGGATTATGATGTCCCCCAGTAGGTCCAGAATGGCAAGCCTTGAGAATATCGATGGCTTCCTGACCATAAACACACCGCCGGATGACTTGATCCGCACAGATTTTAAACAAGTAGGGGTCGTCCCAGAAATAATGTTTGACATCCTTGAAGAACTTATTCTTCTGTTGGGACGACATCCCTTTCACAACAAAGTTACCCGCATGGTAGTTTGCAAAGTCGGCAAACCATGGGGTAGTAGAATCTCCACGAAAGGTAACCGCGTTGAGTGCTTCGAGAGGAAACGTTTCATTGATTTCCTTTTTCTCGAACACATCTTGATGAGGGTTTTCCAATCGGGACAGATGATCAGCAGCTAGGTTTTCAGCTCCTTTTTTATCACGTATTGTGATATCAAATTCTTGTAGGAGGAGAACCCAACGGAGCAATCTCGGCTTTGCATCTTGTTTTGCAAAGAGATATTTGAGAGCCGAGTGATCCGTATACACTACACATTTTGTCAAGATCAAGTATGGCCGAAACTTCTCAAAGGCATACACCACAGCCAACAATTCTTTTTCTGTAGTGGTGTAATGAGTTTGAGCTTCAGTCATAGTTTTACTTGCGTAGTGGATAGGCTGAAAATGTTTGGCTTTACGTTGCCCCAGGACTGCACCGATAGCGAAATCACTTGCATCGCACATGAGCTCAAATGGCAAGTCCCAATCGGGGGCAACTAAAATGGGTGCTTCAGTAAGCTTTTTCTTTAGAGTTTGAAAAGCTTCAACGCACTCAGGAGAGAAGATAAAAGGAGCATCCTTTTCAAGGAGATGAGTCATAGGCCGGGCGATTTTAGAAAAATCTTGTATGAATCTACGATAAAATCCGGCATGACCCAAAAAACTCCGAATACCTTTGACGGTAGTGGGATGAGGTAATTTAGCAATGACATCAACCTTAGCTCTGTCAACCTCAATCCCACTCTTGGAAATCTTATGGCCGAGGACAATGCCCTCTTTAACCATAAAGTGACTTTTCTCCCAATTTAGACAAAGATTGGTGTCTTTACACCTTTTCAACATGTTTTCTAAATTGGAGAGACATGCTTGGAACGAATCCCCAATGACCGAGAAGTCATCCATAAAGACCTCCATTGTTTTACCGATCATGTCGGTGAATATGGCCATCATACACCTTTGGAACGTGCCCGGAGCATTACATAGGCCGAAAGGCATACGTTTATAAGCAAAAGTTCCATAAGGGCACGTAAAGGTAGTCTTTTCTTGATCCTGCGGATCAATGGGGATCTGAAAGTATCCCGAGAAACCATCTAGGAAACAATAGTACTCATTTCCCGCTAATCTCTCGAGCATCTGGTCCATGAAGGGTAGAGGAAAATGGTCTTTTCGGGTGGCATCATTTAACTTGCGATAGTCAATGCAGACACGCCACCCTGTAACCAATCGAGTTGGAATCAACTCATTTTCTTCATTTGTGATAACAGTAATACCACCCTTTTTAGGAACGCAATGAATGGGACTAACCCAAGGACTATCTGAGATAGGGTAAATCAATCCGGCATCAAGAAGTTTGAGAACCTCTTGTTTGATAACCTCATGAATTTTTGGATTCACCCTTCTTTGATGTTGTACTGCCGGTTTGAAATCATCCTCCATTAAAATCTTGTGAGTACAAAATTCAGGGTTAATACCCTTGATGTCGGAGAGCTTCCAAGCAATTGCTTGCTTGTGTGATTTCAAAACTTTTATGAGAGCAGTCTTTTCATCCTTACTCAAATTTTTAGCAATTATGACGGGTAATTTATCATCACCCTCCAAAAATGCATACTCGAGATGAGGTGGTAAGTCCTTAAGTTCGACCTCAGGAAACTCATCGTTTTTCTCAACCGATTTGATTTCCTCTTTATGAAGTTTTTGTGGAAGAACAGGAGGAACAGAGGGATCTTCATTTAACATTTTCTCAATGAGAAGGATATCCCCCTCTACATCAATCTCTTGGTTATCAATTCCATCGGGAACCGAATCACTTTTGAGAAAGGCTTCTATTTCCTCTAAGATGAAGTCACTTCCCTCAAACGGAGTGAGAGAAGGAGAAGAATTGGCGATTATAGGTTCAGAAGATGGAGTGGGATCACCACTTGAAGAATTATGAACATAACCAAGAACTTCTTGAGAGTACTCCTCTGAAGCAACATCAATGACATCTATTCGGTTAACCGATTCAGAGTCATAATTTGAGGAGTACCTCGAAGTTTGATCGAGGTTAAAAGTGACTGCTTCATTACCAACACGAAGAGTTATTTCCTCTTCGAAAACATCAATTAGAGCACGGCCCGTCCTTAGGAATCCTCTTCCAAGAATGAGAGGAACCCTTGGATCAGCATCGAATTCAACAACAACGAAGTCAGCCGGAAAATGGAACTTTCCTACTTTCACGAATACATCTTCGGCAATGCCGAGTGGACGAGTGATAGAACGATCTGCAAGCTCAAGAGTCATGCAGGTAGGAGTAAGTTCAGGAAGAGAAAGTTTCCTCCATACAGAATTAGGCATCAGGTTAATGCTAGCGCCAAGATCGGCCAAGGCGAAGCATTCAACCATTCCTGGAAAAACACACGGGATGAGAAATTTTCCAGGATCTCCAAGCTTCTCGGGAAGCTTCTTTAAAATTGCTGCAGAGCAATTCTCGTTTAAAGGAGTTCTTGCCATTTCGTACAATTTTTCCTTATTGCTCAACAAGTTCTTGATCATTGATGCAAATTTGGGCATCATGATGATAGCATCCGCAAGGCTTATGTCAAAGTGCAAATCTTGAAAGATTTGATAGAACTTTTCCAATTGGTGAGTAGCCTTTTCACGGAGCTTTTGCTCATTGAGTCGTGATGGATAAGGAATCGAAGGTTTGGATTTAGGGATCTCAACGGGAGTTTCAGCGGATTCAAAGACAACTCCAGGTTTGAGTTTGGTTTTTGGGACATCCTGAGGATGGACGTGTGCGGTACTTTGTGGGCTAGTAATGTGCACCTTGTCCTTTGTCGCCTCAGGCTCACGTTCTACTACCTTAGGAAGAGAAGAAGCGGTAGTAGAAGTCTCGGGTCCATCATAAGCTTTGCCACTGCGTGTGGTGATAGCTTTAAGTTCACCCTTTGGGTTGACCACAGTATTACCAGGGAGACCTCCCGAGGTAGAAGGTGGAGTGAGATGGCTTATGAGACTAGAAAGCATGTTCTCGATGTTGTTTTGAGACTGTTCCATCTTGTTGTTTGTAGCCATAAGCTCACTCTTCAGCTCATTACCTTGCTTGGTTATTGAAGATTGCAAATCATTCCTCAAAGTAAAGATTTGATTTTGCATCGCCTTCATTTTGGTATCATTAACTTTGATATAGTTATTGAGTTCACTTGAAGGCGGTTCTTGGTAATTAGGAGCTGAATACCCTTGGTTACCCCTTTGGGGCTGGTATTGATTGTTCTGATTGGTTGGGGCATTAAATTGATTTTGCATGTTTTGCCCTCTTTGCTGACTAGGATTAAACCTATTTGGATTATTGGGTTGAGGAAATCCGGGTGGTCCATTTTGAGGACGGTAGTTTGGTTCCACTTGAAGACGGTATTGGGTACCTCCTTGGTTGGAACTACCGGCTATTGCATTAATTTCAAATGTGCCATCGGTGGCAGTACAATTATAATATGCATGTGGACCACCACAAGTGACACAAACTTCTACCTTTTTGACTTCGGCAGGTTGAGAAGTTTGCGGAGAAGAAGAGGCTTTCTTTTGGGTGAGCACCAAACCGTGAATAGCTTCCATGATTTTGTCAAATTTAGCATCGGAGCTAGATTGACTCATGGGCGATGAATTAGAAGGACCAGCATTCACTTGGGAAACAACCGGCTTGCTTCGTGGAATGCGGACCTTAGACTTATTCTCGATGATCGCTAAAGCATCCTTTGTGGTTCGGTTCAAGAAATTACCTCCCGCGGAGGAATTGAGAGAGTCTTGATCAGCTGAGCTCACACCATTGTAGAAAGTGTCGAGTTGCATCAACTCAGAGAAACCATGATGCGGACATTTGCGAAGCATTTCTTTATAACGATCCCATGCTTCACTAAATGATTCATCGAATTTTTGTGAAAATTTCATGATTTCGTTTTTAAGACTCGTGGTTTTGGAAGGAGGAAAAAATTCATTCACGAACTTCTTAACCAAATCTTCCCATGTTAGAATCGATCGAGGGGGTTGTTTATCGAGCCAAATTCGGGCTGTCCCATCGATGGAAAACGGGAAAAGAAGAAGTTTGATTGAATCTTCCGGGACATTTTTGCATTTGATGGTGGATGTGATTTTATTGAACCATCGAATGTGATCTTGAGGATCTTCCCTATCAAAACCATAGAATTGCCGCTGGGTTAGAAGATTTATTAACCCAGTCTTGAGTTCAAAATTCTCGGCCACGATGGCCGGAACAACGATAGCATCTCCGTAACCCTCGGTGGGTGCTTGGAGAAGCTCATTCATAGTCGGCTCAGCCGCCATGAGATCAGGAATAGCACGAACGTCGGGTTCGGCTATTGAAGAAGAACGTCTACGCCTACGACCTCGTCTTCGAGGAATGGTGTCAAGCTCACGTAATGGGCTCGCAGACCTAGAAGAACGCGTGCGCATGCACTAGAACACAACTCTAAGAAGCCTCAGAGTCGAGAGAATTATGAAAAAGGATGGAAGATTCTTTTTATTTTTATTTTTGAAAAGTGAAAACAAATCCAATTAAAACAAGATCGAGAGAAAACACAAGTGAACTTAAACCAATAATCACAAGATGAATGGCTTCTTTGAAAAAGGTACACCACTCACAAGGATACAAAGGCAAGTTTTAATCTTTGGTTTGGGAACTTATTATGGTCGTACCCCCAGTTAGGTAGTACTCTGCCTTGGTTTTCGACGGTAATTTTATTTATTTATTGTTATTTATTATTAACAAAGAAAACAGAAAATGTTTTTTGGGTTTTTATTTTTTTATATGATAATATATATACAAAAGAAAAGAAAAATATTTTTTGTTTTTTATATTGTTTTTGAGAAATAGGAACTTCTCGAAAGAAGGATCTCGAATCACTAATCGCTTGAACTTAACACAAAAGTCGCAGCACACGTCCCCGGCAGCGGCGCCAAATTTTGATCCGTGTGTGAGTATATATAAATAAATATAGTATCGTGCACACGTGATACTTTGGGAAATGACAAGTCAAACCTTAAGAAAAGTCAAACTTGCAAAACCCGTGGATGTGATGTGTGTGATACCGGGCAAGTGATCACCCGGGTCGTGTCCCAACGAGATGTGAATGGGCTCTTGTGGGAAGCTTTGGATTAGAGTGATTGATGATTCAGATTGATTTTGATTTTGCTTTGTTTAACAATTAGAACAGATATGCACAACTAAATTAAACGCGAATTAATTAACTTAAAAACGCGCGACGAAAAATCTAAAAAGAACTAAAAAGTAAAATTTATGAAATTTAAAACCTAAAAATGTAAAATCACTAAAAACTTATTTTAAAACTTAAATTCTAATTTTCTACACTTTTTATTTAATTATTTCTAATTATTAATTATTTAAATGCTAATTAAACTAATTTAAATTCTAAAAAAAAATACTAAATGAGCTAAGAAAATTATGAAATTGAAATATACTTAATTAAAATTTAAAAAGATAAACTCTATTAAATAGAAGCTATCACTATTTTTATATTTCGTTTAATCTAAAATAAAAAAAAACGCGAGTCGAAAACTAATTAAAATGCGTACACTAATGAGATATATGAAATACTAGTCCTACGAGTACAAATCTAATTTAAAAACTAAATTTGTAACAGAAAATAAAATTCTACAAAAGTTTAGGGGCAAAAAGTGAAAAATTAAAACTTTAAATATGCTAAAACAAAGACAGGGGCCAAATTGTAATTTTCCGAAACTTATTCTAAACTAAAAACAGAATTCAGACAAAGACAAGGACCAAATATGACTAAACTGAAACTCGAGGACTGACTTGTAAAAAGGGCAAACTAAAAACGTTTTTAGACCAGAAATACCCCAGGTTCGATCCTGGTTAACTTCCAATTTTTAAAACTATTTTTCTTTTACTTTTCTCTTGAAAACTCGATTGCCAAATGATAAAATAAGCTAACACAATGAGTTTTAACTTTTTATAATTCGAAATAAGCTCACAAATAAGCTCGAAATGAGCTCAAAAACACAGCAGGTCTGCTGTTACACTTCGATGAGCAGGGCAAAAGGGCCAACTTCAAGCCCTCGACAAGCTATCAAAAACTCTCTCTAAAATCCTAAGAAAAATTTACCAAACACACAAGCTGGTGAACTATTCGAATCCAAAAGACCAAGTTATTTAAGCTTAAAACGAAGGCATTAGAAATTCTTGAAAATCTGCAAAAACCTGGAAAACCAAAACTTAACTTTTGACTATTTTCAGTTCTTAACAATCTTTGACCAAAACGAACTTTGAATGATCCTAGGTGATTTAATATGTTAAATTAAGCTACATTAAGACTAGATTAAGCTACCTTAACAAATGTTGTACATAGAATGAAGAATTGGCAGGCTGCCATTCACCTCAGTTCAGCAGAATCAAGAATCAAGCAACTTTTGACTTTTTGTATTAAACCTACCAATTTTAAGACTTATTTGACTCTAATACGACTGAAGGACACTAACCAAGCAGATTAACAAGCAGAAAAACAACTAGACCTAACAGAATTCAAATAAACCAAACACCCTTGATTAGGTAGTTTACACTAGGTTTTGATGATTTAAGCTAAATTTAACCAAACTAATTATCCTAATAAGCTACCTAACTGATTTTAAAGACAATTGCTCAGCAAAATCTAACTAAGGATTATGAGGACTTGATATGGCAATTAAGCTAAAAAAAACTTATCAACACAGTTGAATAAGTGAATCACAAACAAGAACTTGAACTTTTAAAACACCCAACTCCAAGCAATTCTAACTAATAATCAACAATGAAAATATAATTTAAGCAGTAAAATAAGCAGACTTGAACAATATTTAACCACTAAAACTAAGATTCACAATTTGTGCTAATAATACACTTAAGAACTAAAATCTGAAATCAAGAATATAACACCTTGAATCCTGGCTGAACCAGGGAACCTTGAAACTGCTACAAGCTCTAGCTTGTTGTAAAACAAGCTAGTAAAAATCCATCTGCCAATTCCATTACTTGGCACTTCCAATGCTTCCAGTCAAATGCATAGGTACCCTGTGTATCTATTATTTTTCTGATTCTATTTCCTTTTTTATGTTTTCTTATGTAATTTAAGAACTTAGGTGAACTTACTAAACATTGATAACTAATAAAGAGGTTAAACCATTATTTTAGCTAAGATTTGAAAATTACATGGAACTGAAAATGATAAAGGAGACTTGAAGTAATGAAATAAAACTTGATATCAACTGAAAAGAACACGTTACAATGCTAAGGTTTTACTGGAAATGTAAATTAACAACAATTTTAACATAAGTAAAAATAAGCTAAAAAACTACACACTTGCTCAGTTGCTTCTCTTTCTTCTTATAGGCTCCAATTAGGGTTTCTGAGGTCTCTGAGTAAATCCCACTTCAATTCAGAACCGTTGGATGAGCTAAATTCAATCTTGGCCGTTCCTTTGATTTTGGCGCCAAAAATCCTTCAACCTACTTCCTGATAACTTGAAAACCGAGAAGATGCATTAAATGCATTTTGGAGTTTGGTGGGAGGATTGAGTGATAAGGACAATGTTGGTGAGTTGGAGGTGAGGGGGGGGAAAACTGCGTTTGCAGAGATGAGTGGGAGTGGTTGGATGGTTTTTTATTTAATTTGGAAGGGAAGGGATTATTTGACCGAGGGTTGACTGAGGTTAGCTAAATAACGGGGCATTGGGTTTTTAAGGGTGTGGGATTTGGGCTGTGTAGTGGGCTAGGATTAGGTTGGGCTTGGGTTAAGTAAAGATAGGTTTGGTTGTTTATTTTATTTTTGGTCCGGTTTGGTTTGTTTAAGTGAATAAGCCCAAGGACCATTTTGTAATTTCCTGAATTTTTGAGGACCAATTTGCTCATCTTCCAAAATTCTTCCAAGGGTAAAACCTGCCATGTTTCCAAAATCCAAGAACCAAAATTGTACTTTTCCAATTTTTAAAATTCCCAGGGACTGTTTTTGACAGATTTCAAACTTGAGGGACCAAAGATGTAATTTATCCAAACTTTTCACCAAAGGACTAAATATGATATTTTATGATTAAAAAGGACCTTTGGTGATTTTTCTGACAAAACAAATGCATAGGGACTAGTTTTGACAATTTTTGAAACTTGAGGGACTGAAACTGCCAATTTTGCAAACTTTGTTCGTTTTTCAACTGTTTTTAAACATTTTGCATTTAAAACACATAAAACACAATCCCTGGGATATTTTCAGTATTTTGATGCATTTTTGAGTGTTTTTGAATGTTTTGGCAGTTCAGATAAGGTAAAAATGATGAGTATTTACACACTCATCATTTTCTAGTGGTTTATTGGTGAATTCATGTAAACCTGATTCTGCAAGATCTAAACCTAGGGGACAAGGGATTCCTCTGTAAGGAGGTGGACAAGTCTTGTATCCAATCCCAGATTTGATTCTCTTGTTCATTTGATTTTCAACTATGCTTCTAGTACAGTCAGAAGCAGTTTCTAATGTGGTAACAGTTAGTTGAATATTATCCTTTGCCAATTTCACTTTAGCAAACTCAGTTCTTAACAGGTTTATTTCAGCATCTTTCAAAAATATTTCCCTATTAAGAATGGCTTTTGTGTCAGAAAAAGTGAGTTCATTTTCCCAAAAATGGATTATCTGTTTCTCAAGTTTGGCCATACCACACTTATGATTAACTAGGTCTTGATGAGTTTTTCTTTGTTCTACTTTCAATTCATCATAAAGTTTTATTAAAGTTTGTAATTCTTCAAAAACTTTACAAGTATTAGAACATTTAGTAATTTGTACCTCAGGATTGGAGAAAGCCATTAAAGCCATTTCATCTGAAGTTGACTCCTCTTCACCCATAAAGCTCCAATCAAAACCCAGCCCATCAATAGCTACCATAGCTTTAGGCTCAGTGATTTCCACAGCCTTGCTCTTGTTTTCAAAGCTTCCTTTCTTCTCAAAGCTTCCCTTGTTCTTGTTCTCAAAACCTCTTCCCTTATCATCCTGCTTCTTTGGTCTTCTACACTCTCTTGAGTAGTGACCCTTCATGTGGCAGTTGTAGCACTCCACTTTAGACTTGTCATACCCAGCAGGCTCATTACCATTTATGGTAATCTTCTTTCCAGTCCTCATCAGCAATTTCTTAGCCCTTATGCTATGAAGTGAAAGTTGCCACTTTATGTCCATTTACTCAAGATCATCATCATTGATCTCTTGAATCTCTTCAAAAGTCAATATGGAACCATTGTGTTGTGATGTCAGGAAAGCACAACCAATTGTTTCATCTAGAATTGTTTTGGTACTGCTAGTAGTATTGGCAGTACCAAAATTTGTGTTGGTAGTACCTTCTTCACCACCATCTTTTTCTTTATCTACTATCCTTGAGGTGCTGGGAGATGACACAAAGGCCATATTTCCTGAGCTTGAACTAGTAGACTTCTTTACTTCATGCTCTACTATCTTGAAGTTGTTGTAAAGATCATTAAGACTCATTTGATCAATATCTGGTTTGTTTTTCCTGACAATGACATGCATGGCCCATTCAGAGGGTAAACTCCTAAGAAATTTGGAGTTTAAGTCTTCTTGAGGTATCAGCACTTCATGAATGGCTAACTGACTTGAAAGCTTTTGTAGTCTATTGAACATGCTGTCCAATGACTCATTTGTTGTGGCTGTAAAGTTTTCAAACTGATGTTTGAGGAGAGTTTTCTGAGTTTTCTTGGTGGCATCATTTCCACCAAATCTAGCCACAATAGCTTGAAAAAGGGTTTTAGCACATTTGTACTTGTTGAAGATCAAAAGCTGTTCATTTGGAATAGTCATGAGAAGCATACTCCTGGCCTTAAGATCATTTCTCTTTTGGATTCTTTCTTCTGCGGTTGTTGGGTTCACTTGCATATTTGTTACTATTGCATCGTTTACTGTGGAGGTGGTGATTGTAGGTTTGAATGAGTTTCCTTGTTCAATAATCTCCCAAAGTGCATAGTCTTGCACTTGGAAGTATTGCTCTACCCTCAGTCTCCACATATCAAATTCATTTTGTTTGAGTAATGGAAGTTTTGCAGCCACATTGGTTTGAATGTGTTCAACGTCCATTGTTCTTTTAAATCGTAAATATCAGCCTAGCTCTGATACCACTTGTGAAGGATTATACAAACATTTGGGATGTTGATCTTAATTATGTGTTTGGGATATTTAGGAATGAATGTGATGTAGTACGCGGAATTTACTATAATACACTTAAAGGAACAAAGGTGGTAAACATGCAAACGTGAGTTATAATGAACAATGAACACAACTTGAATAACACAAAACGATTCAATATTATTTATGAAATAATACGGATGATCTAACTATCACCAGGATTACAAAGGTAACCTTGAATCTTTGATTTGTTAAAGGATTTGTGAATTTGTAACTAAGTTACTAGAGAGGTTGTTCTGTTTTGGATATTACAAAGTTATTAGTTGGAAAAGATATTTCAAAGGTGGTGACTAAGGGATCCTTTTATAGGATAAGGACCCCTTATTACAAGTTGTCAAGTTGTGTATTATAATAAGATACTTGGACTTTTCTAACCTACTAATTACAACTTTCAATGTAAACTACTCAGTATTATCTTCTGCACAACATAGAAGACTGAACCACTTCTACTTAACGTGTTACATTGTACAAAGACTAATAATACAACTAAATATCTACAAATAAATATCTATCAATTTGACCTTCAACTTGGCAGGACCTTCTTTAACTAGCAGTACCTTCTCACCCAAAAGGTACTGTTAGTTTATCTTCAACTTCTTCAAAATTAACTAGCAGGCTCAATACTTCATCTGGCAGGCTCTTTGACTTGAACATTTTATTCCCAACAAGAATCTAACAAGAACTTTTCATTTTGAACAAAGATTGTTTCAAATACTCCCCCTCAATAAGTGAAATAACATCTTGAGGTTTTGATTACGAGAGGGAATACTTGTCCTTTTGAGCAGAATTATGAAAAACTTAGAATTTGATTAGTTCTACTCAAAAGTAAGAAGCTTTCACTCCTTATATTAGGATTGAGGCATTGAAGCGTACTTCAGGGTCCTTTCTTTACAAAGATCGGGTTGTGCACTGTCATATGTGCACAATCCATTATTGTTTTTACAAATCAATCAAAAGAATTCACAATTTACTCACAAACTTAAACGTTACTCAGACCGTTGGAATGTACGGATAGGAAAGCTCGGTCTTCCTCCAACATAGCTCTCTAGTCGTCTGATCTAGTCACGTCGTTTCAAGCTTTCTTCAATCTTCTTGATGAAGTTGCGAACCTCCCTTGACTCTTTAGAATTCCACCTTTGAATCTTTCCAAGTGTTATCATTCAACCTATAATTCAAGCCATCTCGAACCGTCTTTAGCGTATCATCACAGAACTTGTGGATCTCGTCAAATCGCATAAAGCTGATGTTTCCATGAGCACTCCTGTAGGTGAACCCGAAGGCAGGTTCTCCTTTAAGATGATATTGTGATGCTTCATGAATTCCTGGATACTGAAGTTATGGTCTTGTCAGGCTGAGTCTTCGTTGGTAGCTTTCAACACCTAACTAGAGATTTTCAACTCTCTCTTGAATAATTACACGCCTTATGAAGACCAGAAGAGATGTGATGAACTTGTATTGTAGATCAGTTAAAATCGTCGCATTCTTCCTTGAACTTTCTCTAGATACATGTCTTCGATGTCGTTCAAATTCAAATTTGGGAAGTCAGCTTCGCAAAACATATACTCCTTTTTATCTTGTCTTTTGACAACGATCTTCGGCATGTAATCATAACCGAACTTTATTGCAGATTCGAGAGACATGATGGCGACAATTCACTTCGTGCTTTTAACATCATGTCTTGACTTTACCCTGCTGCGATAGTAGAGCTTTCGACGTTCAGGCCAATGGTGAATCCCAAGCAGTGCATCACTGTCATATAGGACTACCTCGTCAACAAATATCGCTGCTGTAGTTTCTTCAATTGCAGGGTGTTCGAATCTTGCAGCAGGTATCCGGTATGTCAGGGAGGTTGTATATTTATGTTCAGTCTTATTCCCATGTTGAAGGTATTCCAGGTCTGTGTTGAAGAAGAATATGAAGGGAATCATGGGTTTTTCTGGTCTTCCCACCATTGGTAACGGCTTGGTCCAGTAAGTGAAGTACGGTCCATGCTTTTCGGAGGTGTGATCGATATTAGACTCAGGGTTAAGCCAGTCGATATCATTAGACATTGCACGTGCAATGTTCTCTAAGTGATATTCCAGTTCGGCTGTGCTTACGGATCTTTCTTTAAGAAGGTTGAATGCATCATTCTTGATCCTTCTTAATTCCTTCTTCCTCATCTTCTTAATACCAAATTCTTTCTTGAGTGTTTGGGTGAATTCAACTGTACGTCCAGGGAGAGGTTCTTTTTCTTCAGGTAGAGGAGGTTGAGCGTTGATCATCTCATCAAACCACCTGTACTCAGCAGTGTTATCATTGTCAAGCCATGTGACAACTTTTGGCTGTTTGTCTTTGGCTTCTTTGTCTTTCTTTGACTTCTTTTTGCGTTTGGGGGTTGATGATGGTCCAGGTCTAGATTCCAGTTGATCTTGAAAGTCATCACCGATGTTGACAAAGTGATCAGCTTCTTTTGGTGCAGACCCGGATCCTGTAGGTTTATGTTGGGTAGCTGTGGTTGTTGAAGGCTTGGTCGTTTCCTGATGTGAAGATGACAGACCCGCAGTAGACTTAGGTTTCTTTGACTGCGAGTTTGGATCGGGATCTTCATCGTCTCTTGGCCTTTTGTGAGTTGCAGCATCATCTTTGCAAGCAGTCTTTGATAGATTTACTGAGACATCAATGTAGATAACATTTTCTTCAGGACTCATGTCTTCTTTGCCAAACAATCTATCAAACATCTGAAGCTGAAGTTCTTCAAACGAGATCTCTTTTGCTGGAGTAGGGACTGTGTGAATTGTGAGAGGAGCTGTAGAGATTACCTCATTGACTATTTGTCGAATGATAGCCTTGAGTTGCCCTCGTAATGGCTTCAGACACTCTTTCAAGTCCCGTTGAACAACTTGTGATAAGTTATCTTCTAAGAACTTTTCTGTGTGGTCCATGATGAGTGCATCCATATCTTTTTGAAGAACGTCATCTACCTGCTGTTTCATTCCATGTAGTTCACTTACTTGCTCTGTTAAGCTGGTGACCATGCTTGCCAAGGTTACAAGTTGATCTTGAAGCTTCTTTTCTTTCTTGAGTCGAGCTTGCTTCACGGCTTTCTTGACTGTTGCTGCTGCATGTGAGATCATAGTGTTAACAGGCCTCTTGATTGATTTGTATGTTGATCTTGTTTGTGTTGGTGGTGGTGATGATTGAGTTGATGATTGAGGAATTGTAGCATCTTTGTTGACGTCGTCTTGATTTTTTGTTGATGCTGGAGGTAAAACTAGAGGGGAAACGGGAGGTGTATCTTTGGGAATTGGAAGAGATTCTAGAGGTGAAGTCAGAGGTGTCTGTATGAAGTTGTCAGTATGAAACTGTTCTTCTTCTTCTACATTCTTGACTACTTCTTCTTCTTGTTGTTCTTTCAACCTCTTTTCTTCATCTTCTTTTGCTTTCTCTTCCAATGTAACTTCAATTGCGGCTTGTTTCAGATCTACCTCGGTAATCACTAGGTTTTCCTCCATGTTTGTATCCTGATCAACACCATGCTCAAAGACATATTCGGACATTAAAGTTTTCCCTTCCTCATCCCTTTGATCTTCATTACATGGTTGATTAATCGCATTTGAAGTGTGAACAATGGTTGTGAGCCCAACCCCACCGGGTTGATTAACCGGATCAGGTTGGGTGCTGCTTGTTCCTCCTTCCTTACTGGGTTGAATAACCGGACTCGGAGGTGGTTGAGGGTACTCTCTGCTGACTTTAGTGATCTTGACAAGATCGTCAAGTTCTTTCTCTTTTTCGGTGCGAGTGTTGATGACAACATTCTTAAGTTTTCTTTTGTCCATCAACTTTGTCATATCAGCTTCTTCCTCTTCATCATCACCCAACTCCTTATCAGTCTCTTTGAAGAGAATTCCTTTTCTTCTTTCTTCATCTGTCTTTAATGATTCTAAGCTTAACTTCTTGGCCAATTCTTCATCTATTGCAGCATCTTCTCTGTGAACCACTTCTTCTTCATCTGACTCAGTGTCAGAGTCTGATCCATCAAAAGGTTCAGGTGTGGGTTGAGGTGTGGGTTCATCCTTGAGAAGAGTCACTGGGACTTTTCTTCTTCTGACTTTGGACGGTGCTGGCTTCTTTCACTTTAAGCTTTTAGTGCTTCCAAAGCTCCCAGTCTTAGCTTGTCTTTGACTTCGTGTTTTCACTTGAGATGGTTCAGTGTCATCCTTAGTGAAACCGACTTTTCCCTTGATGAAAGCTGCATCGTATTTACGATAATTTGCAGTTTGTTTGATTTGTTCGTCAAGGAAAGAATCAGGAAGCCTTTTGCCTTGTTTATGTGTGTTGGTGGCCAATGTATTCACCAAATCAATCTTATGATCATCAATAAATCTGTGAATCTCCTCCGTTGGATCATGAAGACGACTTACAAGTTCTGGTTGATTTTCTGTTGATCCCAGTTGAGCAATTGATCTTATTAGTTATCTTAGATATAAATCTAAAACAACAAGTATAGAAACTGTTCTTGAAATAATATTAAACACCATGCGGAATCTAATGTTTAATCTTAAGAAGAATAATCAATGAAACAGTAGAATTCTCAATAAACACTTCAATATATTAATACGAATACTCAACAGTATTAGGGTTTTACAACCTTGAAGTGAATCGACTCTAACAATGATACGTACTAAACTCTAACCCTAGAACCTCCTTTTATAGACTAAGGAGTTCTTTACAAGAAACGTATAAGTCTAACTAAATAGGATATATACAAAATCCTTTCCATACTTATCTAACTGACTATACATCATTATCACATAAATAGTAGAAACTATCTCTAGCAGTAGAATCATTAAGCCTAGCAGTAGTATCTACTTAGTGTATTCTCTTGATCTTTATCAACAACTCCAGCAGTAGTATGAATATACTAGCAGTAGTGTCATTATAACCAGCAGTAGTATAATACTTGGTCAATTTTCCATTTAGCACCATAAGCAGTTGTATCTAATCTGAGCAGCATCATCTCAAAACCCAACAATCCTCCCCTAAACTTGATATTTTCTTCCAAAATCATCAAGTTTCCTTTTAAGCTTAATCCTTCACCAGGAGGATGCTTCCAAACACTCACTTTGTCCTTCTCCTATAATCTGCCCCAAACAATTGTCTTTGCATTTTTATGAGAAGATCAACAACCATTTGACTCCAATGATCAATGTGAAGTTTAATAGTTCCATTTTCCATCATATCAAGTGTAGTCTTAGCAAGAAGATAATCCTTTTCCACCAGCATGTAAATAGAAACTCCTCCCCTCATTACTATATTGTGAACTCCACATGATTCATACAATCTCCACATAGTCATTTTAGTACTTTTGGCCTGCTCATTCCAAACTCTGTCTTCAGGATAACTTTCAAATATAATCTTTAAATCTCCCCAGAGTACACTATCCAACTTAGATTGTGACCTTGAATCACCATATTTGTTCTTGATTAACTTCCACAATGTTTCCAAATCTTCTCTATTAAAGTTTCTAAGCATTTGAGAAAATGTCAAAAACCTTTGAGTTTTTCCACCAGCTCTGTTGATCTCCCACCATAGAGTTTTACCTTCATAACCAGCCTTTCATCCAATGATAGTAGCTTTAGATTGCAAAGGAACAGTATCAACAAATGTGTCATCATCATTATCTACAACTCTAGTCATTTGTTGTAAATCCTCTGCTTCCTTTTCATTATCACCTTTTTCTTCATTCTCACTTTCTGACTCAGAACTCTTCTAAACCGCCTTTGACTTATTAGATTTTCTCTTTTTCCTTCCAACACTTTTCAAAACTCTACCAGTTCTCTTTACTCCAATACTTAAGCTCTCTTTCTCTTCCTCCTTCACTTTTTCTTCTGCCTTCTTTTCTTTTTCAATTTCAGTCTCCACCACTTTCTTAGCCTTCTTAAATTTATCTTCTTCTGACCCCATAGGCACAAAACTATCAAATTCTCTTTTAGCACTCTCAAACTTCTTTTGAATTGATTCATCAGAAAACCAAGATAGATGTTTGAGTGTGTATCCCTTCATGTTTTTCAAGTAATACTCTTGAAATTTTCTTATCTGTTTGAAAGTTGGTGGTTTGAGCAATTTTCTTTTTCTTCTTTCAGCAAGATACAATTTCTTTCTGTCTGCTTTGAACTTCTTCATCCACTTAGTTCTTTCTTCTATAGTTTGTGTATCTTCCTGTTTCACCAACTTGGATAACTCAACATCTGCTTCACACTTGATCCTCTCCTCATCCCAAGCATCAAGAAATTCCTTAGTCTTATACTCATCCTCAGCATGCTTTCTTTGCTGTTCAAGAACCTTTTGATTTTCCTCTTCAAACTCAGCATCTAATTTCTTTGCAGCTTCTTCATAAAAGGCAATCTGCTTCTCCTTAGGCCAAAACTCAAAAGGTATGTCAGGTTCAGACTCAGGCTCTTCAGTCATTATGCCTTTACCTTTTCTTGAATACTGAGGTGTTTGAGCAGCTTTCTTGGTTGGGATAGGTTCTCTGATTGTTACACCTTTAATAGGTGGTCTTGATGCCTTTAGTGGTTGTGGTTGTGGTTGTGATTGTGGTTTAGATGGTTGTGATGTTTTCAATTGGATGATAGCTTCAGCTAAACTCACATCATCATCAAATAACTTGGCAGTAGAATCTTTCTCTGGTTCAGCAGTATAAACTTTAATACCAGCAGTAGAATCTTTAACCTCAGCAGTAGATGGTTTTGCACCAACAACAAAATCATCCTTAGCTACTTTTGCACTATCATCAGCAGCAGAACCAACTTGAACTTGAGCAGTAGAATCACCCAAGCTTTTGATTGACTCCACCATGACTTCAGAAGCTTTCACAAGCTGCTCAACATCCAAAGTTTTTAATTTCTCTACTAGCTGCTCCTTTTTCCCTTTTTTCAACACCACTTCATTACCATATTTGTCTTTAACCACAAACTCACCAGAATTTTCACCACAATCCATATCCATATCCAAATTTTCATTACCAGCAGTACCTTCAACATTCAAATCCTCAGCCTCCCCTGAATCCTTGGTAGCCTCCTCTGAATCCTTGTTTTCATTCCTCCCCTGTTTGGGAGCATCCTCCCCCAAACTTGGTTCAGAAGATTCCACCCTTGCAATAGATGCAAACACTTCATCATAATCAATACTTTCTTCTTGAGTGTATCCTTGAGCCACTAATCTTGCTTTGTTTTTGATAACTATGCCTCTTTCATCCCTTTTGCATCTAAAGACCCATTTTGTACCAATTGCCCTTTTCCCTTTAGGCAAATCAACCAAGGTCCATACTTCTTGAAGCTTAAACTGCAACAACTCTTCTTGCATAGCTTCCACCCAACTTTCATCTTGTAATGCTTTATAAGCACTCTTGGGTTCCAATTATGACAGAAAACAAGCAAACAAGCAATTTTGAAGGTCTTTGTGACTATTTCTTTGATGAAGAGATTGAGCAAATAAACCTTGACTAAACAAATCTCACAATCCTTTTGTTTTACTTCTTGTTTGAATAGCAGATTCAAAATCTCCTATGATCTGCTTTTTTGGATGATTTTTGTGAATTCTGGTGGTTGGAATAGGATTGACAGGGATTGCATTCTCTATATTTGTTAAGTCAGCCTCTGCACCAAACCCATCCAAAGCTTCATCATCAGTATCTTCATAGATGTTAACCAAACCAGGTATATCTTCAGGATAGTCATCATCAGAAAAAGATCTTCCATCTGTATCAAAAGTAGAAAACTTTGGTGCAGCAGTAGAAACACTAGGCTTTGCAGTTGTAACCTTGGGTTTAGCAGTAGAATCATGATTACAGCTGCTAGGCTTAACAGTAGGAACTTTTGGCTTAGCAGCAGAATCATGTTTACTGCTGCTAGTGTTATTTCCTCTGTTTTCCACATTTTTTGATTCATTATTCTGCACTTCATCAACAATTTGTGGTCCTTCATTTACCACTTTTCCAGCATCAGATGATTTATCCCCACCTTCTGTATCTCCTTTTGGTACTTCATAAACAACATCATCCTGTGACCTCTTACTCTCTTTGTCTTTGGCTGTGAAAGTAGGATCAAGCTTCCATTTTTCAATCAAGATAAACTCCTTTGTAGATTCATTCACCTTAGCTTGCGTACCTGCATTAGAATCATCTTTTGTACATGCAAACTTATTAGTTGTAACTGCAATCACTGGCTCATAATTCATGCTTTTGGTTATTGAATCAATATCAAACAGCCAGTCAGATCCACTTCCTGCAACATTAGGTGTGACTTCATTAAACCTAACATGCAAGTTTTCTTCCACATGCCCAGTTCTTTTTTTAAATACCCTAAAAGCTTTACTATTGGTAGAGTATCCAACAAAGAATCCTTCATCAGCCTTCTCATCAAACTTGCCTAGGTGATCATTGGTATTCAAGATAGTAATAGGACACCCAAATGGTTTTAAGAAATCTATCATAGGTTTCCTACCATGTAACAGTTCATAAGGGGTCTTGTTATGAGGCTTAACTACTTTACTCCTATTTTGCACAAAACAAGCAGTATTAACTGCTTTAGCCCAAAAAGTAGTAGATAATTTTGATTCAGACAACATAGTCCTAGCAGTCTCAATAGGTGTCCTACTCCTCCTCTCAGCAACACCATTTTGTTGAGGAGTTCTAGCTACACTAAACTGTCTTAAAATACCTTTTTCCACACAAAACTGGTTCATAACACTATTCTTAAACTCAGTTCCATTGTCACATCTTATCACCTTAACTTTGTGATTAACTAGGTTTTCTATTCTTGTTATAAAATCCTTAAGAATGCTAGAAGTCTCATCCTTAGTTGCTAAAAAGAAAACCCAAGTGAATCTACTATAGTCATCTGTGACAACTAGGCAGTACATCTTCTTATTCAAACTCTTCATATATGTTGGCCCAAACAAATCCATATGCAACATATATAAAGGCTCAGAAATAGTGTTCACAGCTTTGGAATTACAAGAAGCTTTGTGTTGTTTTCCCATCTGACAAGCAACATAGGTTTCAGAATTTTCAAAAACTTTTGAAGGTAAACCTCTTACAAGGTTTCCCTTAACCAATTTATTAATAGTTTTGAAATTTAAATGGCCAAATCTTCTATGCCAAAGTTTGGATTCATCACTTGTGGCCTTTGTGCAAGTTAAAGCTCTTTTGGGAACTATGTTCTTTATGTCAACACTGTATATGTTGTCTATTCTAGGGACTCTAAGTAGCACTAATTTATCATCAGTCAACTTAAAATCAGGAGATAAGATAAGACATTCAGTATCTATAAAAAGAACAAAGTTCTTTTTGTCACACATTTGTGAGACACTAAAGAGGTTGAACTTAAGCCCTTTTACAAAGTACACTTTTTCAAAATCCCTTTTTCCTGTTCTTATTGTACCTTTACCCACAATTTTCCTCCTTTAGGATCATTTCCAAAGGCTACATATCCACCATCAATAGCTTCAAAATCTTCAAGGTTGGACATGTCTCCTGTCATATGTCCAGAGCATCCACTATCAAATATGCATTTGTCCTTTAATTCCTCTTGTAGATTGCCCTGCACATAAAGTAAGAGAATTAGTTTCTCTTGGAGACCCAAGCCACATTGATAACAAGCCTTTTTAAGTAACTGAAAATCACTACCTAACTTATGAGAAATTAAGTTTTTCCAATTTCTTTGATTTCCTCTAGGCCAGTTATACCTTCTTTTAGGTTGTTCTCTAGGTTCCTCATTATATTCAACCATTTTCTAGAGATCCTATTGCCTAACACAGGTTTTATAAACTCAACTTGTTTAACTTTAGATTCAACTGTTTTAGGAATTTCTTCCTTTTTAATCTTTGTTGTTGACTCAACCTGTTCCTCATCACTATCTGACATCCAATCTTCAATGATTAGAGCATCAGAAATAATCTTTTCTACCATAGGTGTTTCTTTATTTTCCTCACTAGTTTCACCTACAGGTTTGCTATCAATTTCACCTATAAAAGACAATTCTTTCTTAGGAGGTGCAAAGGCACTCTTAACTGGAGGAGGTACATCATTATATCCTATTCCACTACCTCTCCTCATCAATTGACTCTCAATAGACTTATGCACAAGATCAGATGCAAATTGTTGTTTCTCAACTCTAACTACATATTTTTCTTTTTCAAACAAAGCAACATCTTTTTCTTGTTGAGCTTCTTCTAGCTTTTTATTAAGAACATTAATCTCACTGTTTTTAAGAAAAAGCTCTTGTTCTAGAATATTAATCCTATCAACATATTCTAGCTCATTCTGTTTGAGAAAGTCAAGTTTTTCTTCAACATATTTCAGACCATATTTATAACCTAAGTTATCTAGTTTTAACTTTTCAACTTCAGCTCTTAGACTCTCATTCCTAAACTTAAGCTCTTCTAGAGTATCTAAAAATGATTTAAATGAACAACTGGACTCATTAGATACCTCAGAGTCTGAACCAGATGATGAAGAAGCATAAGCCATCAAAGCAAAGTTGGGTCCTTCCTCAGCTTGGTCACTCCAATCATACTCTCCCAAGCCATCACAGGACACCAAATCAGTAGTTGTACTGGTTTCCTCAATAGGAACATTCCTTGTATTCTCTCTTTTCTTTTTGGTGCTCTGCATTCCCTTGCAAAATGGCCCTTCCTATGACAGTTGTAGCACTCAATCTTGGAATTATCAAACCCCATGGTGTTTTATCCTCTGTACTTGAGCTCTCTACCTATCTTCTTCAGAAATCTCCTAGCTCTCATGGTTAGCATAGCCATTTGCCACTTCAAGTCAATCTCCTCAAGATCATCAGGATCAATCTGTTCCAAATCCTGATCCATAACAGTAGTACTTGTGGTAAGATCCGCCAAGAAGGCACAAATAGCAGCATCACTGATGTTATCACTGTTTGTTGAACTAGCAGCAGAAACATTTGTGTTAACAGCAGAAACTACATGAGCAGCAGCATAATAGTTTTCTAGAGAGCTGCCAGAACCCTTGTTGTTTGAGGACACAAAAGCAAGGTTTTATGTACTAGAAGATGAACTGGATGACCATTTGACTTCAGATTCATAGACCTTCAGGTTGTTGTATAAATCATCCAAGCTCATCTTTTCAAAATCCTCCTTGTTTCTCCAGACCACAGTATGCATGCTCCATTAAGATGACAAGCTTCTGAGAAACTTGAGATTGATGTCTTCTTGAGGCACTGAAACCTGCATAAGTGCCAACTGACTTACCAGCTTCTGAAGTCTGTCATAAGTAGCATCAATGCTTTCAGAACTTGAGGCCACAAAGGTCTCAAATTGATGCTTCAATAACTTCTTCCTTGACTTCTTTGTGTTAGGAATATAAATATTCATTTGAAGACTCGGTCACCCCGAGTATCTGTTAGCATTAACTAGCTCGTAGGATTATCTGTAATATTAGTATTAGTTTAGGTATTAAAGTATTCGTGGAGTGGGTTGGGTCTTTACCCACTGTCAGCTCACTCCACAGCCCACACGGGGAAACTATTAATGTACTATATATAGCCCTTCCCTCCTAAGGGAAGTGTTGGACCTTTTCACTTTCACTAATATCATTCTACTTCTCTCACTAAAAGGCTCCCAACATCACTTTCTCTCTCTACCTTATTCTTTCACTATTCGGCCAAATCACAAACCAAATGTGTGTTATATGTTAGTGAACATCTTACAATTGGTATCAAGAGCCAGGGTTAGGTTCGTTTGATTACATGTTCACTGATTTCGGTGATTTTTTGGTTGGTTTTTTATGTTTTTTTTTGTTCGAATAGAATAGCACAAAAAATCCCTCTTTTGTGCCTTGTTTGTGGTTAGATGTGCGTAAAGTTTGTACTTTCTTGTTAAAGATTGTTATATAAGCTTGGTTTAGTAGTTGGATTACTTGTTTCAGTCGCGTGGTGGAAGTTTGAGCTAATTCGAGTGTTTTTGTGATTTTTTTCTTCGCTGCGATTTGAGTATTGGTAAGATTTTCTTCGCTGTGATTTGAGTTAATTAAGGTAAGTTGCAGTTGCGATTTCGTGCCTCGAAATTGCGATTTGCCTTTTTAACTTAAAAAGGAAAAAAGTAGCGATTTGACCTGACAAATCACGTGCAAGGGAATCTTTTGACTTTATGATGTTGCGATTTGAGCTGACAGCGAATGGTTTGTCAGTTAGTGCCTGCGATTTGACAGGTTGCGATTTGGGCATTCTGGTTGCGATTTGATCGTTGCTATTTGGGTATTCCGATTGCGACTTGATAGTTCCGATTTGAGTTATCCTTTTGGCTGCGATTCGATTATTGTGATTAAGTCAAGTCTTGCGATTTGAAGAAGTGAGTTTTGGGCCTGGGATTTGAGTGTGCTTGCGATTTGATCTTTGCGATTTGACTTACCATTGACTAGTTGCGATTTGATTAATTGTGATTTGACAAGTTGCGATTTGACGGATTACGATTTAACCTATTGTGATTTGACGTTGCGAGTTAACACTTGCGATTTGACTCATTGCGGTTTGACTCTTTGCGATTTGACAATCTGTAACTTGACTTGTTGCGATTTGATCAATTGTGATTTGAATTCTGTAACTTAAATTTTTAAAGATTGTTATTGTGGCTCACTCTTGCTTAGTCGTTTACAGTTTCTTTTGTTGATTTTAGAAAATCCCGCGTAAGATTAGATTTCTCGGTTTAAATCACAAGAGTTGTAAAATCCCGTCTACATCATGACAAGCACTGCGTCTAATGACATCCAAGCTGCAGGGTCCGATACCCGTCCTCCTATGCTAGATAGAACTGATTACGAGTCATGGGCTCAAAGAATTCGACTCTACTGCTTGGGTAAAGATAATGGGTTCAACATTCTCAAGTCAATTGATGAAAGACCATTTCAGATGGGCACCACTCGTGATGCTGTGACTACTGCTGAAGATGGAACCGTTACTTTAGGGATTGATAGGCCACGTGAATACAATGATCTGACTGAGGATGAAAAGAAGCGGTATGATGCTGACGTCCGAGCTTCCAATATTGTCATTCAAGGTCTGCCCAAAGATGTTTACAAACTCATCAACTTCAACACTGAAGCAAAAGCAGTATGGGACAATGTAAAAATGCTGCTGGCTGGATCAGAACTCACAAAGGAAGATCGTGAGTCACAACTGTATGATGAGTTTGAGCATTTTAAGATGAACCCTGGTGAGAACATTACAGACTACTATGTGAGATTTCATAAGTTGGTAAATGACATGAGGATCATCAGAATGAATATGCCCAACATCCAACTTAACTCAAAGTTTGTAAACAACATGACTCCAGAATGGGACAGATTTGTTACTGCAGTAAAACTCAACAAAGGTCTGAGAGAAACAAACTATGAACAGTTGTATGCCTATCTACAACAACATGAGAAACATGCTGCTTATGATCGTCTGTTGAGAGAAAAACTCAATCCAACTGCATCAAATGATCCACTGGCATTTGTTGCAAGTGCTCAGCCAATCAACCAATTGTCATCTGACCAAGCTTATCACCATCCCTATTCATCACCATCTGCTATGAGTTCACAACTGGATTCAGGTTACACTCACACCGACAAAATGATTGATAACCTTACCAACCAAGTGTCCTTACTTGTTCAACAATTTAAAGCAACACTCCCTCAGACTAACAATCAACTCAGAACCTCATCAAACCCACGCAATCTGGCAACGGTGGAGGATGGAAGAATTGTAGTTCAAAATGTTCAGGGGAGGCAAAACTTGAATCAAAGGAACATGGGTCGAGGTAATGTGCAGATCAGAGTAGGGAATGCAAATCAGGGGCAGGGGAAACAACCTAAGTGTTATAACTGTGGTGGACTTGGACACATTGCCAGAAACTGCAATCAACCAAAACGTTCTCAGAACTCAGACTATTTCAAGGACAAGATGTTGTTGATGCAGGCTCAAGAGAATGGAGCTGTGTTGGACGAAGAAGAAATGTTGTTTCTTGCTGGCGATGGGGGAAATACTTTTGATGCCGATGTGGACGAACAGCCAGTTCAGGACCTTCCACTTAATGATCCCAACATTTTCAAAGCTGATGATTGTGATGCTTTTGACTCTGATGTGGATGATGAACCAACAGCTCAAACAATATTCATGGCTAATCTGTCCTCTGTTGTCTTATCACCTCAACAAGCTGGTTCCTCCAATGCATCTGTGATTTTTGAGGTACTAAAGCTTTATGACACATATGACGTGGTTGATAAACAAAAGATTCCCAACGAAGTACAACAGATAGATGGGGTTGATTCAGATACTGTTGACATGGGAAATAGTAATATTATTCCATATGAACAATATGTGAATCACAACAACGTGTCTGATGTACAAGGTGGTGCATCTTTTGTTGAAAATATTGCTTGTGTTGTAGATAATGCCTGTGTGGTAGATAATGCTTGTGAGTGGCATGAAAACACTGAGTTTGTCCCTGATGACCCCTTGACCACTAGACTAAACATATATAAAGATCAGGTGGCAATTTATGAACAATGTGCTAAATTTGAACTAACTGAACGTGAGAAAAAAATGGATAGTCAAATGCGTACACTTATAACTGAGCATAACTTAAGGGAGGAAACATTAAAATAAGAGTTGCATTCTTTACAAAAACAGCTGGATCAGACTGTTAAACAAAAACAGGAGACCCTAGAGCATGTAAATACACTAAAACAAGATTTCAAGGAAAAAGAAACACAACTCTTAAATGATTTCTCAAGACTTAAAAACTTAAAGAATAAGCTTGAAAATAAGTTGTACACGCAAGACCAATCTAGACAAACGGTTCAAATGCTTCAAAAGCACAAAAATTTGTGTGATAAGCACAGTGTAAGTAATGTAGGTGAACCTAAATTAGCTCTCCCTAGGAAATCTAAAGTGACCCAACCTGCCTTATATGATGCCAATGTGATGATTGTGCCTGGTCATGCCCCACCTGATGTTTCATCTTTAGAAGAGAGTAATGAGATAGATGTGAGAAATAGAGAAAGAATGAATGAGAAAATGAAGGATCCCAAATGCATAGCCAATCGAATAATAGTCAAACCCCATGATTATTATGAGGAGAATCGATTGACTGTGTTTGCACCTCAAAAGAAGTTAACGCCTGAACAAATATTTTGGTCTATAGATATGGAAAAGAGAAAGGCTGATGAGCTTGAAGCCAAAACTCCTTCCCTTAGAAAAATTGCAGCTGCGACGGTGTATCCTCCCAATACACCTAGGCATTTGGTTCCTTTGACTCTTCCTTCTAAATGTAAAACCTTAATTAACATATATGTACTTTGTCAACTATTTGCTGATTTTGATAAAACATGTAAGAAGAGAATTACACCAACCGGAATTACTGAGGGGGAAAAGGGTTTTGAACAGACAAAAAGGTGTTACTTAACTGAGGTCATTCCATTCTTTAAATTACTCAAGGAACAGTTTGAAGAATTGCAAAACGCTCTTGAAACTGAAGTAAATGAAATGAATGTAATGTTTAAAGATATGGAAAATGAGGTAGCTCAAAATGCGATAGAACTTAAGAGCCGTGAGATTGAGAGAAAGAACATTCTCATCACCAATGAGAATTTGATTGCTAGATGTATTGCACAAGATATATATTATACTGCCACTGATTCTGCTTTAACTGCCTGTCAATTTCATGAGTATTCTATTGCATTGAATGTTACCCAGAATCGTGTTGTTGAGCTTGAGGGGGAGAATTTGAAACTGCAAGAGAAAATTCAAAATGATGACCATGATAACATGGTCAAGCGTTTTTCAAAACTAGAAGTTGATCATCTTAATTTACAATTAAAATATCAACACTTAGAAGAAAAATGTAAAATATCAAATGCCAAGACATCTCTGGATGCTCCTGAATTTGATACATATTTTGAATTGAGTAAATGTGATGAAAAAATTCAAGCTCACACTAACACGATTCGACAGTTGAGGGCTCAAATTGCCCAATTAAAGTCAAATAAGGGTGAAGCAATTGGCACCAATAAACCATCGTCTTTGGATTCTCAGAATTTTCACTATCAAGACACTATCAATAAATTACATGGTGAAAATGAGTGTTTTCGAGCTGAAAATTCAAAAATCAAACAGCATAACAAAGAGTTATATGACTCAATTAAAGTCACACGAAACAGTCATAATGAAAAAATAACTTCTTTGTTAAATGAAATTGAGAATCTTAAGACTCATGTGAAAGGAAAAATGTCAATTGACACTTGTGATAAGGTTGCTCCAAAGGCTTCTGTTGTTAGAAAGTATGATGTTGATGTTGTGCCTATTCCAATTCCCCTTAAGAACAATAGGTCTGCCCATCAAATTTATCTTAATCACCTTAAGGATAGCCTGGATATACTTCGTGAGATTGTAGAGGAGGATAGGATAGAAAAACCACTTGATAAAGCAGTTGTGGATGCCTGCTTCCTCACTAAAAGGTCTCAGGAATTTTTAGAGTACGTCATTGGCACTGGCCCTAAGATTGATAACAAAAGAGATAGATTTGTTGCATCATCATCTACGACTAAAAACAAGCAAGTAACCTTTGATCTACCACTGAGAACATCAGAACCCAGCACATCAAAGTCAGGAAAGCAAATGACAGTAAAACAAACTAATGTTCCCATCATTACTTCTACAGGAGTAAAACGTGACACCAAAGCTAGCAGGTCAAAGCCTAGAGGCAATGCAAGGAAAGATAGGACTGCGCCGGCTAAGAGTGGTCACGCGAAGAAAGTAGAAGCCCAACTTAGGAACAATAAGTTTGCAATGAGTAGAATGAATCGTGTTGATTCTAGTATCAAAAGTACTGTAATTAATTCGAATTCTAATGCTGTCTGTAAAACATGTAACGAATATTTAATTTCTGCTAATCATGATGATTGTGTTGTGTCATTTTTGATGTCTCCTGTACAACCCCATGTTAAGAATGTTAGGAGAACTGAGACAAGTAAGAAAGTTTGGAAGGCAACAGGAAAAATGTTTGCAAATGTCGGGTATCAATGGAGACCCACTGGAAGGAAGCTCACTTTAGGAGATCAGTGCCCCTTAACTAAATTGAATAACCATAAAGTAGTGAAGGTTAAGGAATGGAGACCAACTGGTCGAATGTTGCCTTTAGTGACACAATGCTCTATTACTAGGTCAATTGATTCCTCTAGTGTAATTTCCACCGTAAATACAGTTGCATCTATAAAACCTGTAGTTCCAGAATTTGTTTATGCTAACCAAACAGACCCCAGCTGTACGTGGGGATCCACATTTTTTAGTTAACCATCGTTGTCTGTTTTCAAATGCAGGTCATACAAATCGTCCTTTGGTATTTGGACTCAGGCTGCTCAAAACATATGACTGGGGATCGCTCACGGCTCAAGAATTTCGTGAAAAAGTTTATCGGGACAGTTAGATTTGGGAACGACCATTTTGGGGCAATTATGGGTTACGGAGATTATGTGTTTGGTGACAGTGTAATTTCCCGAGTATACTATGTGGAAGGACTAGGACATAACCTGTTTTCTGTTGGTCAATTTTGTGACTCCGATCTTGAAGTTGCTTTCAGAAAACACACTTGTTTCGTCAGAGAGTTGGATGGTGTTGATCTTCTTAAAGGCAGCCGTGGTACCAATTTATACACCTTCTCAATTGAAGAAATGATGAGGTCCTCTCCTATATGCTTGCTTTCAAAGGCCCCGAAGACTAAATCATGGCTTTGGCACCATCGTTTGAATCACTTGAACTTCGGTACCATAAATGACTTGTCTCGCAAGGATCTTGTACGAGGCATGCCCAGACTAAAATTTGAGAAAGATCATCTTTGTTCTACATGTCAATCGGGCAAAAGCATGAAACATACTCACAAACCCAAAACCATCAATACCATCATGGAAGTTCTTCACACCCTTCACATGGATCTGTGTGGACCAATGAGAGTGCAGAGTATCAATGGAAAGAAGTATGTTCTGGTGGTGGTCGATGACTACTCTCGGTTTACATGGGTAAAGTTTTTGAGAACCAAGGAAGAAACTCCAGAGGTTATCATTAAACTAATCAAGCAGTTACAAGTAAGGCTGAACAAAACTGTCAGAATCATCTAGACGGACAATGGAACTGAGTTTGTTAACCAACAACTCAGTCAATTTTATGAAGATATTGGCATAACTCATCAGAAAAGTGTTGCACGCACTCCTTAGCAAAACGGTGTTGTTGAAAGACGAAATCGTACTCTAGTGGAAGCTGCAAGAACTATGCTAATATATTCTAAGGCTCCGATGTTTCTTTGGGCAGAAGCAATTGCTACTGCGTGTTACACCCAAAATCGTTCCTTGATACACACTCTTCACAACAAAACTCCTTACGAGCTGTTACATGGGAAGAAACCAGATCTTTCCTTTCTTCGAGTGTTCGGTGCTTTGTGTTATCCGACAAAATGATGGTCAAGATTTGGGAAAGCTAAAAGCTAAAGCAGACGTAGGTTTCTTCGTTGGGTATGCACCAGATCGCAAGGGGTATATAATCTACAACAAGAGAACCCGACAAATCATGGAAACTATTCACGTTACATTCGATGAGCTGACTGAGCAAACGGCTCCTGGACAAACCAGTTCTGGACCCACACCTAATCTATTGACACCTGGACCAATTAGTTCAGGTCTTGTACAGAATCCCATGCCTACAGTTCCTTATGTACCTCCTACCAGTGAAGAGTTGAAGAAGTTATTTGATTCGATGTTTGAAGAATATTTTGAGCCACCAACAGTAAATACCACAGCGGAAGTTCCACCTGTACCTCCTGTTGCTGATGCTCAAATTCTACAGAACTCAGAAGGTCCATCTGTATCTGTATCAATCAGTCAAGATGCTCCACCTGCCAGTCAATCGTCCTCATCATCAAATATTCAGTCTTCTTCGGTACAGCAAGGTTCTGTAGAAATCAATTCTTTTGAAGTTAATCCTTTTGCTCCTGTTGATGATGTTCCGTTTGAGAACATATTTGCTCCTGAGTCTTCAACTGATACATCTTCTTCAGGAGATCACAACACGGCAACATCAGTTCAAAACCCTCAACCCCACGATCATATCAGAAAATGGACCAATGATCATCCAATTGACAACACCATTGGTAATCCTTCACGTCCGGTATCTACACGAAAACAACTTGCCACCGATGCACTGTGGTGTTTCTTCAATTCCGTACTATCCAAAGTCGAGCCAAAAGATGCTAAAGAAGCAATGTCCAAAGACTGCTGGTTCAACGCTATGCAAGATGAAATTCATGAATTTGATCGGCTTGAAGTATGGGAATTAGTGCCTCCTCCAGAGTGTGCAATGATCATTGCTCTAAAGTGGATCTTCAACGTGAAACTCGATGAGCATGGTGATATTCTGAAGAACAAGGCACGGCTAGTTGCAAAAGGGTATCGACAAGAAGAGGGCATAGACTTTGAAGAATCTTTTGCTCCGGTTGCACGAATTGAAGCCATTAGAATCATTCTCGCAAATGCTGCTAGTTAAAATATGATAGTCTAACAGATGGATGTTAAGACAGCTTTCTTGAATGGTGACTTAAAGGAGGAAGTATATGTGAGTCAACCAGAAGGATTTGTGGACGCTGATCATCCCACTCATGTCTATCGATTGAAGAAGGCCCTCTATGGCTTGAAGCAGGCACTTGGGGCGTGGTATGACACGCTGTCCAAGTTCCTTCTTGCAAACGGATTTTCCAAGGGTGTTGATGATCCCACGCTATTCACCAGGAAGGCGGGCAAACATCTACTTCATGTTCAGATATATGTAGATGACATTATTTTTGCCTCTTCTGATCCTAGTGAATGTGATCGGTTTTCAAAGGAGATGAGTTCTAAGTTCCAGATGTCGATGATGGGACAAAGGTCATTTTTCTTAGGTCTGCAAATCTCTCAAAGTCCCGGAGGCATCTTCATTAATCAATCCAAATACGCAAACGAAATTTTGAAGAAGTTTGGATTTGATTCAAGTGATTCTGTTGACACTCCCATGGTTGAAAGATCGAAGCTGGATGAAGACCTCTCTGGGATCCCGGTTGATCAAACAAAGTATAGAAGTATGATTGCATCCTTGATGTATCTCACTGCTAGTAGACCTGATCTTCTGTTCGCAGTATGTATGTGCGCTCGGTACCAATCCAAGCCTGCCAAAAAGCATCTGGAAGCAGTGAAAAGAGTCTTCAGATATCTTCAAGGCACTGTTCATATGGGTTTCTGGTATCCTAAGGACACTGCAATGGAACTCACGGCTTATGCTGATGCTGATCATGCCGGGTGTCAAGATACTCGTCGAAGTACTTCGGGGGGAGCTCAGTTTTTGGGGGAAAAGTTGGTTAGTTGGTCTTCTAAAAAGCAGATGAGCACTTCTATATCTTATACAGATTCCGAGTACATTGCTATGTCTGCTTGCTGTGCTCAAATCCTATGGATGAGATCACAACTTTCGGACTATGGCTTTGCATACAACAAGATTCCTCTGTATTGTGACAACAGAAGCGCTATTGCTCTTTGTTGTAACAATGTCCAACACTCCCGGTTGAAGCACATCGATATCAGGAATCACTTCATAAGGGAACAGGTTGAAAAAGGGATTGTTGAACTATACTTCGTGAGGACGGAGTTTCAGTTGGCTGACATCTTCACCAAGGCACTTCCGAGAGAACGGTTTCAGTTTATTCTCCCTCGTCTTGGTATGAAGAGCTTGACACCTGAAACACTCAAATGTCTTCAAGAAGAAAAGGAGGAGTAAAGGATTGGCTTCACATATCCTTGTATATACGTGTATATATCTTAAACCAAAAAGAAAATAGAAAAATATAAAACCTATAAAAGCCCTAAAAATCAGAAAAACAGAAAATACCAAAAATAGTTCTTCTAGGCATGTCTTCTGTTTATCGATAACATTTACGGACCTAGAAATGTCATTCAATAATGACACGGGTCTTTAAATGAAGCTCGAGCAGAAGTTATACTAACCGGTTAAAACATGTCTAAATGGCTTGCAGTTACTTCATACTGCAACCCACGCTTTATAATGGGGAAAGCATGTCGCCAAAAAGACTGCTGTTCCTCCAACTGGGTGATGTTCACCTGGGCATGGATTACTTTATATCCATGTTTCTTCGAACTGATGTAAGTTTCAGTGCATCATTTCTTGTATAAGAAGAGAAGTCTTCTTTACACCACAAACTCCTTCTGTTCTATGATTCTTCAGGAGAGTTTTGGTGTTTCACAAGGTGGTAACTGGACTTAAATTTTCACAAATACCTCACACTCAATTGAATGACTACAACTCTTTAAATTGAAAATGGGTCATTAATTGAGGGGGAGAGTATTTGTTCAAATTTCTGACACCTTTTTAAGCATTGTGCTACATCAGCAGTGACACTCCCTCTCGTAGTTTAAGGGGGAGCATAGTATGCTCCATAATAAGAATACATTTAAAGCTGATCACATTTTCTCCCAAATTTTCTAAACATATTTAAATCAATTGGGATCACAAATCTCAAATGGTTTGAAATTTTTGATCGGGGGAGAGAATGTGATTTAAATATGAAATTCTGATAAAAATGTGATTATTTGGTCTTAAATGTAAGCTCTCCCATATGTGCTAAACTCTTTCGTATATCGATGCACATATTGAAGGAGAGCAAATGGCACTACAGCAAAAAGGATGCGACATCTCATGTGACTCAGACCTTACCAATGAATTGACAAAACACAAACTGTCATTAATCGAAAGGACATATCCTGGCAGGGTAATAATTTTAAGCTGGTCTAACCAGTGATGTAAGCGTGTCTCGAAGAGGATATGTCTGAGTAGAGTGTACCATTTCGAGAAACTTTCTGTGGATGTGACCAGGCCGAGTAATAATTTCAAGCTAGTCTAACTAGTGATGTAAGCGTGTCTCGAATCGGTCATGTTCACTGAAAGTGGATCAATTCAAAAAGTGCAAGCTCTACCCAACATGTGCAAATTTTAAATTAAAACATATGAGCACATGTTAAGGGGGAGCATTTGAAAAAAATACAAAACTCTCAAAGTGTTAGCAAAATGTGTTTCATAATCATGAACACTTTGAGAGATTTTTCAAAGATTTGGTAAATGGCAACATAGGATAGTCATGAAGTTATAAGGTGACTAAGGTTAGGAAAACCGTCCTATGATCCGCCAGAGCCGGAGGGATCTACCCAGGGACAATACCGAATAGTTAGTATTAGAAAGTCCTTAGGTATGATTATGAAAAAAGGAGTAATATGAGAAAGGAGAAAGAAGGGGTTGAAGAATTAAAAAGAAATGAAATGAGAAAGGGTGAAAAGAAATAGCCCTCCAATTATTCAACCTTAGGGCAGAAACCGGGTTCAGTTCATATGCTACTGGTGGTTACTAAGGTAACACCGGTATTGAAGACAAGACGTCATGGACCCAGTGACGTACTGCACTAAACCTTCTAAACCACTCAAGTTCTCTTAAAAGGACTTGTTTCATTCTTACAGGGAACCCTGCATAATCTATCAACCGCTCATTATGAGTTATGTTGATATTGAAACAGGAGACACCGCTCCAGTCTCCGACTACCAAAATTCCACTTATCGAGTCTAGAGCCACGAGATGCATTATAAGATCTCATAGGAACACGTGTTACTTCTACACTGGTTGTTCAACATTAAGGACACCAGTTATAAACTTATGAGTCCTACACAGATCTTAGCAATCTGCTAGAACATTTATGAGGGAATTTACAAATGTAATTCTCAGTGATTGAATGGAAACTCCTGCCAGGGTCAACATCAAACAGCCCTGAATGCAGGTCACTTTGGTAATTCCTTGTGAATTATGCTTAGTGGTCACGGCGGTTTCATATGGTCTACAGTCGTGTAGTGAACTCCAGCGACTCACCTAATCGTTTATTTACTACGGTAGATCTTGTAAGCCCTCTGTGGGCTTTCGATTTAGGAATGGCCTTGGTAAGGATTAGAGAGAGTTTCCACACTATGCTGTTGGCAATCTCTAAGTTTGAACCTATAAGTACCGGAGGTTTATTGTTAACTATCGTATGCAGGAATATCTGGCGGTTGCCGCTGATTGCCAAAAAGATGCTGATCTATCACCCCATGCTCACACTACACCATCATCGTATTCAAAGAAGTCATGATAAACTAAAAGACCTTAAACATTGCTTCCGCAACTCTGATGCTGTAAATCATGATTCAAGAAAGTGTGAGCATGTCGACTCAAAGATCACAACCTCACAAGGAGATGATGCTGCAAGATAACATGAAGACAGTTGCTGGATGATAACCTCAAAGAACACTAGAAGATCATCCAAGTCAAAAGATCAGTCATCAAAAGCTCACTGCTGAACTCACAAAGATCAATGATTTTGAAGAATCAAGACCTATGAGCTAGGAAGACATGTTCATCTAATGGAATGCTAAGAAGTCAAAATATTATTTTCGGGGTGACCTCCCTTAGGGGGAGATTGTTAGGAATATAAATATTCATCTGAAGACTCGGTCACCCCGAGTATCTGTTAGCATTAAATAGCTCGTAGGATTATCTGTAATATTAGTATTAGTTTAGGTATTAATGTATTCGTGGAGTGGGTCGGGTCTTTACCCACTGTCAGCTCACTCCACAGCCCACACGGGGCAACTATTAATGTACTATATATAGCCCTTCCCTCCCAAGGGAAGGGTTGGATCTTTTCACTTTCACTAATATCATTCTACTTCTCTCACTAAAAGGCTCCAACATCACTTTCTCTCTCTACCTTGTGTTATATGTTAGTGAACATCTTACACTTTGTAGCTGCATTCCCACCAAATCTTAGTTCAATGGCTTCTATCAAGGACTTAGCATCCTGTATGTGACTAAAGCTCAATTGATACTCATTAGGTATCCCCATCATGAGAATACTGTGAGTCTTGATTTCCAACCTTCTTTGAGCCTTGTCATCAGTAGATTTAATGGGTAAAAGTGTCCCATCAGCAACTTTTGCTAGTAAAGTATCGCCATTCAGAATGACTTCCCACATGGAGTAGTCAGGCATCTTGATGTATTGTTGTATTCTCATCTTGCAAAGCTCATACTCTCTAGGCTTGAGCATGGGCATTTTTGATGCAGTCACTATGTGTGTTGATTCAGATTCCATGACTTGAGTAGATGTTGAACAGATCTGAGTTTAACGCAGATTCTTCTTGATATCAGTTTCTAGATCACAAGCTCTGATACCACTTGTTGATCCCAGTTGAGCAATTGATCTTATTAGTTATCTTATATATAAATCTAAAACAACAAGTATAGAAACTGTTCTTGAAATAATATTAAACACTATGCGGAATCTAATGTTTAATCTTAAGAAGAATAATCAATGAAACAGTAGAATTCTCAGCAAACACTTCAATATATTAATACGAATACTCAACAGTATTAGGGTTTTACAACCTTGAAGTGAATCGACTCTAACAATGATATGTACTAAACTCTAACCCTAGAACCTCCTTTTATAGACTAAGGAGTTCTTTACAAGAAACGTATAAATCTAACTAAATAGGATATATACAAAATCCTTTCCATACTTATCTAACCGACTATACATCATTATCACATAAACAGTAGAAACTATCTCTATCAGCAACTCCAGCAGTAGTATGAATACACTAGCAGTAGTATCATTATAACCAGCAGTAGTATAATACTTGGTCAATTTTCCATTTAGCACCATAAGCAGTTGTATCTAATCTGAGCAGCAGCATCTCAAAACCCAACATTTTCTAATAAATGTGAAATGATTAACTTGGAGAAGCGAACGAATGGAATCTTGGTCATGCTCTGATTTGACTGAATCTGGTAAACCATGTCTTCAATTATTGGTTGAGCGAAGTCAGTCTTTCTCATGTTGACAATGCCTCAAAAGATTTGAAGGTGTTGTAGCCGGGGATGCTCATGTCCGCTTTGTCTTCCAGAAACAGAGCGTACTACGATCAGATAGAAAGTTCTCCAAGGTTGTGGTAGAAACTTTACATCAAACCTGGAGTGTTTGGTAAATGGTGTGTCTTCTTGAACATCATACCCTAAGTCAATAAGAGAGTCCAAGACATCAACTTCACTGGGTATTGGAGCATAAGCATGTTTTGGTCGTAGCAAAAGAAGTACAGTGCGAAGCAGCTCAACATCAACATTGTACTCTTTTCTGTCCAAAGTCACAGTGAAAGAATTGTCGTCCAGATTGACCCTTGCTGTGTGCCAGGACTGATGTAGGTAGAAAGCTGGAACCGAAGCAGATTTATTAAGCATGTCCTTGCACGGGTGAACAAGAAGAATATCTTTGACAATTCGGCATGATTCTTCAGGAATTTTGAGATTGTTGAAGTCAACCCTTGCATTGTTCTTGCCGATGACAACTTTGTAGTCAGAAGGGACTATGTCTTTGAGATTAAGTCTGGGAAGTGGTTGTGCAAGATCAATCACATCATGTTCAGCCATTGTATTCTAAAAGGAACAATCATAAAACAAACATCCAGAAATGGTTAAGTGTTAGCTCATTATGATAGTTTGAGTTACTGATTATATTCCTTTTGATGAATGCTTAAGTTATTATGTATGTAGTTTTGATGAAACTAAAGCTTGTTCATGATAATTTTGAAGTTTATGTGTCCAAAAGATAAGGTCTTAGTCTTAAGTATGCAAGAAATGATCACAAGTGTTTGAACTTAGGAATGCTAGTTAGAAACTATGCATTTAAGTATTTGTTTGAAACTTGGTTGTATAATGTTTGTTAGAAACATTTTGCTAGTTTGATTTTTTTGCCAGTTCTAAACTTTTGAGTGTGATCGAAAAAATTAGGTCTGTTCGAAACTTTGAGTTTGTTCGAAAATTTAGAGTTAGTTCAAAAATTTCTCACTAGTTTGAAAATTTTGAGCTTGCTCAAAATTTTCTTGCTAAATCAAAATTTTAGAGCTAGTTCGAAATTTCTCATGACACTTCGAAAATTTTTTATACAAGAAAGTTCGAACACATGTAGACGTACTTTGTTCGAAAAACTGGAAATTTCAAATTCCTTGCCTTGTGATTACAAACAAAAACCAGGTGTTATAATCCATTCTAATGACTCTAATGATCATCACAATTAACATGTTATTCATCCAAACATAACAGATGGCTAGTTAGAAATTTCAAGAACACAAGAATTTCTAACACAATTCAAAACAAGTCTAGAGCAAGAATAATTACATCCAAAACATCCCTTATATCAAATATAAGCAATCTGTAACATATAACATGAACTCCTAACACAAACACATCCAATTCAAAAATTTTAAGAACTCATCATAATCGAATACCACACAAATCAAAGTAATGTTGCAATTCATTTGGTACGAGTGACATATGATAGATTCTTAACAAATCCCACCAACTTAATTAGACTCAAACACACACAATCAAAAATCCCCAATTCGACCATAAACCCTAATTATCTAAATCCAATCAATCGTGTTTCATGGAACAATTAAAGCATTGGAACATGTTTAAGACAAGTTAAAGATCATATCCCACCAAAAACATTAACCATTATCCCATGGAATCATAAACGCCCAATTCGGCTAAAACCCTAAATCTTTAAATCAAAATTATAGAAAATCTAGCCATTGTATTTTGATATGGTTAAAAACCATCTTTTATAATTGCATATAGATTATGAAAACACTTACAAATTCTTGATTTAAAGTACAGATTTGTAGAATGAATGTGGATCATGTATTTTGGTGGTTCAGAGTAATAAAAGTTTTGCAGGTGGCAGTAAATGGGGTGGAATTTTGGTTTTTGTAAAAAATTTTGATCTTTCAAGCTTTGACACTTTTAGTCCCTTAACTGTCCATTTTGCATGTTTAGTCCTTTTGTCTCACTTAATTTTGACAAACAATCATTCGGCAAGAAACAATTTTAACACTCCCCCTCGATTTTTGGATATTGAAAAATTTTGAGATCAAGGAGGGTATTACAAGGATATTTTTACCAACGTATTTTACAAACAACATTGCTTTGAAAATATGCAAGTACAAATTTTAAGCATAATTAAAAAAATATAGATTTCATTCTCCCCCTCAACACTTGTTCGGGAAAAATAATGAAATTTGTTTTAATGAACAAGATGTTGATGGAAATGTTTGTACTTGCATTTTTTTTGAAATAAAGAAAGATGAAAATGAAAATCTTTTTGTTGTTTTTGATAAGATATTTTCAAAACGTTTTGGTATTTGACTTTCTTAGTTGTTTTTAAGAAAGTTTTTTAAATCATCTGGAGTCAAACACCGCATGCCAATTTGGTGAAATAATTCAACAAATCTTGCATGGGGCAAAGCTTTGGTGAATAAGTCCGCTAATTGGTATTCAGTACCCATAAAGTATAATTCAATTGTACCCTTTTCAACATGCTCTTTGTTGAAATGATATCGGAGTGCGATGTGTTTTACCTTTGAATGTTGAACCGTGTTGCATGAGATGTCAATGGCACTCTTAGATTCGCAGTACATGGGAATCTTATTGTAAATGTAGCCGTAGTCCATCAGCTGTGATCGCATCCAAATGACTTGAGCGCAACATGCTGACATGGCTACATATTCTGATTCTATTAATGACAATGATGTGCAATCCTGCTTCTTTGACTGCCAAGATACAAGTTTGTCTCCTAGAAATTGCATCCACCAAATGTACTTTTGCGTGTGTCTAAACATCCTGCATGATCAGCATCTGAAAAAGCTATTAGTTCAAAACCAGAATCCTTCGGATACCAGATCCCCAAATGGATGGTTCCCTTTATGTATCGAAGGACTCTTTTAACCTTAGAGAGGTGTCTTTCAGTTAGGCGAGACTGATAACGGGAGCATAGATATACAGCAAATACAATATCTAGTCGGCTGGCTGTTAGATACATGAGTGACCCAATCATACTTCGGTATTTTGTAGGGTCAACAGGTGTACCATGTAAATCAGCATCCAGCTTTGGGGATGATGCAGACATAGGTGTGTTATAAGTATCACAACTTGTCATGCCATGTTTCTTTAAAATCTCAAGAGCATACTTGGACTGACTTAGAAAAATTCCACGGGGTGATTGATGAACTTGGAGTCCTAAGAAGAACGTAAGTTCACCCATCATGGACATTTCAAAATTTTGTTTCATTAATCTTGCAAAAGCATTTGAATATTTTTTGTTTGTAGATGCAAAAATAATGTCATCGACATAGATTTGAACAATTAAAAATTCCTCCCCGTGTTTTTGAATAAAAAAAGTTGGATCCACAGAACCTTTAGTAAAGTGATTGGTAAGCAAGAAAGCATTAAGTTTGTCGTACCATGCCCTTGGGGCTTGTTTAAGTCCGTAAAGGGCCTTCTTGAGTCTGTACACATGATTGGGATGCTCTGGATCTACGAATCCCTCTGGTTGACTAACATAAACTTCCTCACGTAATTGACCATTCAAAAATACCGTTTTCACATCCATTTGATAAACAACCATATTCTTGTGTGCAGCGTATGCTAGAAAAATATGGACAGCCTCAAGCCTAGCCACTGGAGCAAAGGACTCTTTAAAATCAATTCCTTCTTGCTGAGTGAATCCTTTAGCTACCAGACGTGATTTGTAACGAATCACTGTGCCTTCTGCATCTAACTTGTTTTTCCAAATCCACTTCAGTCCGATAACAAAGACCCCATCAGGTCTTTCAACTAATTCATACACTTCTAGTCGTTTGAATTGGCTGAGTTCTTCTTGCATTGACTCAATCCAGTTTTCGTATGTCAGTGCTTCTTTAATGTTTTCGGGTTCATCTTGACAAACTGTGAGTGCGTAGATGCAGTTTTTAGCATCGGTGTGAAGTTTTCGTCGTGTCATAACTTGAGCTTAGGGATTGGCAATGATATTTACTAAGGGGTGATCTTTAGTCCAATGATGAGTGGAAGGGTGGTGTTGATAGGACGTATGCAGGTTAGACGGGTCCAAATTGCGTGTGGAAGACTCTGCAATATCAGGAACGGTTGGAGTCGGTGCAAATGGATTAAAGAAAGCATTTGGGTCATAATCTGCATGTTCGGGTACTGGTTGTTGGTGTAGATCTTCAGCTGTATTTTCAGTGTTGGAATCGGTTTGTTCTGCTGTTGATGGAGATTCAATTGGAGGTGTATCGGTTTCAACGGTTGTTGTTGTTGGTACAGGTGTATCGGGTATTGGAATATTTTCAGGTTGTGCAGCAGAAATTGGTGATACATCTGGTGCACGACATGCAAAGGAATCATCAAACAGTGGAGCAAACAGGGTTTCCAATTCTTTATGGTTAAGTGAAAGAGGTGCAGCTGATTGATCTGGGAAGTTTAGACGGTTGGTTGCTGGCTCTAAGTTGTTGTGCTCAGAAGCCATTTTTGTAAGCTCATCGAAATTCGCATGAATAGTCTCCTGAATTTCTCTAGTACGATGATTCCAGATTCGAAAACCTTTGGAATTTTCACAATATCCAATGAAGATACAAATGTCGGCCTTTGCTTTGAGCTTTCCAAAATCATCACGATCATTATTTGGGTAGCACAAAGCACCAAATACATGAAAGTGTTTTATATTCGGTTTGCGGTTGTGAACAATCTCATAAGGGGTTTTGTGATGGCGTTTGGTGATCATACAACGGTTTTGGGTATAACATACAGTTGATACAGCTTCTGCCCATAAGTAATCTGGTAATTGAGCATTGATTAGCATCGTTCTTGCAGCTTCCACTAACGTCCTATTGCGTCTTTCGACAACCCCATTCTGTTCTGGACTTCTTGAAATGGATGTTTGATGTTCAATTCCCACTTTCTCAAAGTAAGATCGAAGAGTCTGATTCTTGAATTCAGTTCCATTGTCTGTTCTAACTTTTCTGACCGTATTATGAAGCTGAACTTGAATTTTTGTGAGAAAGGTGATGATCATTGAAGGAGCTTGATCTTTGCTATGGAGAAAATAGACCCAAGTCTATCTGGAGTAGTCATCAACAATTACTAGAATGTAGCGTTTACCGTTGATCGTTTGAACACGCATAGGGCTACACAAATCCATATGAAGTAGTTGAAGAACATGATCTATACTGTGTTCTGTTTTTGAAGGGAAATGTGCACGAGTACTTTTTCCTTGTTCACAAGCTGGACATAAGTGATCTTTTGAATATCGAAACCTTGGAAGACCATCAACTAGTTTGTGACATGCAAGTTCAGTCATGGTTTTGAAGTTCAGATGAGAAATTCGTTTGTGCCATAACCATGATTTAGTCGAATGTGCTTTGGAAAGCAGACATATAGGAGAAGAAGAAATCATATCAGACATTGAGATAGTGTATAGACTAGTTCCACGAGTGCCCGACATTAGATCATTTCCTTGTAAGTCACGAACAAAACAAGTTTTCTCCCGGAATGCTACTTCCAAATCCTATAACACCCCCATTTTTGGAACGCAGCGAAATACAACATGGGGTGCTATTTATTAGTCATATCGTACAAGTATAGTAAACAAACTCAAAATAGAGATGTTTATAATAAAACATTCACATTCGATAAAATCAGAGTAAGCAAAAGAAGGTCCCAAAGTTCAACACAACACAAGTGTTTGAAAGCAACATAAGTTTAAACATGGCATGAGTTTAAAAGTTTAAGTTTCATCGAATGTGATTTTAAAACATGGGCCATCATTGTCGATATCCATATCCTTGCGCCGCCCATCCAAGCTTTAACATATCACGGACCTGGGATAAAACATGCTAAAAAGGTCAACAAAAAGTTGAGTGAAATACATAGAGTTTAATAAGTAATAAGTTGAATACAAGTATTATTCATCGGGCGACAAGTAATGCATATACAAGTCGTGTAATCTAATTATAGCATGAGCTCATGACACCGAACCTTGACCTGGATATAATAATGCCCCTTAAGAGGTAGTTTGCCAACTACCACGAATTCTTAATATTATGCTACCCGTTAAATAATGAGAGCGACTCATCCGGACAGGCTCGTCAAGCCAAATATGCATATTCATAATAATAGCGTTCCCCCATGGAATTAACGATTCATGAAATTAGGGACTTGTATGGCAAATGCTACTCAATAACTATAATCATGTAATCGGGTCTAGCATACCAAAAACTACTTGTATTCAGTTTAAAAAAAAACTAGCACGTATCCCCCTCGCGAGGTTTATAAAACATTAAAATGAGTAAAGACGAGGCTATGAACTCACCGTGAATAAAGGAAGTAGCATGAAACAAGAAAGTGAGGAAAATAGCCGTGAAGCTCTACGATGAACCTAAATAGATATACGCTTGTCTTAGGTTTTTGAAAATAAACATTGATGCAATTTAGCTATATATATAAATTATGATCTTAATTATGCTTGGTACATAATTTCTATATACTTAAAAAGTTCTAATTTGGCATAAAAAAATGGTCTTTAAGTCTGACATTTACATTTCTTACAAAAATTCAAGTTTCTAGTCCCTTTTTATTCCTAAGTCCAAAATAAGTACTAAAGGTCCAATCTAAGTCTAAGGGTTCAATTTAGTCAAAGGGTCAATTCTTAGTCAAAATGTTCAGTTTATAATTAAAGGTCCATATTATATTAGGTGGTTCAAAATGAAACTTAGGGGTCCAAATTCATAAGTTATTAACCTTTTCATAACTTTTAACTCAAAATCTGATGGAATTTTTTATAACTTAACCATTTTTAAAAATTCATATCTCTCAAACCGTAAGTCAAAAAATTATGTTCTTTATGTCCCCGGAAAGGTATCCATATTTAGTAACAAGTTTTGTGGGGCCCACTAATTTAGAAATTTCGTAAAAGTAGTGAATTTATTATTTTTCCCCTTACTACCCAGTTCTGAAATCACCAATATCACAACAGTCCCACGGAAAATACAATATCTTGAGTTCTACAAGCCCGATTAATTACCCGTTTGAGGCCACGTTTAAGTTAAGATGTTATCTACAACTTTTATGTTTTGAGTAATAGTGGGTTATTCACAAAAAAACGACTTTTATACGTTTCAAATCTGTTACTCAGAATGTAACATGTTTCACAAAAATATTTCTAGTTTAATCATCGTAATGAGTTATTCAATGAAATACCCATCAATACGACCGCAATACATTGATCTACAACTAAATATTTTTAATTTATGTCCATAGTTCACTGATAAAATCAGTTTATTACGTTTTTACCCCTGATCAGAAACAACTGTTGCATGTCTAGTCCTTTAGTGTTTTTATTGTTTTCTAAGCTATGTACCAAGCCTAACCAAGCATAATAACTTATATAATATTCAAATACATCAAGACATATAAAATTTATAGAAGTGAAAATAAAAATAAAATGAAAAGTTAGTGAGGAGTTTCTTACAAAAGTGATGAACAAGCAAAAATCTCAAGAACAAGGATCAAAGAAACTATCAAATGTCACCACCAAGAAAAACTATTGTAAGCTTGAAGGAAGTACTTTATGGGGTCTTGGAGAGCTTCGACCTACAGCCAAAAAAACATTTTGTGAGCCGTAAAAATTTAGGAGGAAGATTATTTCAAGAAAACCTCCAAAAACTTCAATAAAACCTTCAAAAACTCGATTCAAACCACCGTCTTTTGTGAGCACCTTCAAGATGATGTTGTAGAGATGATTTTGTGTTAAAAATCAAGATGAGATGAGTGGTTTGGTGATGGATTTTTGGCAGCAAGAGGAGAGGAGAAGGAGATGGATGGTTTTTAGGTTTTGGTTAGATTTGCATGGTGAAGAGTTATGATTAACTTTCTTGGAAAATAAAGAAAAGGAAGAGTGTGAATGTGGTCATGGGGAGGCCGGCCTAGGGATTAAATGGGGGAGGTTTTTCTTATTTATTATTATTTTTTTTAAGTTGTTAGTTAAATGTAAAAATTGTTGTGGTTAAGTAATATGTAAAGTTTAAGTGTTTAAAACGCGAATAGTTACTAGAAACTAAAAAAATTGTGAAACAAAGTGAGAAATGTGAAAAATATTTTTACTTGGTTTCTATGGGTAAATGAGAGGATATAGAATCACTTGAGACAAGGATCGGGATAGAAATCCTAAGCACGGCTCGAGAAAAGCTAAAAACGCGAAGTTTGCTAAATCGGGTAAAAATTAAAAAGTAAATTTTTACTCAAGAGGAAATGAAATATATTATGGTTTAAAGAATGACTTGAATTTATGAAATGTCACATCACGTACCCCTTAAGAGAGCTCCGTCCCGGAGCTTAACTCGCTTTATCTCCCGACGGTTCATTTGCGAAAAGATGAGGATACTTGCTCTTGATCTGATCTTCGCGTTCCCATGTGAACTCAGGTCCTCGTCGGGTATTCCAACGAACCTTGACAATGGGGATGCGGCTTTGCTTGAGTTGCTTTACTTCACGATCCATGACCTCTATAGGTTCTTCTATGAAGTGAAGCTTGTCATCGATTTGAAGCTCATTTAATGGAATGACGAGACTCTCGTCTGACAAACACTTCTTAAGATTAGAAACTGTTGGAATATGTGAATCATAATAAGACTATAAACATATAAACATCACAAGTATACGCAGCGGAAAGATCTACATAACATTTAAATTAATTAACTAATAAAACTAAATAGAAAGCGTACATTTTTTATTCCTAGCAAGAACAAGAAATCGGATCTACAAGAACAAGATAAACCCTAATTGGGTTTAAGGATGGATCGACTACTCCTTAGTCGAATAGGGCAAATAACAACAAGCTAAAGCAAGCTTGTACTCCGTTCTTGTACACACGTATTACTAGTGTCTCAATGAGAAAAGCTAGGTTCATGTATCACAAATAAAACATCATAACATCTAGGGTTTGATGTTCTATATAATACATGATCGAATCCCACTAACAAAGAGATAAAGGAGTAAATTAAATTGGATGCATATACATATACATACAAATAATTGTACCTACAGTACATGCCATAGCATAACTCCTTTTACACTTTGTGAATCCATAATATCCAACTGACATGTATGGACACAAGCCATGTTAGATGACATAGAATATCTCCTTTTTACTGTACGTGTTTATTTGTTAGTGGGTAAAGGAAAAGTAAACCGATTGAATAATTAGTTAGGGATTATTATTGCCTGTCTATTATATTGAAGCTTTGAGGGGTTTATATACAATTCAAACTTGCTTACCAAGTTTGAGTTTAACACCTCCTCAAGTTCTAAAAATCGACATTTAACCCCCTCATTTTTCTTTGTTCGACCATATAAATATTTGTGATTTAATAATTAATCATAAATCATTATATTAATTATTAATACATTGAGACTCATACGTAATGTGTGCAATCCCGAAGTCTCGTGTTCGAAACTAGACATACAAATATTAATTTATATCCACAAACTCTAACAACTCCCACTTGGATATTCATTAATATCGTAATGACATGGGCTAGTCTAGCTTAACAGATCCCAATGCCCCTAGATCGAACCGAGTATGGTTTTTCTGGAAAAACCACGTGATGAATTTAATCATCATACTTATCCTTTTGTTACTAATACCGCGTTAATATGGATATGGATCAAGGTCATTCCATAATTAACTATTCTGTTTCTCGTTATTAATAATTGATCAAGATTACCAAAACATCTGAACGTATTCCAGATAGACTTTGGTTGTGGCCACACAAACATCTTGTCAACCCTACGAGGGGCCCAGCAGTATTATACTTCAAAACAAATTTGAAGGAACAAATCCTTTATTGACTACGAGCGTGACCCTCGAACTTTGCATCACCTCCGAAAATAGCCCTTATAACTACCTGTTACGGATAGCGTTAGACTACCTTACAGAAATGAGCTACATCCTCGGCAGTCACCTGGTATCTTAAGTCTGAGGATAAATATTCATGATTTACTTAATGACGACGATCCATAAAGTATAATCATGTGGTTGGGATAAGTCCTATATTCAATTTATCCAATATTGAATATCATGTGACATTGGTGTCTCAACCTTACAGTACATTCTACCAATCCTCACATTTGTCTTAGTTCAATAATATTCCCATATTATTAATTGACAACGGACAATTTAGAATAACATAAGTTATTCACGGATTTAAACATGCAAATATAGGATACAATATTAATAAATGATAATAAACGTTATCCGCACTTTATTTCATTCAAATAATATTGTGTAGGATACTCTAATTCATAACACAAACACAAGATTTGATGATGGATCGAATTCAAGAAAAAGAGAAGAAGAATTTGGGAACTTTGCTAGAGAGAGAGAGAGAGTGGAGAGAAAAATGTGTAGATTAGATTAGAGAATGAAGAGTTCCAACCCTTCCCAAGTGTGGGAAGGGCTTTATATAGTAGCTAATATTTGTGCCCCTAGTGGGTTGTGGAGTGAGCTGACAGTGGGGAAAGCCCCGACCCACTCCACAAATATAAATACGACTAAACTAATAATACTAATACTAATATTGCTAAGCTAATATAAATAAGCCTACAAGCTATGTAGATGCTAAATAGATGATCGGGGTAACCGAGCCTTCATCTGAATATTTATATTCCTAACAATCTCCCCCTAAGGGAGGTCACCCCGGAAATAATAACTTGAATTCTAGCATTTTATCTTCTGAAGTTGTCTTCATAGCTCGTAGTCTTTGATTCTTCATTGTCTTGAAACATTGTGTATTCAACAGTAATCTTTTGATGACCATTCTTTGTCTTGGATGATTTTGAGGATTCTACGAAATTATCATCCAACCTATGTCTCCAAGTCATCTTTCTGCAGTATGTTTCCATGTGATGTAATACTCTTTGAGCCGACATGCTCATAATATTTGGTGTCATGATCTTCAGCATCAGAGTTTGCAGAAGCTGTGTTAAAGGTCTTTAGGTTGATCATGACTTCTTTGATTAAGATGATGATGTAGTGTGAACATGTGGTAGTGGATTGGCATCTTTTCTTCAATCAACTACAACCGCATTCAGCTGCAACTTCAATCAGCTACAACCGCAAACAGTTGCAACAGCAATCAGCTTCAACCGCCAGATGTTCCTGCATACGATAGTTAGCAACAAAACGTCCGGTACTTACAGGTTCGGACTTCGAGATTGTTAACAGCATAGTGTGAAAACTCTCTCTAATCCTCACTAGGACCATTCCTAAATCGAAAACCCACAGAGGGGTTTTTTAAGATTTTACCGTAGTAAATCAATGATTAGGTGAGTCGCTGGAGATCACTCCATGATTGTAGATCGTTTGGAACCGTCGTGATCACTAAGCGTAATCCATAGGGAATTACCGAAGTGACCTACTTTCAGGGCTGTTTGATGTTGACCCTGGCAGGAATTTCCATTCAATCATTGAGAATTACATTTGTAAATTCTCTCATAAATGTTCTGGCAGATTGCTAAGATCTGCGTAGGACTCTTAGTTTACAACTGGTGTCCTTGATGTTGAACCACCAGTGTAGAAATAGTTAGTGTCCCTAAGAGATCTTATTATGCATCTCGTGGCTCTAGACTCGATAGTGCGTTTTGATTTAGTGAGCGGAGGCTGGAGAGAACTGCCACCTTTTCAATATCATCTAACTCGGAGTGAGAGAGACGATAGAAATGTATTGAACTCCGTGACAATTGAAACAAGAATCCTTTGAGGGACCTTGAGTGGCTAGGGAGGGTTGTGCAGCGTATCACTGGGTCCATGATACTTTGTCTTCAATGTCAGCAATCAACTAAGTGATTCTGACAGCATATGTATTGACCTGGTTTCTGCCTAAAGTGTAAGGAGGGCTTCTTTCTTTTCACCTTTTACCTTTACATTTCTTTTTCATTCTTCAACCCCTTCAGTGCTTACCGAGACTTCCTTACTAGTACCTTGTTGGGTTTGTTCCAGTACTAGCTCCATCTCAGTCAGCACTCTTCCCTTATTCACTTTTCTCCTTTTTTAATCATACCTAAGGACTTCTACACTAACTAGTGGATTGTCCCTGGGTAGATCCCTCCGGCTCTGGCGGGATCGTGGGAACTTGAGCCTAACCTAACCATCCTTATAACTCCGTGCATTCATTAAAATGGTCAGTCTTTGTTATTCTTCCACGATTGCCATAAAACCAAATCCTTGAAAAATCTCTCAAAGTGTTCATTATTCTGAAAACACATTTTTGCTAACACTTGAGAGTTTTATATTTTTCAAATGCTCCCCCTCAACATGTGCTCAAATGATTGTTTTATAAATTTGCACATGTCAGGTGAAGCTCGCACTTTTTGAATTGATAAACTTTCAGTGAACATGACCGATTCGAGACACGCTTACATCACTGGTTAGACCAGCTTGAAATTATTACCCGGCCTGGTCAAGTTCACAGAAAGTTTCTCGAAACGGTACACTCTACTCAGACACATCCTTTTTGAGACACGCTTACATCACTGGTTAGACCAGCTTGAAATTATTACCCGGCCAGGATATGTCCTTTCGATTGATGACAGTTTGTGTTTCGTCAATTCATTGGTGAAGTCTGAGCCTTGCTCACATAGAATGCCAAATCCTTTTGTCCATTTGCTCCCCCTCAATATGTGCATCGATATACGAAAGAGTTTAGCACATATGGGAGAGCTTACATTTACGTCCAAACATCACATTTTTTCAGATTTCATATTTAAATCACATTCTCTCCCCCGATCAAAAATTTCAAACCTTTTGAGATTTGTGATCCCAATTGATTTAAATAAATTAGAAAATTATGGGAGAAAATGTGTCCAATTTAATGTATTCTGATGATGGAACATACTATGCTCCCCCTTAATCTAAGAGGGAGATTCACCACTTATTATGCACAAAGTGACTATTATGACACAAATGATATTGACCTTTTTGCGCAGATGATGTGATCATCCGCTTCTCTGAGGGAGTCATTGGTCACCATCAATTATCCATCCACCAACAAATCTTCTCAAGTATTATCGATCCCCCCTTGGCGAGATCAGAGTAAGTACTGCTTTATAGAAATGAAGGTGGTGGTGGTGGTGACGGTGTTGTTGTTGTTGTTGTTGTTGCCGATGTTGTTGTTGTGGTGAATTCCGAGCCAATCAATAGAGTTTGAACGTCTGATCAAATGGTTAGAATGGGAACTGGCACATTCATTTTGGCTATGGAATCTGCATAAGAATATCAACACAGATATACATACATATAGATACACTATTCCTTAATAGCTACCCTTCAGCAGCTTGCCACATTATAATACCAAATTCATTTAATCAAACCACAGTCAGGAAATACGTCAAACTACTATCTAGCATAAAGAGCAATCAACAATCATGAACATGGCAATTCACACAGATTTCAATATTCAATTCAGGATCTTAGGAACATGATTCTAACATAATAGCAATATACCTAAGCGAATCCTGAGAACATATGCACAATATCAACAACAATTAAGCAGCAGAGACAAACAACATTTGAAACTCATTCACTTAGATCATACAAATGCCAGTGGAGTATTCAAAAACATCAAACACAACTGGTTTTCTAACTTCTTTTAGGTTTTGAGTCTTAATGTATCTAGGGGATTAAACGAGGATTCCAAAGTGATACAAATGAACCTTCTAGTTATATGAAGCTAGGAAACTATAAGCAGATTGCACATAATGTCCTAAACTTTCTAGCAACTAACACATTTGGCCATTTGATATAAATTTTAGCAATTTCCTCTTCAACTAATACCCCATTAGCTACAAAACCTTTTCAAAGAATATGAATTAATCTAGAAACCCGTTTGATGATATAAAATTTGAATTCACTCTCCCCCTCAATCAATGACCCGTATTCTAGTTAAAGATTTGTAGTCGTTGATTGAGTGACAAATTTTATGCATAATCCAAGAGTAAAAGAATTTCAGGTAACACATAATCACCAAGTGTCTCACAAATAATTTTCAGAAGAATCATTGAATGAAAACTATTTGTATGCAAAGAAGATTTCTCTTCCTTTACCAGAAATGATGCACTGAAACGTACATCAGATCGAAGAAACATGGATATAAAGTAATCCATGCCCAGGTGAACATCACCCAGTTGGAGGAACAACCGTCTTTTTGGCGACGTGCTTTCCCCATTGTGAAGCGCGGGTTGCTACCTAAAGTAATAGCAAGCCATTTAGACATGTTTTAACCATCCATTTTAACTTCTGCTCGAGCTTCATTTAAAGACCCGTGCCATTATTGAATGACATTTCTAAGTCCGTAAATGTTATCGATAAACAGAAGACATGCCTAGGTGAAACTATTTTTGGTATTTTCTATTTTTTAATTTTTATGGTTTTTCTGGTTTTACTTTTCTCTATATACAAATATCTGGTATTATAATTTTCTATATACAGTATGGTATAAGATATGTATAAAGTATATAATTCAATTTAAGACAATGTTGACATGAATACCAAAATAAGGATACGTTCAGTATGTTGAAGAAATCAGTAGTCAACATCTCTTAAACATTCACCACCAAAGCTTTCAAGGCTCCCGAATAATCGACTGAACTTGAGCCTTCTCAATGTGAAGCTTTGATGGCTTCCCCCTAAACCGAAAATCTTCCTTTTGAGCATATTCCAAGCTCTCTTTCAAGCTTACATTAGGTAAGTGTACAGCGGAAACCGTAGCAAACCACATCGAATATCGAATATTACTGCTCCTTATAAGAATAACCATCGTGATTCTCCGGTCGGGGGACCATGAAATAAATCAGCTGTGTATCATCTCACACTTGAATAATACTTCTCACATTTCTTCCTACTGAAGCCTGAAGTAACACATACCAACAGTATCCAGAGACCACTTCCCCCAAGTAGTTGAAGTGATGCAGCCAGTCTCATTATATGAAGCCCAAAAACCCGAAGTACACACTCAATCCCGTTAATAAAGTCGAAAACGTAACAGTAAGATCAATTAAGACCCGAAAATTCCCTTTTCTCCTTTCAGGAAATTGCAGATGAGAATTGTTACACCAAATTCTACTAAGTCCCATGTGTAAGCAATTTATCCCGTATGTAGTCGACATGATAATACCAAGACATTACCATAACAGCAACTGAATCCCGGATGTACACATTTCCTTCAGTAGGATACCGACTAACCATAGGAACCATCATACAATTGTGCACCTCTTTTATCATCAGAAACTGACTTTCTCTTCCCCCACGTAGTTGGAATGATACACCAAAGGAACGAGTTAAAACACTGATTTTCTCTGCGGTTATGACATTTGTCTTCCCGGAATAACTTCAACTAAGAAGAAGTATAAAGCTCATCGTGTGTACTCGTTGTGCATTCAGATGTATGTCTCCTTCCCCCTTGCTGGTTTTGATACCTCAGAATCAGCAACACATTTTACGCACATATTCTTGAGATCGTATGAGAAGAACAAAATTGGCTCAAGTGGATCAAGTGAGAATCAACCGCTACCGAAACTGTCTCTGACTATCTTTACCAACCCTCAAGTAGGCTTTTTGACGAGATGACTGATGGAACAAACCCGATATACCAAACTTGACACTGAAGTAGAATTCCCCATTCTTGTGACTTAACCTTGCACTAATGTTGGAAGAATGGTGTAGAGAATTAGTGCTCCAAGCAAATCTCTAAGTGCTCAATACCCAACCAAGGTATGAGACATTAACACCTCTTACGATTATCCACAACGTCAATGGCGTGTGACACTGAGTACTACATCGTAACTCCTTTAAGTGATAGTTACCCCGACTGCTGGTAACTAGATAACCTAAGTCTTCAACTTAAATCTTAAGCACAAGCAAGTTATCATTGAAGGTCATGCATCCAACCAACCCTGACTTCAAGATAGAGTAAGATCACGCCTTTGAGAAAGTCAACTTCAACCCCAAATAAGTGATAGTTGATCAATTCCGTAGTCACAATTAGATGCCCAACAAGTGATTGTTTGTTCGCTCACTTGTTCACACTTCTCCCCCTCAAAAATTGCATATGAGAATGCCATTTTTGATTGAACAAGTGCATATGAGGTTGGTTCACTGTTCACACTTCTCCCCCTCAAAACTTGCATTCGAAATTGCCATTTTTGATCGAGTGAATAAATGTCCAATCTGATGGAAGTAGATCCACTTGATGTCTGAACGAGCATGGAGCAAGTGTGAAACCTTTTGATGAGACTAGTCAGAAACAAGGAGAGTCGTATGACCATTTCCCAAATCTCAATCACCATGTAGTTTATTCACCCTTCTCCTCCCCCTCAAAAATTGCATATCACGACCAACTGCCATTTTTTATAGATCAGGTGAATAGGAATATACTCCAATGTACGTTTATCCTCTTGATGACTGAATGAGCATGAGAAAACCATGAAGCTTGATGAGAATGGTCAGAAATAAGAAGATTCCTCTTCTTCCGAAGAAAAAACGTACTCAAGCGTACGCCTTTCTTTTCTTTGAGGAACGGGGCCTGAAGAGATGTCAGCAGACGCCATTATGTTGACATTGAGACCCGAGGCTTGAACTGATGTGTTCAAACGTCATAGTCATTGAAGAACGAGGCCTGAACTGATTTGAATAGACGTCATTGCCAATGAAGAACGAGGCCTGCACTGAAGTGTACAGACGTCATTGTCGTTGATGTTCATCAAGCTTGAATTGTTTGAACCCCTACATCATGAGATATCACTCTTTTCGGCACCCAAACCCTGAGTCTTTCCTTAATAGGAGGGAACGATGTACCTGCACTTAAGTAAAGACTTCCTGCATTGACATTAAGAGTTTGTTTGCATTTATATGGGTTATTGATATCAGCAGTTGAGCCATTTGGGGTTGCACTGTCAACCTTGGTTTCGCACTTAGTGAACATCTTTCGAATAGGTATCCATCTAAGACCAACAATCTTAAAAGTTCTACCCGTCGGTATCCACCTAAGGCAAGATCTAGGAGTGTGTGGTTTCTCACGTACAGTGGAGGACTTGTTTAGAGAAGACCTTTGTCCTACAGCGATCTGCCTACCAGGTTTCTGAGTATGACTCTTTGGTTCTACGGGCTTGTTGTTGTTTCTAGTCTTAGAGGATTGAACCTTAGCACGGGCATTCACTTCCTTCAGGAGTTTTGTTATACAAGCATCATGGGTTGCATTAAAAACACATTTCTGACAAGTCGAGCAAACAAAGTGTTTGGAATCAGAAAAAAATCTAGGGTTCTTAGAGTGATCGGCTACGGGAATTGCCTTAATTGGCACGCAACTACCCTTAGAAACATGTAAATTCCTAGTCTTTTCATGTGTGTTTTTCTTAGCGTCCACTAGGTTTTGATTCTGAACAGTGTCTTTATGTCTAACATGTTCCTTTGGTGTCTCAAGTGACACACGCGTTGAACTAATCCTAGAAGAACTAGATGCACTCATGTGATGTGGTTTTGCAACATCATATTCCTTTTCACTAGGTCTAGACTGTGAAGTGACTGGTTTCGACAAAACTTTTTCCGCATCAACTTGGGAGGCAAACCGTGTTTTTGAAACTTTTGGCCGTTCAGATCTAAACGCAGTCAGTTGTCTAACAACTGATTGGTTCCTAAGTTGTGGTTTCCCCAAGATTGATGGTTTTGCAAACTTAGTGTTCACACCATTCTCATTCAATTTTCTCAACTCGTTTTTCAATGATGCAATCGCAAAACCCTTTTCCTGAAGTTGAGCCTTAAATTCATCATTTTTGGCAATCAAAGAGGTAGTTTGCTCTACATTCTTAGTTTTCGTTTCTTTGATTGTATCACACAGTTCTTTGCAATGAATTTTCAAAGACTCATTTTCTTTAAACAATTCAGTCACTTTATGATCTAATTCTGCATTTTTTGTTGCACTTCTAACATCATTGTCATGTTTAGTCTTAACTTCATTAAGTATATCACACATCTCATCAATACGTTTTTTCAGGTTGTTGATCGTCGAATTTTTGGCCTCTAGTTGAGCTTTCAAATCGTTTATTATAAAAAATTCTCGGAATTCGGGATATTCCGGATTTTTACATGGTAGTATAGTTTGAAAACTTTCTTCCTTTTGTTGCATTGCAATTTCAAGAGAAATACAATGCTTTTCAAGTTGTAAAAATCTTTTTGAAAGTTCGTTATAAACATCCTTTTCAACCATATCATTTGATTTGAAAGACTCAACTGTAAGCGAAAAATGTAACGCATCATCATGTTCAGCATCCTGATCAATTTCTTCCCCCTTATGACTTATATTTATTGAATCAGAGGTGATATTACTATCAGTCTTTTCCACCAGATATGTGTCATATGTAGGTTTAACTTGATCAGTATGTTGTTGTTCATTAGAAAGAACATTTTGTTGATCAGACAAATGTACCTCAGCAGATGGTACTTTGTGATTTACTGGACTAAGATCTGCATCCACACCATGTGTGATATCAGTCCTTGAGTTGTTGCTATCATCATGCTTGTCTGATTCTGTCCCATTACCCATAATTTGAGCCCTTTCATTAATGAACCCCTTAACATTACTCACAAGTTGGAGTAATGTCCTTCTGAACACGTCAACCTCAGTTCCAGTGTAATTAGCAAAACACTTTTTTGCCATTTGACTGTCATCATCATAATCCTCAGTGTATTGCGAATCAGTGAACACTTGGAGTTGGTTGTTAATCACACCCAAAGCAGCCATGGATCTATCTTCAGAGAATTCTCCTGTGTCAAGTTGTTGTTCAAGTTGGTCCAAATATAGAGTCATTTTGACTGTGAAATCATGAACATCTTGACCAAAGAGTGTTGTGAAAGCCCGTGTGTAACCCATCACGTATTCAGGTTTTTCAAACAGAACCTTGAGATGTGATTGAAGTAATTGAAAACACTCAATGCAACTTTCCTTCTCATTAGGCAACATTAGTGACTGAAGCAATCCTCTTTCTTGCGAATTCGGGCTCAAAGATTCCATATTAGTAACATCAGAATCACACACGTTTATTTGTTGTACAGAATTTGAAGTCTTTTGTTTATCATACGTGTCGTACAACTTGAGTACCTCAGATATGAAGGAATCTGAAGTATTAGACATGATGTAAACGTGCACGGGATTTTACAATTCTATGATTGGATTTTACAAAATCAAGAGAAAACCGTGAAATGATAATGGTTACTTGAGTTTTTGAAATCCGAATAAAACCCGTAACTTACCACTAAGTCCAATAAACCCGAAAATATCTTAACCCAAAATAATTGTCAAAACCCGGATTCTTGAAGCTCAATTGATTTTGTTGTCCAGAGTTATACCACAGTACAATACCAAACAATAACCTCACAATTCGTACTTGTTATAACAAGCCGAAAATATTTACCACAACTAAAACTTAAGCCAACAACAACAAAAAAAACTTTAAATCGTCTAGTTGACACACTTGAATCAACAGGCCAACACAAAAAAAGTAACTCGTCCTTTTGATCACAGTCCACAACTCATCAGTACAACTTAACTTAGCCCAACAGCAGGTCCGGTTCAAGCCCAATTCAAAGATTAGTTGACCCTAATTTTTGGTATAAGAGGTAAATATATTAACCCTAATCTCCTTTAGATATTAATCCGCCCAATTTATCAAACTTGAACCCTAATCCCCTCTCACACTCAACGCAGCCACACCAACACAATCTCAAATAATCCCTAAACCCAAATCCACAAAAAAAAAAACTGCGCCTCTCCTTATCACAACTCTCAACAGTCCAAGATCCACACCCTAATCACAAAGAAACCGCAACCACCAATATCGGTTTCTCCTTAATCTCAAACTAACCGTGTGAAGAGAATTAAACTGACAAGACTTGCATCAAGATCTCTTCACAAAAAGATCACTGGTAGGTGTTAAATTTCTTCTTTTGTTAGAGTGACGAACAAAAAAGAAGATAAAGTTGTTGTGTATGTTATCTTGTGGTTGAGACACAGATGTGATGTAGATTAGATGTTCGGATAGTTATATGTAAAGAGTGACTGAAATTGAATTTGGTGTTAAGTTTTGAAAGTAACCATGGATCAGGAACAAGTGGTTGTTGTTGTTGTTAGACAAACCGCACAACACAAACTGCCAAACACGTCGCTTTCTAAGCGTTTTGTCGTTTATTGCCAAATCCGGTAATAGGACAAACCACTTCTTTGAGGTAACACAAACAGCACCTTTTACTTGTACAAAAATAAATAAACCGCACCTTAGAATTTAACTCCGAGAGACAAACCGCACCGATGAACACTTTTTCACCAACACACGATTCACCCAAAAATCACCACACAAAGCCTAAATCTGTGATTCCAAGCACCAAACACTACTCTTATACTATCCCTAAAAACTGGATCTGGGTTTTTCTCTTTCTTCAAAACGACACTCAAGTCGCTACCAAGAACATGTACAACCAACAAATCCTTAAACCGAAATCACAACAAACAATAACAAAGAGAAACAATATGTAACAATAACGTCAAGCAAACCGAATCCTTTAAAACAAGCAGATCACATGCTTAAAATTAACCAAATCCATAACACATGAATATTTTCCCACAAATGGGCTGATGTGGAACAAATGAGCACAAAGAAAAATGAACGAACCAAACAAAATGAAAGAGTAGAAAATAGAGACCACAGATCTAAGTTTGTGCATTCTTGTTCAATGATGCAATCTTTAACTAACACGTGCAATTCTTCAGTGTATCGCTCGAATAACAAATGCAACAAATGCAAGAATAGTCAACGAATAAGTGGAGCAGTCAACGAATGCCAAATCTATTAAAAAGTGCAATCTTTTAAAAACCGAAGATAATGTTTGAATAACAAAAAAAAAACAACAAGACAACAAAGCAAAAAAAATGTAGACACCACAGATCTGAGTTTATCACCAACCGAATATTAAATCTGAGTTTGTGTAAATGAATCGAACGAAAGAAAAAAAAATAATAGTACCCAAGATCAAACCATGGCTCTTGATACCAATTGTAGGATACTCTAATTCATAACACAAACACAAGATTTGATGATTGATCGAATTCAAGAAAAAGAGAAGAAGAAGTTGGGAACTTTGCTATAGAGAGAGAGAGAGTGGAGAGAAAAATGTGTAGATTAGATTAGAGAATGAAGAGTTCCAACCCTTCCCAAGTGTTGGAAGGGCTTTATATAGTAGCTAATATTTGTGCCCCTAGTGGGCTGTGGAGTGAGCTGACAGTGGGGAAAGCCCCGACCCACTCCACAAATATAAATACAACTAAACTAATAATACTAATACTAATATTGCTAAGCTAATATAAATAAGCCTACGAGCTATGTAGATGCTAAATAGATGCTCGGGGTGACCGAGCCTTCATCTGAATATTTATATTCCTAACATATTGTTTATACATCCCTTATCCAAATACTAACTAGATCAATGCATGATATTTCTCATTAGTGAATTATGCAACAAGTCATGTTCCACATACTTGTTGACAAGGAATAAATCAACTAATGTTGATCTATCGGAATTTTGAGAATACTTATTTCAATAATGAAATTCTTGTATGTGTGCATTCATCTATCTAGATATTGCCACATACTTCATAAAATACATGACATCCTCATGCACGAATTTATGACAATCAAACTACCAAACCTTTTAGTTAAAGTGTTCTAATTCTTTATGTATAATGCAACCATGCTCATATTGAGCACAACTAGTATACATGGTCTCCTAATAAGGATGAGCTCCCACCATGACTAGTATTGAGTGTCATCTCAATCTTACTAGCATCATTGTATCAAACAACAATATGCTCTTTTAAAGTTCCGTAAACTTTAACATTCATCGTGTAATATTTGATATCTTCAAATCCTTCAAGATTTGACCACAATATAAATCAAGCAATAACTTGCCATATGGTGCATATTTAGAATTTTGGAGCAAATGCAGGCTGAGGATGTAAATTCTAAACCATATCCATTACACTTAGCTATCTAATAATTTGCAATTAGATACTAATGTTGTCAATCATCTTGCATCCAAGCATGATACAACAAGCAACATGATGTACATGAAAGATCCTTGTGTCAACCTTAGATTTTGTTCATGTCATATCTTTCCAAAGATATGTTTCTATCTAGCCATGCTAATAGATCATCACGTTATTTTAGAATCAGTTATTTTACCGCTTATGTTTATAATCAATAAACATATTGTTCAAGGTTTTATTTCCTAAATTTCCATCTAAAGTTTCATTCCAAACTTAGTCTTAACATATAAATATTAATGGAATGTTACTTCCTATATGTTATACAACATATATGAAATAAGAAAATAAATACATCACTCCCACTAGCTTTCAGGAATATTAAGAAATATCTTAATTTTAATTATAAATCAAAACCAGATTTAATAGCAAAAAATAAGTATATCTTCTAGATGCATGCATTAATCCATTCACAAATGATTTTCATTTTGTATACTACTAAAGATTATTTGAATTCAAACACTCCTTTCAATTACTTTTCGACCTCGCACAAGTAATTATTCAAGAAAGAGTTTTGACTTTCCATTATTAATTTCATATAAATGAAGCTAATAATGACAATTATAATCTTTATATATTTAATGTGCTTAGAAAGAATTTCAATCACATTTAATTGCTTAAGTGTGATTGATAATCTTTTCACATATTAAATATGTATACAAATTTTGTCCATTATGATTTCTACACAAAAAATTAAATCTCTAGGATTTTCATTTCCTTTGTAGAAATTCATTTCCATTCTATAGTGTATCTATAGAGTTTAAGATCAACTACGTTTCCAAACTAGTTATCTTTCTTGGACTGCATCTAATTTATTCATAGTATGAGTAATTTGCCAAATAACATTTGCAATTTAGTAACAGACATACCATGATCCTGTAACTCATAACCCTCAACATATTCTACAAATATTTGAGATATCCTTGCGGACCTATGAATAAGAATTCCATCACCTTGAGAATTAACACTGACATGTTAAATCCTCATTATGATTTTGCTAGTGTATTTAGAAGATTATGTATCTTGTAATTTTTATCTTTTGAAGATAAAACTCCCACTCGCCTTTTGCAATTTATAGATTACCTATAAATGCTTAGCAATTAGAGCAACACAAAACTTGTTCTCTTTTTGGGACTTTGCAGATACAAATTGACAGTTCCTAACCTTAATTTGTTAATAACCTACCTAACAAGTAGTTTAACAAATTCTGAACTTCAATTTTAAGACTTAATGTGATTGATCACATTCCATATTAAATGGTGTCTTATTGATCTTCTAGGTTGGAGTCTTATTGAGTATTTTCAATCCATACTCAATTTTCTAACCTTGATATCTTTAGGAAGATTAGAAGATATAGTTATCTTTAATCAAACAATTTTTCAAGAGTTTGATTTTCCTAATTGAACATACCATAAACACTATGTATTCCATTAGGATTAATATTGTAAGTTAATCTTACAATATGTGAGATAAATATATTTCGTTTTGGCTTACATATTTACCAACTAAGTCAATTTAATGGTACAATAGATTTTCCAAGCCAATTGCATGCTTTATAACAAGAGTGCCCTTTACCCAAGTCACTTCATTTCTATGTCTTACCAAAAAGACATAAACTGTTATAATCCCAATCTACATTATAAGTCATTGATCATCTTTTCAATGACTTCTTGTATATGTCTTGATTAAAACATAACAAGTTAACGTCATACTTTGTTATAAGTCTTACAACAAATACTTCATATTTATATCTTTATACTAAAATATAAATATGCATAACTAAAGTAATTATGAATACCACAACTTGGTTTCAGTAGTTATTTCAAGTTAATTTATTTACTTCATATATTTATGTTATTCCAAGAATAGATAAACATTCAAATTATGAAGTAGTATAAGATTACTTCATTTATTTATGTCATTACAACATAAATATTTACATTTGAAGTAGTCTTATTATCATATTGACACTTGTTCTAATAATTATCTAATTTTTAGAAACTTGTAAATTAACATAGTTTCATTATTTTAGCCGAGGCTGCAATGATGAAAGTATGTAATTTACCTTGTCATTAATATCTAGTAATGAAAGTAGATATTAATTCTAAGTGTTCTATAAATTAGAACGCGTTTAAAACACATTAGAACATTAGTCTCTTACCTTGCAGTCAAGAGAACCCTTTAAATCATATTCCTTTATGTTGTTGCTTGCACACAATAAGATTTCTCCCACTTGTGCATGGAACAACATTACGTATCAGATAAACAACACGTCAATATTTTGCTTATTTGATCAATATGATTGTGTCATAGATATAAGTAGATATAGAATCACCTCGTCTAGTAAGGAAACGTACACGACTATCCTTAATACCACAAGTGTCTATAATTTGAAAGTATTTTATCTCAGGAAATTCTAGAGATAATCCGGGTAACTACCAAGACTTGTAGCTCCCACTGAATTTAAGATCACTACATGAACTCATTATTCAGTAATTACAACACAATGCTCCTACTGGCTTTGACAACATTGTAAGTGTTGCATCACCAGTAAAAGCAAATAGCGTGCTGTTTACTTTCCTTCATCTTTGATGAATCCCTTACGTAACAGCTACTAAGGTACTTCCAAGAATGTATTCTACTTTGTGAATGATGGAATATCCATCAATGCAATTAACTTGAAAGAATTGGGTATGCAGTTTCTTCCTTAGTTAGGTCTACTATCCCCATCATGGTATGTAGCACCTTTAAATGGTTAAAGCATAACAACTAGATCAACATTCTAGTTTGCCTTTTACCACTTTTGCGGTAATTAGTCTAGTTTCTAATTTAATAACTCCTAACCATGCAATTTCTTCAGAAATTCGCCATGGTTTATTTCTTAGAATTTAGACAATTCTAATTATCCTATTATACCTTTCTCACTCATGAAAAGGAATAGGAATAAGTCTTACTCTTCACACGAAAAGTAGACTAGGTTTATTTTTTTAGTAAAAATTGACTCTCTCCAAGACCCCTACGGGTGTAGATCAATTTACTTAAAAGAATGTTCCATATTTACGGTTTTAACGTTGCATTAAATACATTAAAAGAATTTTCAAAATTCAATTTAGTATTTTTGATAATAATTTTTCAAGAAAATTAAACACCCAATGGTTAAATAACCATTTAATTTTCACTGAAAACTAGGATCCCAATTGACGTCGTTTCATTATATCAGCTGAGGCTGCTAGCAATGAAAGTACTCAATAAGGTACGGGTTCACCCAATTGCCAATATCCAATTGCAATTCCTAGAAATCATGGGACTTACATTATATTGCCAACATCAGTTGCAAAATGTAAGCATGTTTCATCCCCAAGTCTTTATGCCTTGACGCCGTTTCATTACATCAGCTGAGGCTGCTAGTAATGAAAGTGCTCAATTAAGTTAATCAATTTAGAAACGTGTAAATTGACGCCGTTCCATCACATCAGCTGAGGCTGCTAGCAATGGAAGTGCTCAATTTACCCCTTTTGACTTCATTCTTTGAATCATTACATCAGCTGAGGCTGCTAGCAATGATAGAATGTCATCTTAGGTGTTTCCGTGTTAATTGGTCGGCATATTACTTAAATTTTAAGGGTATAAATTTTGATGTGTTAAATCAAAAAATATGTACAAAGATGTCATGCATTCATCTTTGTATCATATATATTTTCAACAAAAAATCCGTTTACTCATTTGTAAGCTCAAATCATCAAAGTTTTTAATTGAGGCGTTGAGCAAATTACAACATTGCCTTAAGATGCTTCGTACTTTTTCATGGTGTACTTGGTAAGTCTATTATTGACGCACAGGCGAGCGGAGGAGCAAACGTTCACCCTAAGGCGATTAAAAATGCGCCCCTTTCGGATGACAATTTAATGTCAAGCCTCCTTATACCCACTTTATAGTTTGTCAATAATAGGTCCGCCGCTTCGACCACTTTTGTACAGTCGCATCAATCAACTAAAACTTATGATTTTCTTGCTTAAAACAATTTTATGTAGTAAATTATTAATTGCTAGTCTCGCCTGGGAGCAAATTACCGTGCGAAGCGAACAACTGTCGGCACATAAGACTTGGCAATTAAATGGTTTACTACAAAGGTTTCATAGTTATTAGGTTCATTTATATTTATTTGAAAAATTACCCTCTTTGTTGTTACAATCCATCATAATTAAATATACAAAGAACAAGTAATTCAAAAAATAAATAAACACTTAATAACACGTATATGATCATTAACAATATCATTTAGCCACATGTAAACCTTTTTGATAAATCCTATTAATTATCTATGTGAATTTTAATGTATCTAATCAATAAAACTCCCATTGGTTTTCGAGCTCATTGTACCCAATGGACCACAGACGCCAAATAAATTTGGCCGCGTAAGTTTTGATCAATTAGATACCACATTGCACATAACCAATTTTAATTAATATATTAGGGTCTTTCCTAATTTAAGATCTATCATAAAAATCATGTGGCACATAAACAACAAATCATTCCATGACAAAATATGCAAGATTTTGTCATGGATCCCATATAGCACTTAAAATCATGTTACACATATTTACAAGCCTATATAGTACGCAATCTAATTAATTAATTAATGACATCACATAAGGTATTCATTAATTAATCCCTAAAAATTGCATGCAATCCTAGGGTTTTCTACAAGTTTTCTACAAAAACCAAAACCCTAAATCTATTAATTAGGTGTCGACCTAATTAGGGTTTACAAAAAAAAAAAGCCTAGATTAATCAATTGCATGTATCTAATCAAGATTCAATTTTTAAGGGTTTTTAGTAATTAATTACATGTTAAAAACGTGGCTCATGATGCCACTGTTGGAATATGTGAATCATAATAAGACTATAAACACATAAACATCACAAGTATACGCAGCGGAAAGATCTACATAACATGTAAATTAATTAACTAATAAAACTAAATAGAAAGCGTACCTTTTTTATTCCTAGCAAGAACAAGAAATCGGATCTACAAGAACAAGATAAACCCTAATTGGGTTTAAGGATGGATCGACTACTCCTTAGTCGAATAGGGCAAATAACAACAAGCTAAAGCAAGCTTGTACTCCGTTCTTGTACACACGTATTACTAGTGTCTCAATGAGAAAAGCTAGGTTCATGTATCACAAATAAAACATCATAACATCTAGGGTTTGATGTTCTATATAATACATGATCGAATCCCACTAACAAAGAAATAAAGGAGTAAATTAAATTGGATGCATATAAATATACATACAAATAATTGTACCTACAGTACATGCCATAGCATAACTCCTTTTACACTTTCTGAATCCATAATATCCAACTGACATGTATGGACACAAGCCATGTTAGATGACATAGAATATCTCCTTTTTACTGTACGTGTTTATTTGTTAGTGGGTAAAGGAAAAGTAAACCGATTGAATAATCGGTTAGGGATTATTATTGCCTGTCGATTATATTGAAGCTTTGAGGGGTTTATATACACTTCAAACTTGCTTACCAAGTTTGAGTTTAACACCTCCTCAAGTTCTAAAAATTGACATTTAACCCCCTCATTTTTCTTTGTTCGACCATATAAATATTTTTGATTTAATAATTAATCATAAATCATTATATTAATTATTAATACATTGAGACTCATACGTAATGTGTGCAGTCCCGAAGTCTCGTGTTCGAAACTGTACGTACAAATATTAATTTATATCCACAAACTCTAACAGAAACATGAAAAGTGTTGTGAATGCCTTGAAGTTTTTTTGGTAGCTCTAACTTGTATGCTACTGGACCAACCCTAGATAGGATCTTGAATGGTCCAATGTATCGTGGACTTAGCTTCCCACGCTTACCAAAATGAACCACACCCTTCCATGGCGAAACCTTGAGCATAACTCTGTCACCTACATTAAACTCCAAAGGTCTGCGTCTAACATCTGCATAGCTTTTCTGGCGGCTACGAGCAGCTAGCAAACGATTTTTGATTTGAACTATCTTCTCTGTTGTTTCACGAATCATTTCCGGTCCCGTGAGTTGGCTATCCCCAACCTCACTCCAGCAAACCGGTGATCTACACTTTCGCCCGTAAAGAGCTTCGAAAGGTGCAGCCTTGATACTTGCGTGATAACTATTGTTGTAGGAGAATTCAGCTAGTGGCAAATGTCGATCCCAACTACTTCCAAAGTCAATCACACACGCCCGCAACATATCTTCTAAAGTTTGTATCATTCTTTCGCTCTGACCATCCGTCTGTGGGTGGTACGCCGTACTCATATCCAATTTTGTATTCAAAGCCTCCTGGAGTGACTTCCAGAATATTGATGTAAACCGGCTATCTCTGTCAGATATGATTGATATACGCACACCATGCCTACAAACAATCTCCTTTAAGTACAGTTGAGCAAGTTTCTCCATGCTGTAAGTCTCTTTTATTGGTAGGAAATGAGCATATTTTGTCAATCAATCCACAATGACCCAAATCGCATCATAACCACTTGGAGTTCTAGGGAGCTTAGTAATGAAATCCATGGTGATTCTTTCCCATTTCCAAACAAGAATATCGGGTTGTTGAAGGAATCCGGCTGCTTTTGATGTTCTGCCTTAACCTTTGCACACGTCAAACACTTGCCAACATAGGTAGCGATCTCAGCCTTCATGTTCGGCCACCGGTACAACTGTTTTAGTTCGTGGTACATCTTATCTGACCCCGGATGGATAGAGTGTTTGGATTTATGAGACTCGTGCATGATCAAGTCCCTCAAACCTCCAAACAGTGGTAACCAAACACGTTTACCAAAGCATAGGGTTCCGTTAGAGCGAGTTTCGAATATGGGTTTGATACCTTTCCCCAGATTTTCAGCCTTCACATTTTCTTCTCTCATTGCCTTCGCCTGAGCCTTGAGGATCTGTTCAGGTAACTTGGTGAGAACTGTCATTACTAGCGATCTGACACGTAATGGTTTTGCCCTTTCCTTTCTGCTTAAGGCATCAGCCACCACGTTTGCCTTTCCCGGGTGATAACGGATGTCACAGTCGTAATCGCTCAGGAGTTCAATCCATCTTCGTTGTCTCATGTTAAGCTCTTTTTGATCTAGGATGTATTGGAGACTCTTGTGATCAGTATACACCGTACACTTCATGCCATACAAGTAGTGCCTCCATAACCTAAGAGCAAAAACCACAGCACCCAATTCTAGATCATGGGTAGTATAGTTTTCTTCATGAGTCTTCAATTGTCGTGAAGCATATGCTATGACCTTTTGTCGTTGCATCAATACTGCTCCATAACCCTTGTTCGATGCGTCACAATAGACTACAAATTCTTCCGTCCCATCTGGTAATGCTAATATAGGTGCACTACAAAGTTTCTGTTTCAGTATTTGAAAAGCCCCTTCTTCGTCTTCACCCCACTCGTATTTCTTATTTTTCTGAGTCAACTTGGTAAGAGGTTTGGCTATCATAGAAAATCCTTCGATGAACCTTCGATAATAACCAGAAAGTCCTAAGAATTGCCTCACTTCTGTTGGTGTTGTCGGCGGTGCCCAATTCTTAATAGCTTCGATCTTCACAGGGTCTACATGAACACCATTGCTATTGATCACATGACGGAGAAATTGCACTGATTCCAGCCAAAAGTCACATTTCGAGAACTTGGCATACAATTGCTCTTCCTTGAGTAACTCCAAGATAATCTTCAAGTGTTCCGCATGTTCTTCCTTGTTCTTGGAGTAAATCAAGATGTCATCAATAAATACAATTACAAACTTGTTGAGGTACGGTTTGCACACTCGATTCATCAAGTCCATAAATACTGCAGGTGCATTGGTCAACCCAAACGGCATCACTTTGAACTCGTAGTGACCATACCGAGTTCTAAACGCAGTAGTTGGAGTGTCTTCTTCCCGGATACGGAGTTGGTGATAACCCGATCGCAGGTCGATTTTGGAATATACGCTTGAGCCTTGAAGCTGATCAAATAGATCGTCAATTCTCAGGAGTGGATAATGATTCTTGACCGTTAACTTGTTAAGCTCACGGTAATCGATACACATTCGAAAGGATCCGTATTTCTTCATTACAAACAGCACCGGAGCTCCCCAAGGCGACGAGCTCGGTCGAATGAACCCTTTTTCTGACAATTCTTGTAATTGTTCCGCTAGCTCCTTCATTTCTGATGGTGTCAACCGATAAGGTGCACGTGCCACTGGTGCAGCACCAGGCACTAATTCAATTCGGAACTCTACTTGTCGAGGAGGTGGAAGTCCCAGTAGATCATCAGGAAACACTTCAGGAAAATTCTGGACAACAGGTACATCTTCTAGTCGTTTTTCAACTGACTCTTTCTCCGTCACCTGTGCTAGAAACATCTAGCACCCTTGCTCTATGTACCTTTGAGCCTTGATACGAGATATGATTTTTAATTGGGACGCGTCTCTATCGCCTTTGATTATTAGTGTTTTGTTGTTATGTGGAATACGAACAACTTTTTCACCACAGACAATAACTGCGTTTCGATCAGATAACCAATCCATTCCAATGATGACATCAAAAGTTCCAAGTTCAATTGGCATGAGGTCAATACTAAATGGGTGGTTCGCTAGATTTATGGTACAACCCCTTAGAATAGAATTTGTACTAACCAATTTCCCATCGGCTAATTCGACTTCGTAACTATAGCTTAACTTAACCGGGTTAATATCTATCAATGCACTAAAACTAGTTGACACAAAGCTTTTGTCTGAACCCGAATCAAATAAAACCTTAGCATAAAGATTATTAAGTAGGAACGTACCCGTCACGACATTCGGGCCTTGTTGCTCTCCGTTTCCCATCACATACACACAACCACGAGCATTCCCAGCTTGATCATTCCTTTTCTTCGGGTAGTTGTTTGTAATACCCCAACCCGACAAGGGTAAAGATATCACAACAATGGATTCATATCAGAACAAAACCAAGCATACATTTTCATTAATACAAAAATCTCAAAGGATAACAAATGAAATACTAAATCTATAGGGTTACAAATGAAAACTTCCAAAACATTATGTCTAAAGTATGCTATCTTCTATTCATCTCTAATCCAGAATAGCTATCCAATCTTCTAAGTCCAAAGGTACACTCTTCTCTCATTCCCAGCTTTCTACTAAACCTGCCGCAGGAAAAGAAATGCGGCTGAGCTACGAGAGCTCAGTGAACAGATATAACGGTAACAAAACAATAACAGGTAGCAGTACAAAGGAAATCAGGAATACAGGTCATACCGATAACTCAGGGTGTAGGAATGAGATGTCAGGAATAAATAAGGAATAAGATTAAAGAAAAAGGAAAGAGAACAAACAATAAGGAAATTCATAAGATAAGGAAAACAGAAATCTATCACGAGCCCAGATAACAGATAATATCACAACAGTGTAAACATATAAGCAATCTAGAGGGGATGCCTCTCAAGTAACAGATAATATGAGGGGTGTCCTCATGTATCAATAAAGTGATCAGCTCCCAGATAATGTGAAATACGTGTATCGCACACACCATCAGTCACCAGACAAATATAACAATTAACAAATAAAACTAAACAGATAACAGGTCAAATCTAGTATGCACCCATACGCCCCCGCAGACAAATCAATAATAATAATCATAATGGCCATAGCAAATAATAAATAAGGGACGGAACAGGTCATCACTCTCCTGCCCTAGAGTCATGTCAGAGGTGCGTCAATGACACGGACATGAAAACCTCATGCTTAGTGATTGGCTCGGACATCAAACTGTAGGTCAAAGGTCGGATGTACTATCAAAATAACCAAAAGTCACATTCTAAGGGTGCATGGCAAAGGTTCATGTCAACCAGTTCAGGATTTAATATCAAAGGTTTCAATTAGAATTTATCAGATTAAGTTTTATATCAAAGTTTAAGTTCAGATTTAGAGGGTTATATCGAATGGTTCAAAAGAGTATAACAAAGGTTTAAAAATCAAAGTTTCATAGTAACAGCTTATTTGAAAAGGTTTCTATTTAAAAGTCCATTTAAAACAATCCTTCAAAAATGGTTTTCATAACAACTGATCTTACAAAATAGTTTTCATAAAATGGTCTTCCAAAACTTTTAGTAGCTTCCATTAAAAGTGGTATCACTTCTTTTAAAATAGCTTTTCTCAAACCGTTTCATATGTAGCTTAAGAATGGTTCAAAATCAATTAGGTTCAAATAAGGATTTAACAGGTTAAGATTTATATCAAAACCAATTCAAGTTTTTCTACCAGTATATCATATTAAGGTTTAAGACAAGGTTCATAGATCAGGGTTCAGGACAAGAGATCAAAACAACAAGGTTCATGAAAGGTTCACAAACAAGAGTTCACATGAAAGGTTCACAAACAGCAGGGAACATAGCAATGGTATAGGGAATCCTAATAAGGAGAAATGAGAACTGAAGAAAAGGGAAATGACGAACCCTTACTGAAAGAGGGCAGAATATCTGTACCTTATTTGAATGCAAGAACACAAGAGTAGCAAAACTGACAAGGATCAAACCACTCCCTCTTCAAACCTAAAGGAGTAGAGGACAGAATTTCAAAGGGGTTTCAGTTATCTTTCCATTTTATATAACTTTCTATTTTTAGTAACTTTCCAGATTTAGTAAGTTATTAATATTACAGATTAGGTTAAGTCCTTATTTCAAGATTATTATGGAATTAAAGTACATTTTATCAAGTTACAAAAGTTTAAGGGTAATTATGACAAGTTTCCATATCTTAGGGTTTTAATTGTAATTACACCAAAGTTAAAGGTCTAAAATGAAAATACCTCAAGTTACTCATTTAAATACTTAAGTTATCCAGACTTACACTCTTAACCCTTTAAGTTTAACAATATACAATTTATACCCCTTAGTTATCATATTTACAAAACAAACCATAGATTTACATAATTTACAAATTAAACCCTACAATATCTATATTTACCAAACAAGCATTTTATTTTACATAATTATAGAATGTAACATCATAATTAAGTATATTACAGATTAGATCCCTCAGAATTTATTAATTACACAATTGGTCCCTTAACTTTACAAAACTTACAATAATTTATTTATAGTTACATATCAAGCCCATAAATACTCAAAATTAAACATTACACCATTAATGACATTATTTACACAAAATAACTTCAAGTTTCCAGAATTTACATTTTTAGTCCCTCTACTTAATTAATTACAATTCGTACCATATAATTATAATTAATTCATTTTTTTGCAATATTTACACCTAGGACCCTCAAGTTATATTTTTTCTAGAGGGTATATTTTTTCTACATTCTTGCAGACTTATATAACATTTCAAAAATAACCTACAAGTTTCAAAGTTGGCAAAACATACCCTTATACTTTTAAAATCCAATCGTATATACTTTTTTATGTGCAAACTAAACCCTAACTTTAACCAATCATTAAACCATCATGACACAATCATTAAATGCATTTATTATTCAGATCCAAACCACAAAGCCCTAACCCTAATTCGATTTAGGGTTTTCTCTAATTTTTCTTTATTTTTCTCTTAGATCCGATATAAACAAAATTTGAGATAAACTATTCTAGGCTTCCAAAAATCACATGGATATTTTTCCTAGCTTATTTTAATGTCAAAGAACATATAAAAAATATGGTTGCACCTTAAAAAATTCATATAGCATGATTTACGAATTAAGTTTGTTTTATGCCTTTTATTTTCGTATGCCTTAATAACCATGCATGATTCGTTTTTCTTATTTTTCTTAGGTTATATTCGACCCATAGATCACTAGAAAAATGCTGGATAATTTTTAGAACGTAAGAATTAAGCATGAAAAATCATTACCTCTTGTATGATAAAATCGGATGAAAACAAATAGCAAGCACAAACGAAGGCCTCTAAATTCTTGTTCTTATTTTTCTTAACTCCTTAATGACTCAAAGAACACCAAAGAATTTTTAGATTAGCTCCAGAAGTCGTGGGAAAACTTTGGTTGAATTGTTTTAGTCGGTTTAGGGTTAATCAGAAATTTTAGGGATAAAAATATATTTGTTTTGTTTTTATATTTTATAAACCGACCTAGGGGGGGCATGGGATCAGAATTTTTGGCCTAGAAGTTCTATCAAGATCACACTTTGATTTCATATATAATTCCTCAATTTAGTTTATTCTTATCCTAATTTAAATTGATTTTATAAATATAAATACTTTATTTAATTATTTTCGGATTATATGTACGTGCATATGTGAACTTGTAATTTTTTTTGGACATTCAAATAATATAATGTTGTCTCAGAATTTATTTTATTTCATATGTAGTTTGCTTTCAGAAGTTTGGAATCATTTTAGAATTTTTATAAGTGATTTTATTAAGTTTTTATGGCTTCAAGGGTAATTTGGTCATTTTACATGCTTTCTGAATTTCAGGTATTACATTGTTACTCTTGTGCCCTTTTTCCCCACAGCCATAACAAGTCACAATTGGCTGTGCATTAGCACCAGTAGCAACAGACTTAACCTTACAATTTACCGCTATATGACCTTGTTTTCTACAACTGCTACATATCACAGTACAGATGCCAGTGTGATGCTTCTTACAACAATGGCAGTAGGGATGAGGTCCGTTGTAACCACCTCTCTCAGCTGGGGCATCAGTCATTGCCCTTACATTCTCTCGTCTTCTATTCTGCTGCTGATGATGATCGTTGTTGCGGCCCTGGTTGTTGTTGTTGTTTCCCTTCTTCTCATCATCCCATCTTCTTTTGTTTTGCTTGTTGCTGTTGTTTGCATTGCGAGTCGTCACATCCTCCACTACTTGTGCCATAAGTTTCTGAGTAACACGAATGGCTTCTTCCAGAGTTTTTGGGTTAGATGCTGTCACGTCCCCCTTAATGCTTCGTGGAAGACCCTTAATAAAAGCCTCTAGCTCCCTTTCGAAATCAGGAACCATACTAGGACACAGAACCTTCAGCTCTTGGAACCTTCTGATATAAGTTTCGATCTCATAACCTTTCACCGATAGATTATAAAACTCTGTCTCAAGCCTTCTTATCTCACTACGAGGACAGAACTTTTCGGTCATCTTTTTCTTGAGATCGGTCCACGTGGTTGCATGGGCTGCTTCAATCCCAATAGGTTGAACGTAAGAGTTCCACCATGATTTAGCATGTTCCAACAGAGTACCCGCAGCGTACTTGACTTTGCAATCCTCTGAGCAGTTGCTTAGCATAAACGCGGCCTCACATCTTTCAAACCAGTGGACCAAGGTAACCGCTCCCTCAGTTCCTTTAAATTTTATGGGCTCACAACCAAGAAACTGCTTGTAGGTACAACCTCGTGCCACAGCGTCACTGGCAGCCCCAGCGGCTCCAGCACCGCCTCCAACATTATTAGCTCTTGTAGCTCGATCCTCGGTTAAAGCCGCGGCTACGCTGTCAGCGACTAACTTTCGTATAGCTGCATCAGACATTCTCTTCGGTGGCATGATTCTATCACAACACAAGAAAATTTTTAATGAGTATTCATACAATGACATAAATATAATCACGTACGAGTAAACCGAACATAAAAGAGATTACAACAATATAGAGTGGAATTAAGAAATAGAAACTTCATCATTCATCACAAAGGATTAATACATTGTTGGTCGTATTACAAAACTTGACGAAGTCATCATAATTAACGATAATAGTTCTACTAACTGATACTTTCAGTTTAGCGATTACAAGACAAGGAAACAACGATGAAATACAACAAAAGAAATAGAAGTACATAGACTACTGGGAGTCACGAGAGGATCCATGTGGCTCTGGAGGTGAGGTCTTTCCATAAACAGCTAATACATCAATAGCATCACACGACCTCTCATCAACCATACCCGCATGGATCTTCTCCTCCCAATGAGCATTGGCCCAACGCCTCATCTCATACAAATCCTTCTCAAGGCTCTCCTTGTAAAACCCAAAATTTCTAAACATGCAAAATTACCAAAATACCCTTGTAACTTAAAATTTCAATTAATACTTAAATAAAACATCAAATAAATCCTAAACTCTTGGAAATTAGCAACATATGAAATATGATAATTTTTAAATGAGTATTATATTATTCAAAGTGACTTAAAATGTTGTCACTCTATAAAAAAATTCACATGGGCCGAAATTATTTGTAACAATGTATTTATTTTTCTTTCTAAATAAATTAAATTATATATAAAGGATAAGCATTACAAATTTGGGAAAATATCTTGCAAATCAGTTTTTGATCCTCCTTGATCCATTGGGCCGAAATTCTTTCACCCTCTCCCTCTAATACACGGTTTCATTATTTATTTCCCTTTTATATGTTTAAAACCCTAAAAATCAAACCAAAAATCCCACAATCGGCCACCACAACTTTCTACAAAATTCTTGGCATTTTCCCTGGATACATTGGAGTTAGAAGGAGGCTAGAAAAATAGGAGTTCAAATTATAGAGGCTTGGTTCGTTGGTTTTTATTTTTTGCTCGAGTTTAATTCTTAGCCGAGAGGTACTAATTCCCACGCCTCATCCGGTCATCCTAAAAATTATCTGGTATTTTTTTGACTTCCTTTACATCATATATGATCCATATAAAATGGTTATCATGATCCATGCATGCTACTCAGGTCGTATGGAATTAAACGATTTATAAACCCTAAAAACATGCAAAACTATATACGGCCCAATATAATTTTTATGAACCTCAAACATATTTTTACAATATGTAATATGATATATGTAACCTGTAAAAATTGGACTCGAAATTATTTGAAGCCTAGAACCTTGGTTTGTAAATTATTTTGTTTATTGTTTATATCGGCTAGATATTTAAAAAGGAAGACAAAAATAAAATATAATCTAATGGGTTAGGGTTAGGGTTAGGGTTTGTGATGATGGAATTGATGAAATTAATGTGTTTTAAGGTTGAATTAATGATTAGTAATGATTGGTGAATTTTAGGGTTAGGGTTTACATTTTTATTTAAAACCGATTGATGATTTAAAAGTATTTGGGTGAGTTTTATAATTTTATAAACTTGTGGATTAATTTTGTAAGTGACTTTGGACCAGGGGTGAATGGTATAAATTATAATATGGGGGTGTTATATGTAAAATTTGTAACTAAAAGATTTATATGGTAATTTGTTTAATTAATTAATCCGATTTGAAAATTTATAAAATAGAGGGACTTGTTTTGTAAATTATGTAAAATGGAGGGTGTTTCATATAAATATTAATGTAAGGGGTGTAATGTGTAATTTTGGATAATGGAAGGCTTAAGGTGTAAATATGAATAATTAAGGATTAATTTGTATTTTAATTAATTAAAAGGTTTAATTTGTAATTCAATTAATTAAAGGGTTTAATTTGTAAAATTGTTAAAATTAAAGGATTGGAATTCTAATATGGGAAACTTAAGGGTTAAAATGAATAACTTGTAATATTTGCACTTTAGACCTTTATCTTTGGCATAATTGCATTTAAAACCCTAAAATATAGAAGTTGTCATATTTAACCCTAAACTATTATAACTTGCTAAAATGAACCCTATTCCCATAATAATACTTAATTAATGACTTAACCTAAATTATAATATTTAAATCTTTCTAATTATGGAAACCTGCTAATTATGGAAACTTGCTAAATAAGGAAACTTTCTAAAAATGGAAACTCACTAATCTTGGAAACCTGCTAAAAATAGAAAGTTACTTAAAACGAGTAAACTACTTAAAGTGGAAACTTACTATAAATGGAAAGTTACTAAATATGGAAAGTTGCTAAATTTGGAAAGTTACCTAAAATGGAAAGATAAACTAAAATTAGTAATCTGAGTTATAGGAACCACTTGTAATTCTGTCTTCTACTCCTTTAGGTGTGAAGAAGGAGTGATCTGATTCTTTTCAGTGTTTGCTATCTTGTGTTTGTTTGCGTTCCGAATAAGGTATAGATATTCTGACCTTCTCACAGGTTTCTCATGAACTCTCTCTCTCTCTTGTCTATCTTACTCCCTTGAACCTTGCTATGCTCCCCTTGATTTGTGAACCTTGCTATGCTCCCCTTGATAAATTGAACCTTGCTATGTTCCCTTGATACTTGATATAATTCGTTCGTCACCCTGTGACATGAATATTCAAATCCTTGGATACCTTGAAGGTTCATTTGATTTTATAACTGAATGCGAAAACCTTTCTTAATTATATATGAAAATGTTTTGAGAAAAGCTATTTTAAAACGATGTTGTTGAGCACGATGCGATACCACTTTTAAATGAAATTTTACTAAAAGTTTTATGAAAATAACTTTTAAAGACTATCTTAATGAAAGACTTTACTAAATATCATTTTATGAAAGTCACTTATTGAAAGATTACTTCTAAATACGCGTTTGATATGAAACCTTTGAATTAAATCTTTACTATGAACCTACGAATCATTTGATTATGAACCTTTGATATGATCTATTTGAACTTTAATTTAAACCTTTGCTATAAACCCTATGTTATGATTCTTGATTTGAACCTTGACTTGAACCTTGATATAAACCTTGATATGATATACTTGAAATGGAAACTTGACTTGAACCACTTGATATGAAACTTGAACTTGGACACTTGATACTTGATTTGACCCTTGATCCACAGTTTGAGACTACGAGCCACCACTTGTATACTAGGCATGAGGGTTTCATGTCCTTGTCATTGATGCACCAATGACATGACTCTAGGGTAGGAGAGGGATGACCTATCCCGTCCCTGATTTGACTTGTTACGTAGAGGAAGTACTTGGCCGACTGGGGCGTATGGATGCATCCTAGATTTGTTACTTGTTTCGATGGATTTATCATGATATTACTTGTTATATACTTGGTGACTGATGGTGTGTGCGATACACGTCTTTCACAGCTTGGGAGTTAGCTACTCCAACCCTTGAGGCATCCCCTCACATTATACTTGGTATCCCGAGGTCACCCCTCCGGATACATGGCTACTTGGTTACTTGATACTTGACTTGACTTGGGCTCGTGGTGGATTACTGTTTTCTTTACCTTATAATCTTTTACTTTTTCCCTAACTCTTATTATACCTTGCATTGTTTCCCTTACTTCACTATTCCATTATTACTGCTTGTTACCTCTATATCTGTTCACTGGGCTTTTTAAGCTCAGCCGCATTCCTTTTCCTGCGGCAGGTTTTTTGTAAGAAGCTGAGTTATGAGTGGAGAGTACCGTTGGACTTAGAGGACTACACTTTGATAGCTATTTTGAAATAGAGATGACTAGAAGGATTGGCATTTTCAGATTTAGTATTTATCCCTTTGTTCTCTTTTGTAACTTTGTACTTCAGTATTTCCTTTGTAACCTTTGAGATTTCTTGTATTACTATAGATGTATGCTTGGGTTTGCTTTGATATGTCACCATAATGTGGCACTTCTACCCTTGTCGGGTTGGGGTGTTACAATTTATGGTATCAGAGACCAGGCTGACGTCTTGTAATACATAAACCTGGACCTGTGAGTTTTGGACCATTAGGCTTCCACTGTATGAACATAGGAGAACACCTTGAGAACTTGCTTTAGGATTTCTTAATATGAACTTAAGTTTTGACCAGTGAGGAATGGGTAGACTATAAGGCATTTGTTTAAGTATCATTGCTTCCGCATCACTCTGATTCGTGTCTTGCTTTTGGTTAAAGCCTGTTGAGATCACTTTTGGAGATTGAAAGCTTATGCCTTGCACCACCTAAGATTTGAAACCTAAATAAATCTTGAAGGCATTGAGAATTGCATAGTAATTGCCTGACACTATTTGATCCTTATCTTCAGATTCCGACTCTGACCTCTGATCCTTTTGTTAATCATTTTGATGCCTCTTCGGGCATTCTGAGAATCTCTATGGCGATGACGTACTTGATACATTCTGTGATTTGTCTCTTGCTTTTGATAAGCATCTATGAATCTTCCGACGCTATTTGATTTCGTCTTACCCATCTCTGTCCCTATGAGAAGTCTTGTGGTGTTTAACCACGAGTATAAGAATGTTTCCCTCTCACTTTTGAACGATAAGATTTGCTATGTTGATCTGTCTTTCTTTGGATAGTTAACTTCGATTTTATTCTGATAAGGGATTAGTTGATTGAGCATTCAAAATATTGACAACTATCCTCCTATGTCTCACCTTTGGCGTTTGAAACAATTTTGAACTCCCTACCATGATTACCGATTGTTAAACTTTTGGCTATCACTATTACTCTGGAGACTCGTGTGTTACTTTCGCGGTTATGAAGTTTTCCTAGAACCCATTTCGTACACCAATGAATGAACCTTATCTTGAGAGTTATTTGGCACCATGAGTTTTCTGAATATGATTCCTGGTTGAACCACCAAGTTTTCCACCGGAGTGTGAAGTAGGATTTGACATGATACCGAGAGATTGTCTAGTCACCAAGCGAAGATGTCTTTCAGATGTGTCCGGGATCATACCAGTTGATTTGAGCAACCGGGAAGAGCAGCAACCGAAGAACAGTAAGTGAGTTTGCTTAAGTGTATCTTCTGGGCGTGTTTCAGTTTCGTTCGCGATAAAGACGGATGGTGACAGGGGATATGTATTGATTACTGGAAGCTGAACCGTATTGCTGTTAGGAACCATTATTTCTCCACCCTGAAACGACTATGTATCTGTTCAATTTCAGAGCGCGAAGTTTCCTTCAGATGGAAGTATGAATTGAGGTTATTCTTGGAATCGCCTTCCGTATTTGTAACGACTGCTATGACGGTTAGCGACACTAATAGTATTAGCTAAAGCTCTGACTATTTTGTGAATTTGATAAATGATGTTTTCTCGTGAGTACTTGGGCAAATGGTCATTGTATGACTTAATAGTACATTCGGAGACGAGGAAGAGCATGAAAATCATTTTTGCACTTTGTTAGAAATTTGACGATCATTTGTGCATTCTGGGAGGTTGATATTTGTTGAGACAACGGTGTTCTTAATTGAGGATATCTCTTTAAATCCCGCAAGTTTTGAAACTATCACCAAGTGGTCAAGACCGATAACAGAGTGGAGAACTGAAATCTTTTGAACTTTGCAGAAGAATTCTGGAAGATGTTTACAACTTGCGTTACCATTGATAAATTTCGTGAACAGAGAGAAACAGCTTAGTTTGATTGAGAATGGAGTTTTGGAAAAGCTGAAATAGAAATTAGCTTCCATACCTTCAGGTGGAACAAATTTTGGGACATTTCAGAAAGAGACTCAGTTATACTCCCTTGCAGCACAGAAGGTTTTGCGTATACATCAAGACAACTAGAAACATATCAGAAGAATTACTTCACTGCCTGACCTGGAGTTGACAACAGCGGTGGCTACCCTGAAGAGTGAAGACATTCCTTACAAGGCAGAAGTGTTGGCGATGCAGAAGAAAAAATTCTAGTCAAGATGGCGAACCTGGAACTGATGAAGACGTGCAGTCTCACTTCCCTATTCATCTTGGTTGTACTAAGAGGAATTGAGAGCGGAAGCAGACTGGATGATGAAGGGATTTAAAGATCGTGCCAGAAATTCACATTACTCCATCACATTCCAAGAAGAACTGCAGGAGGCTTGATGAACCAGACACAAGTTCACGATTTTGTTTCACTTCCAGATGGATGGACAAACGAAGACAGATTAACCGGACTTGAAGAGATTGGATGTTTTGAATGAACGGATTTTTGAAACAGACCTTTTATGTTTGGAAGAATTGATTCTGTGAAGGCCGAAGTTATTGACGACTAATTTTCACTTCCGTTGACTCACTTAAGCTTCGTTATATAGTAACAAGATCCTCTAATGATTTAAGTTCCCTAGAAGCATTTCAGTCCCGTGTTTATTTTTTCGTATGTTCGATGATGGCTTTGTTTTGGGGAATTTTGACGAATTGTGGAAGATCTGATGCTTGTGAATGGCGTACCTTACTTCTGCTAGGCAATCTAGGATTCCGATACTCTTGCAAGTAGTTTTGTTTTCCCTCTTGACTATGACATTTGATTTTGCTGACCTCTGAGACTGTAGAAGTACTAGGTGGATTAAGATAGGTTGTTTTGCTCATGACTCGAGATAAAGTATGATCATCATGAAGGCATATTTATGTGGTGCTAGTATTATGACGCCTGATCATCGTGATAATACTTACACCATATAACGTGCACTCATTGTGGCCATAGGATATCTTGGGGAGTACCTAAGAAGTTTAGAATTTGATCTCCGTTGGATTATCCGTGATTAGTGAGACTTTAGGTTCATTCTACCTATGCGTATACTCTGCCTTCGTTCATTAGATATCTGGATGAGTTTGGACTCTCGTTTTGCATTCTATTGACCTCAGTTATAAATCTTAAGCTCTTGGTAGAGCTCTCTACTGTTGATACAGTTAATTTGATTTGAAATTTTGTTCGTATTCCATATGAGCTTTCCAGAAGATTCACCTATCATCCATTGTATGTTGCATGGGCCTTTTGATCAGAATCAACCTAATTTGTCTCCTTCTGAAGAATTTGAACCCACCGTGTTTTGATTGAGTCATGAGAAACTATTTGGTTTGAAGAACCTTTTTGTAAGAACCTCCCCGGGCATGAGAATGTTTTGTGACGATCTTTTGCGATTTGCTACGACTTCGTCTAACTTTGCGACTTCAAATTTCGAGGACGAAAATTTTCTTTTAGAGGGGAAGAAGTTGTAAAATACAAAATTTCCAAACATGCAAAATTACCAAAATACCCTTGTAACTTAAAATTTCAATTAATACTTAAATAAAACATCAAATAAATCCTAAACTCTTGGAAATTAGCAACATATGAAATATGATAATTTTTAAATGAGTATTATATTATTCAAAGTGACTTAAAATGTTGTCACTCTATAAAAAAATTCACATGGGCCGAAATTATTTGTAACAATGTATTTATTTTTCTTTCTAAATAAATTAAATTATATATATAAAGGATAAGCATTACAAATTTGGGAAAATATCTTGCAAATCAGTTTTTGATCCTCCTTGATCCCTTGGGCCAAAATTCTTTCACCCTCTCCCTCTAATACACGGTTTCATTATTTATTTCCCTTTTATATGTTTAAAACCCTAAAAATCAAACCAAAAATCCCACAATCGGCCACCACAACTTTCTACCAAATTATTGGCATTTTCCCTGGATACATTGGAGTTAGAAGGAGGCTAGAAAAATAGGAGTTCGAATTATAAAGGCTTGGTTCGCTTGGTTTTGATTTTTTGCTCGAGTTTAATTCTTAGCCGAGAGGTACTAATTCCCCACGCCTCATCCGGTCATCCTAAAAATTATCTGGTATTTTTGTGACTCCCTTTACATCATATATGATCCATATAAAATGGTTATCACGATCTATGCATGCTACTCAGGTCGTATGGAATTAAACGATTTATAAACCCTAAAAACATGCAAAACTATATACGGCCCAATATAATTTTTATGAACCTCAAACATATTTTTACAATATGTAATATGATATATGTGACCTGTAAAAATTGGACTCGAAATTATTTGAAGCCTAGAACCTTGGTTTGTAAATTATTTTGTTTATTGTTTATATCGGCTAGAAATTTAAAAAGGAAGACAAAAATAAAATATAATCTAATGGGTTAGGGTTAGGGTTTGTGATGATGGAATTGATGAAATTAATGTGTTTTAAGGTTGAATTAATGATTAGTAATGATTGGTGAATTTTAGGGTTAGGGTTTACATTTTTATTTAAAACCGATTGATGATTTAAAAGTATTTGGGTGTGTTTTGTAATTTTATAAACTTGTGGATTATTTTTGTAAGTGACTTTGGACCAGGGGTGAATCATATAAATTATAATATGGGGGTGTTATATGTAAAATTTGAAACTAAAAGATTTATATGGTAATTTGTTTAATTAATTAATCCGATTTGAAAATTTATAAAATAGAGGGACTTGTTTTGTAAATTATGTAAAATGGAGGGTGTTTTGTATAAATATTAATGTAAGGGGTGTAATGTGTAATTTTGGATAATGGAAGGCTTAATGTGTAAATATGAATAATTACGGATTAATTTGTATTTTAATTAATTAAAAGGTTTAATTTGTAATTCAATTAATTAAAGGGTTTAATTTGTAAAATTGTTAAAATTAAAGGATTGGAATTGTAATATGGGAAACTTAAGGGGTAAAATGAATAACTTGTAATATTTTAACTTTAGACCTTTATCTTTGGCATAATTGCATTTAAAACCCTAAAATATAGAAGTTGTCATATTTAACCCTAAACTATTATAACTTGCTAAAATGAACCCTATTCCCATAATAATACTTAATTAATGACTTAACCTAAATTATAATATTTAAATCTTTCTAATTATGGAAACCTGCTAATTATAAAAACTTGCTAAATAAGGAAACTTTCTAAAAATGGAAACTCACTAATCTTGGAAACCTGCTAAAAATAGAAAGTTACTTAAAACGAGTAAACTTACTTAAAGTGGAAACTTACTATAAATGGAAAGTTACTAAATTTGGAAAGTTGCTAAATTTGGAAAGTTACCTAAAATGGAAAGATAAACTAAAATTATTAATATGAGTTATAGGAACCACTTGTAATTCTGTCTTCTACTCCTTTAGGTGTTAAGAAGGGGTGACCTGATTCTTTTCAGTGTTTGCTATCTTGTGTTTGTTTGCATTCCGAATAAGGTATAGATATTCTGACCTTCTCACAGGTTTCTCATGAACTCTCTCTCTCTCTTGTCTATCTTACTCCCTTGAACCTTGCTATGCTCCCCTTGATTTGTGAACCTTGCTATGCTCCCCTTGATAAATTGAACCTTGCTATGTTCCCTTGATACTTGATATAATTCGTTCGTCACCCTGTGACATGAATATTCAAATCCTTGGATACCTTGAAGGTTCATTTGATATTATAACTGAATGCGAAAACCTTTCTTAATTATATATGAAAATGTTTTGAGAAAAGCTATTTTAAAACGATGTTGTTGAGCACGATGCGATACCACTTTTAAATGAAATTTTACTAAAAGTTTTATGAAAATAACTTTTAAAGACTATCTTAATGAAAGACTTTACTAAATATCATTTTATGAAAGTCACTTATTGAAAGATTACTTCTAAATACGCGTTTGATATGAAACCTTTGAATTAAATCTTTACTATGAACCTACGAATCATTTGATTATGAACCTTTGATATGATCTATTTGAACTTTGATTTAAACCTTTGCTATAAACCCTATGCTATGATTCTTGATTTGAACCTTGACTTGAACTTTGATATAAACCTTGATATGATATACTTGAAATGGAAACTTGACTTGAACCACTTGATATGAAACTTGAACTTGGACGCTTGATACTTGATTTGACCCTTGATCCACAGTTTGAGACTACGAGCCACCACTTGTATACTAGGCATGAGGGTTTCATGTCCTTGTCATTGATGCACCGATGACATGACTCTAGGGTAGGAGAGGGATGACCTATCCCGTCCCTGATTTGACTTGTTACGTAGAGGAAGTACTTGGCCGACTGGGGCGTATGGATGCATCCTAGATTTGTTACTTGTTTCGATGGATTTATCATGATATTACTTGTTATATACTTGGTGACTGATGGTGTGTGCGATACACGTCTTTCACAGCTTGGGAGTTAGCTACTCCAACCCTTGAGGCATCCCCTCACATTATACTTGGTATCCCGAGGTCACCCCTCCGGATACATGGCTACTTGGTTACTTGATACTTGACTTGACTTGGGCTCGTAGTGGTTTACTGTTTTCTTTACCTTATAATCTTTTAATTTTTCCCTAACTCTTATTATACCTTGCATTGTTTCCCTTACTTCACTATTCCATTATTACTGCTTGTTACCTCTATATCTGTTCACTGGGCTTTTGAAGCTCAGCCGCATTCCTTTTCCTGCGGCAGGTTTTTTGTAAGAAGCTGAGTTATGAGTGGAGAGTACCGTTGGACTTAGAGGACTACTCTTTGATAGCTATTTTGAAATAGAGATGACTAGAAGGATTGGCATTTTCAGATTTAGTATTTATCCCTTTGTTCTCTTTTGTAACGTTGTACTTCAGTATTTCCTTTGTAACCTTTGAGATTTCTTGTATTACTATAGATGTATGCTTGGGTTTGCTATGATATGTCACCATAATGTGGCAATTCTACCCTTGTCGGGTTGGGGTGTTACACTCCTTCCACATGTCCGCGAACATTAGGGCTAACTGAGTGTCCTCTAACTTATGCTTCAACCTCTTGTTCTCACCTTTGACACCCTCATCATCTAGTTCTCGGACACGTTTTCCCAACAAAGATACCTCACGATCAGTCTTATCAACATGGTGTTCCACCACACCCAAATCAAAATCTAGCAAATCCATACGTTTATGCCCAATTTTGTCTCTAGATACTGCACCAGCCCCCTCAAGTTCCCTAACACTCATTTGCCTCTCTAAAAGTCTAACTCTACCATGGAGAGAGTTAATGTCTCTCCTCATATACCCAGGTACTAGATCCTCGAGTTCATAAGTGGCAGGAGTGGCTGAGGATGATCCACCCCTTTCATGAATACTCCTAGGAAATCTGCGTCCCGAAAGTGGTACCTGTCTAATAGTACCAACAGTAGCAGCTTCCTCCATTTCTGGCTCAGAGTCAGATGAAGTGTCGGGTATAGATGGTGGTGGATAAGGCAAACCCGGTGCCTCATAAGGATAGATCAGTTTAGATTCATCTTCGTCTCAATTCACATCTTGCAATATTGAAACATTCTCTTCTTCAGCCTCTTCTTCTTCTTGCTCTTCTTCTTCTTCTTCTTGATCTTCAAGATCAACGTTTGGAAAGACATGATTTGGTGGTGGAGGAGTTGGTAGATGTTCTTCCGGTGCAAGCTCGGGTTGAGCAGGCTCGTTCTCTTGGACATCTACCTCGTGATCGGGAGGAAGTGGGAGTGCCATGATAAATCTGAAAAATTATATATATACATATAATTAGTATTAGGAAAAGAAATATTATTATGAAAATAATATTTGTGTAAGTAAGTGAGTGAGTAGTGATGCTTCATAAACAAGCAAGATGATCGATAAATATTTCATGTACAGATGATAATATTTATTTATTTATACGCATACGTATAACAACGGTGCAATCAAGAGGTGCGTATAAATTTTTGGATAAAAATAAGAATAATAGTTATGCTTACTAATAGCATAAATAATAAGAATCTTGTGCATAAAGATTTTATATTTATCAAGTGATAATTCGCGGATTATCGAACGAGTTAAGAATAATTATAGTGCTTATATAATTATTTTCAATATAGCAAGATTAAGATATATATACGAAGAAGAAATAGGAAGCTAGGGAGTAGGCGCGCATGGATATCGGGCAAAATGATGGAAACTCATGATTTTTGAAAAAATAAATGATTATAGTCTAGGTTTTTAAAAATTTGACCTAGTTCACTATAACATGTGCTCTGGTACCAATCTTTAACAACCCCATTTTCGGAACGCAGCGGAATACAACATGGGGTGCTATTTATTAGTCACATCGTACAAGCATAGTAAACGAACTCAAAATAGAGACGTTTATAATAAAACATTCACATTCGATAAAATCAGAGTAAGCAAAAGAAGGTCCCAAAGTTCAACACAACACAAGTGTTTGAAAGCAACATAAGTTTAAACATGGCATGAGTTTAAAAGTTTAAGTTTCATCGAATGTGATTTTAAAACATGGGCCATCATTGTCGATATCCATATCCTTGCGCCACCCATCCAAGCTTTAACATATCACGGACCTGGGATAAAACATGCTAAAAAGGTCAACAAAAAGTTGAGTGAAATCCATAGAGTTTAATAAGTAAAAAGTTGAATACAAGTATTATTCATCGGGCGACAAGTAATGCATATACAAGTCATGTAATCTGATTATAGCATGAGCTCATGACACCGAACCTTGACCTAGATATAATAATGCCCCTTAAGAGGTAGTTTTCCAACTACCACGAATTGTCAATATTATGCTACCCGTTAAATAATGAGAGCGACTCATCCGGACAGGCTCGTCAAGCCAAATATGCATATTCATAATAATAGCGTTCCCCCATGGAATTAACGATTCATGAAATTAGGGACTTGTATGGCAAAAGCTACTCAATAACTATAATCATGTAATCGGGTCCAGCATTCCAAAAACTACGTGTATTCAGTTTTAAAAAAAACTAGCATGTATCCCCCTCGCGAGGTTTATAAAACATTAAAATGAGTAAAGGCGAGGCTATGAACTCACCGTGAATAAAGGAAGTAGTATGAAACAAGCAAGTGAGGAAAATAGCTGCGAAGCTCTACGATGAACCTAAATAGATATACGCTTGTCTTAGGTTTTTGAAAATAAACATTGATGCAATTTAGCTATATATAAAAATTATGATCTTAATTATGCTTGGTACATAATTTCTATATACTTAGCAAGTTCTAATTTGGCATAAAAAAATGGTCTTTAAGTATGACATTTACATTTCTTACAAAAATTCAAGTTTCTAGTCCCTTTTTATTCCTAAGTCCAAAATAAGTACTAAAAGTCCAATCTAAGTCTAAGGGTTCAATTTAGTCAAAGGGTCAATTCTTAGTCAAAAGGTTCAGTTTATGACTAAAGGTCCATATTATATTAGGTGGTTCAAAATGAAACTTAGGGGTCCAAATTCATAAGTTATTAACCTTTTCATAACTTTTAACTCAAAATCTGATGGAATTTTTTATAACTTAACCATTTTTAAAAATTCATATCTCTCAAACCGTAAGTCAAAAAATTATGTTCTTTATGTCCCCGGAAAGGTATCCATCTGTAATAACAAGTTTTGTGGGGCCCACTAATTTAGAAATTTCGTAACAGTAGTGAATTTATTATTTTTCCCCTTACTACCCAGTTCTGAAATCACCAATATCACAACAGTCCCACGAAAAATACAATATCTTGAGTTCTACAAGCCCGATTAATTCCCTGTTTGTGGTCACATTTAAGTTAAGATGTTATCTACAACTTTTATGTTTTGAGTAACAGTGGGTTATTCACAAAAAAAAACGACTTTTATACGTTTCAAATCTGTTACTCAGAATGTAACATGTTTCACGAAAATATTTCTAGTTTAATCATCGTAATGAGTTATTCAATGAAATACCCGTCAATACGACCGCAAGACATTGATCTACAGCTAAATATTTTTATTTTATGTCCATAGTTCACTGATAAAATCAGTTTATTACGTTTTTACCCCTGATCAGAAACAACTGTTGCATGTCTAGTCCTTTAGTGTTTTTATTGTTTTCTAAGCTATGTACCAAGCCTAACCATGCATAATAACGTATATAATATTCAAATACATCAAGACATATAAAATTTATAGTAGTGAAAATAAAAATAAAATGAAAAGTTAGTGAGGAGTTTCTTACAAAAGTGATGAACAAGCAAAAATCTCAAGAACAAGGATCAAAGAAACTATCAAATGTCACCACCAAGAAAAACTCTTGTAAGCTTGAAGGAAGTACTTTATGGGGTCTTGGAGAGCTTCGACCTGCAGCCACAAAAACATTTTGTGAGCCATAAAAATTTAGGAGGAAGATTATTTCAAGAAAACCTCCATAAACTTCAATAAAACCTTCAAAAACTCGATTCAAACCACCGTCTTTTGTGAGCACCTTCAAGATGATGTTGTAGAGATGATTTTGTGTTAAAAATCAAGATGAGATGAGTGGTTTGGTGATGGATTTTCGGCAGCAAGAGGAGAGGAGAAGGAGATGGATGGTTTTTAGGTTTTGGTTAGATTTGCATGGTGAAGAGTTATGATTAACTTTCTTGGAAAATAAAGAAAAGGAAGAGTGTGAATGTGGTCATGGGGAGGCCGGCCTAGGGATTAAATGGGGGAGGTTTTTCTTATTTATTATTTTTTTTTTAAGTTGTTAGTTAAATGTAAAAAAAGTTGTTAGTTAAAAGTAAATTTTTTAAGTTGTGACCAAGGCCTTCGACATAATATACTCGACTAATTTCGTTGTCTCCATTGACATAATCTCCATAGCCCATGATGGCAGCGAAGTGATCATTCCCGAATCTGTCAGTGCCGATGAACTTTGCAACAAAGTTTACTAACAGTTTGAGATTGCCTGTCATATGTCGGGTACAACCGCTATCAACAATACATTGAACGATTTGTATCACCTGCATCACACGAAGACGACGAAGGTGGAGTGATGGTAAGGGTGGAACCCAAAGAATTTGTGGGTTCCGTTGGGTTGGAAACATAGATATTTATAACTTTAGGTAACCATATAAAACTAGGTTTTCTTTGTAACCAACTTTGCCATGTTCAACTAGTTTTTGCTTTCTTCTTAGTGAAGTTGCTAGGTGATGGGATTGTCTTAGGAGTTGTATTCGCAACTATGGGAGTTTCAAAGGCATTGTGAGAAACTATAGTTGGCGGTTTTCCTGGCACAGACTTAGAAGCAGTAGTGGGCCTAGAGGTATTGCCAGCTGTAACTTTCCTATTACGAGATTAAAGAGATTTTGCAACACATTGCGTATGATCACCAGATAACATGCTTTTACGACAGAAAACACAAGAAGCATTAACGTTTAAAACATTCAAGGTTTGAGCATTCGTTACATTGATATTAGAATGATTACAATTTGCCAAATTAGAATCTAAATCAGATGCAACATGAGTTTTATTCAAATTCCTAAGTTGATCTTCTACTTCTGGGGCTTCTAGTTTTCCGCTTCTACGTTGCAAGATCCTATTCTTCCGTTTGTTGCTCTTACGCTTTGATCTGCTAACGTTAGTAGTGGGGACTATTCCTGTAGAAGTGGAAGGATTCAAATTAGTAGCCTGAGTGGATGTTTGCCTAGGTGTTGTGTCCATTTTGTACATTCCAGGTGCAATCACATTTGTGTCAACATACTTTCCTTTTTCTAGTAACTGAATTTTATCATTTAATTCAATGATGATGTGATTCTGTTCCTGTATTTTACTCTCAAGTTCTTTATTTAGGCGAACAGTGGCTTCACAGTTTTTTCTACAGTCAGCATTTTCTTTCAAAAGTTGAGACCGAGTCTTTTTTAAAGAGTCAAAAATAGTTTTGTACTCATTTTTTACATTTTTAATTTCTTGTTCATATTTGAGCAATTGACACTTTAAGACTGCTTTCTCATCATCAAGATTTTCAACTTTGGATGACAAATTGTTTTAAAAACCCAGATTATCTTTTTGGTGTTGTAACGCTAATTCAAAATCAATACTTTGAGCCTCACACCATTGAAGTTTCTGTTTTAGTTGAAAAACTCTTTTGAAAGGTTACTTTGAACATCATCATTTTGTTTAATGATTTTCGTATTTTTACTTTTTAAAGTCTCAATCTCGTGTCTCAAGATATCACAGTCAGCAGTGTGATCATCAACAAGCATAGAATTACAGGACTCATAAATAGAATTCATAATCACAGATATAATATCAGAACTTAAAACATCTTCCAAGAGTCGATCTGCTTCATTTTGTAAAACTTTGTTTCGACTTTTTTATTTTGAAATCGAGTTTTCCGTTGCATTAAAAATGTTCATCATGTATGTTACTTCTTTTTGGAGTTCCTGTTCCCAGTGTGTAACACAAAGACGCAAATGTCGAACATGTGGTAAGAATTGTGTTTGAAAAATTTCTCTTTTTTCTTTTTCGTAAGCAGATTGAAAAGTGGAAACTTTTATCTCTGAGTTACGTTCAATTGCATGTTCTAAAAATTTGATGTCTTCCATAAACGTATCAAAATACCTAAGTACAAGACAACGTTTAGGTAATGGTGTAATTTCACCAGAGGTTGGTAAAGGGCCATTTATTTGTGCAACTGGTTTAACAGGACCAACATCAGAAGAAGATCTATGAAATTGCATTACAAACCATGGTTGTTCTGCTTTATCTCTTTGAGGAACGAAGGTGTCAGAAGTATGAGGCACTTTTGAATAATCAAAAGGTATAGCATATGGTTTAAAGCTCATTTTTTATCGACTCTCTTATTCCTATTCCTGTTCTTCCTCAAAATCATGTACAACAACACACACTATTGAATCATCAAGTAACTGGTCTGCACTATACAACTTTGGATTTTATTTGAGTGCTGTGTGTAGAAAACATGGTTTATCATCACCAAGAGCAAAACCATGACCTTTGGTACTTGGTTTTAAAGTAAACTTTTGTATTGTTGTGATAGACTCACCAGTTTTGTAAACAACGTTTTGAAACTCTTTTAATTTGCATTCCAGTTCGACAATTTAATCAAGGTAAGAATCAATTTGTTTCTTTGACTTTTGTTTGTGTTCAGAAAAACTAGTTTAGCAAGTGGACATCTCGGTTGTTGTTTTCAAAAGTTTTGGATTGAGATGTTCAACTTTTTGTTTGAGCTCACTTTTTTCTTGTTCCAATTTAGAAACCAATTTACAGTTAGAAACAGTTAATTCTCGTATTTGATGTTGTAAGTCTTGTTCTTTGAAATAAGCTTTTTGAAATGCAACATCAAAGCTTTGTTCTCGTTTTTCTTGTGTTTCAAAATTTGTGAGTTGTATTTTACAGCACTCAAGGTCCGTAGTTAATAATGTAACTTTTGCTCTTAATGTTCTGTTGATTTCATTGCATTTTTCAATCTGAGATTTTTGTGAGTTCAATTGGGATTGGGTGGTCAATAGTAAGGTCATGAGTTCTGGATCTGGACCAAGCGAAGGTTCATTTTGTTCAATTTGATCATTGTTATCGTCATCAATTGGATCATCAAATGTAACAACTGGGTTAATTTGATCATCATCATCAAATGTAACAACTGTGTTCATTTGTTCATCTTCTTGAGGAGTTAATAATGAATCATTTTGAACAACTTTCTCCTCGTCTGATGCAGATGCAGATGGTGATTCAATTTCATGTATCAAGCATGTGTTTGAGTCAGGTACCTGAGACAGACCATCAGTGTCATACACTGGGCCTGTGTCACTCATGTGAAGTTCCTGCATATTTGCCATTAGCATCACAGCTGCATTTAACTTAGTACTTAAGTTATAATCACTAATTGGGAATAACAAATGGTTTGCTTTTAACCTTTCTTTTGTAAATTGTTTACGGTTTCAAGAATATTTCTAATCCATGCCTTATATCTGTACTACGTATAAAATGAAAATGTTCAAATGCAAAATGTTGAAAGTTGAAAATGGTCAAATATGAGATAAATAAGTGAAATGTTGAATGAGGTTCGAAATTGCAAGAAATGTGTGGTAAATTTGTTAATTCATTCATGGCAATGAAAAATTTGTATATGACTTATATATGCCATGTACTTTGTCTTCCACTATTTCCGAATGAAAACTCATATATAAGCAATAAATTATATATAAAGTCAATTTGTAAATCATAGATTCGTGGGTTAAGAAAAATAAAAAATTTACTTTCTTCATATAGCTTCTTATGTATCTGTATGATGAAAAATCATTTATAAATTTAGTTTAATGAAACGAAAATATTAATAAATAAAAAATATTACTATTTTCTTTAGATAATAGTTGATCACTTTACTTTTGCTTTACGAACATATCAATTGGTTATGCACAGGTTATATAAAAGATGCGTATGCATATTGGAGGTTTCAAAAATAACTAGAGGAGTACCCATGCATAGGAACGAGATTTTCTAGCGGCAAACAGCTATACTTACACAAAACGTTACACAAAATACTTAACCAAAATGTCACTATAACTATCTGCCGCTATAAATCCCGTTGCTATGCACGAATACTTATCTAGTTTATTATTATAACAAAATTAATAATTAGTTAGATCAGTATGTTTTATGAGAGAAGTTTCCTTTCCTTCTTTACTAAACAGGCCTAACTCGCATATTAAAAACCAAATAATACATATTCCTACAAATCTACTAGTTAAAGAAAAGGTGTAAGGGACACAAATAATTAAGATCAAAAACTTTAGAGTGCTAATCAAATTAAAGATGTAGCTATTGCTATTACAACCATAACCACCTTGTAGTACTATCGAGACTTTTGAAACATTTATTCTAAAATGTATTCAAACAAAATTAAATCAAAATTTCAAGCAAACATCTTTCAATTAACCCATGGCACATATATTTTTAAAGATTAATTAGTACCATATTTCATTTCCTGAAAATCTTACTTAATTCATAATTCTCAATTTCTGATGACCAAGCGCCCACGAAATATACCACACAACAATCCAAAAGTGAACACATATTAATCGAGTGTATATTCTATGCATATACAGGCATAATCGATACAATGAGTTAGTAACTAATTAAGTCCATAGAGAACTTTGATTCCTTGAATATCATCCAAGGTCAAACCTTTTACGGATCCAGGAGGGATAGTACTCCACATGATGGCATTTTCATCTCCGCTGTGAGCCATCCCTAGTAAATGTCCTATTTCATGAAGTGCCACTGTCTCTAAATCAATAGCATTAGGAACTGGTCCCGGTCCAATAGACCAATTCTCATCCGCATCATAATGTAACCTTCCATCTGTTGGTGGAAAAGAATGTGCTAATATGCCATACGGCCCATCAAACGCATTCCCGTCTCCATGGTCTCCTCTTTCAAAACTAATCTTTAAATCCGCATTTTCAATATCATTAACTCTAAAAAATGTGAAGTAGCCCGAAGCAGAAGCCCATTTGTCTAAGGCACTGTCAACGGGAGGTACATAGGTTTCTGGATAATTTGAGTCGAATGCATAGGTGAGTTGGGTTTTATCCGCAGGCCGCGTAGGGTTGCCGGGCATGAATTGAAAATGAGACACATTGTATAACGATTTTGGCATTCGTTGGTGAGTTTTTATAACTGGATGTCCACAACGAGACATGACCATTCTTGAAATGGTGGGGGCATCTAATGTTCCGGTAGTGTTTAGATGGTAAAAGCTTTGATAACTTTTGAGTGCAGCCTCGAGCTCTTCATCAAAGTTTTCATTTTTGACGTTGGTAGACTTAGCATCATGTTGGTAATCTAAGTAACCAAAACGGGAAAGGTATAGTTTGAGGTCATGGAGGCCTTGCACGTTGCTACCCTTTTGACAACATCCTTGAAGATTTTTTATGAACTCAAAGGCTGATGTTTTTATTTCGTTACTAGTTTTAACCTTGGTGGGCGAGAGAACGAGAAAGAACAAAATAGACAAAAAGGATATTAAGGCCATTTTAGATGCCATTATGGAAATTCTTTTTGTGTTTTTGGTTAATGTTACAAGTTATTAGGTTTATTTATAGCAAGCGTAACACTGAAAAGCTTGTAATTTTAACAAAAGAAAATTTATCATATATAGTAGCTCCAAGTTGACCATTAAAGTTCTCCCACGTTTACTTGGGGCCGAGTCTAGAAGAGAAAAGTTCAAACGTAGTATATTTAACTATAGTCAGAATCAAATGAAAAGTAAACTTAAAATGAGAATGATGTGAATTAAACAACTATTGTAATACTTCAAAACTCGTTTTTAAGGATTAAATTACGAGAATGTCATTGAGTAAGTTTAACTACAACTTTTATAAGTTAAAGCCTTTATGTGATTAGTTAGTCAAACCCGATAGTTAAACTATAAGTTAATATATTATGTAAATGGTTTTAAAAAGTATTATGTGGGTTTGGTTTGTGTTTTTGAACAAGTTTGTGCAAAACGATTCCATGAAAAAAAAATCAAACTTTGTGTTTTTTGATCCACTTTTTACGTTTTTTAGCAACTTTGTAACTTTCATAAAAACTTTACTATTTCACGTTTAAAAATCATGAAAGCACACTTTTTTTATGGTTTTTAGGCGTTTTAATAACGTTTTTGCAAAAAGAATGGATGAAAAATGTTAAAATTTGAGTCTTTAATCGTTTTTAAGAGTTGTAGTAAAACTGCATTTTACCGAGATTGTACAACATTTTACCGAGTTTGAGGATCTAGGGAGAATCTCGGAATATCTGACCAAGTTAGTGCTCCATATTCTTAGGGTTTGAATCTCGATATAGTTACCAACGTAGTATAAATCTTGGTATATTTACCAACTTAGTGAAAGTCGATATATTTACCTACTTTTAATTTTGTGAAACTCGGTATATTCATCCACTTCCATTTAACCAACATTCATAACCATAGGTCTATCGAGTTCATAACTACAATTATACCGAGTTCATCCATAACTATATATCTAGTTCATCGTAATCACATACCGAGTTCATCATCTGTTATACCAAGTTCATAACTACTTCACCAAGTTTCATTACCACCCTATTTTTACCTAGTTCTAACTTAAATTTACCGAATTTCTAGCACTTTTACTGAGATTCAACAAACCTTATTCACCAATATCAACAACTTTAACACAATCATCCAACGTTGTTCACACGAAAGTATGGAGACGACATAATGGTGGTACAAATTTACGTAGATGATATTATATGTAACACCCCAACCCGACAAGGGCTAAAATGCTACATTATGGTGACAAATCAGAACGTACAACGCAAGCGGAAGACTTATAAACATAAAAGTTACAAAGGTATTCTAATGATAGCTACTCTATACAAAATAATTTTCAAAACTGAAATACAACTCCAAGCTTAAATCTAACTGAAGATAAATCAAAATCTAATCCAAAAGCAAATGGGTATCTATCGTCAGGGTAGTCCACTAAGAGCTCCTACGCACTCTTCACTCAAACCCAGCTTCCAACCTAAAACCTGCCGTAGGAAAAGAAATGCGGCTGAGCTTAAAAAGACCAGTGAACATATATATATAACAAACGAATAATCAAACATATATATGTAAAGAAAGAGGAAACACAAACTCCTGCTGAAACGAATATCATCTGTCAAAAGAATGAGAAGTCAAGATCGTCTGAACAAACATCATAAGTCAACTGAAATGGAGAAGACAGAGTATGGTGCATTGGGGAATAACAGAAGGTATATCAAAATGTATTAAAGGTGTAAAGGTTGTCAGAAATCTACCACGAGCCCAGAAACATATCATATCATAACCTCATAATCATAATCTTCATAAGTAACCAGAAGTAACATAATGGAGTGATCAGCTCCCAGAATTGTGAAAGGCGTGTATTGCACACAGCACCAGTCACCAAAAATATATCATATAACATATCATATCAGAACTAGGGTGCATCCATACGCCCCTGCAGAAATCATAATCATCGTGGCCATACATATTACATAACAAAAGGGACGGGGTGGAACATCACTCGACCACCCTAGAGTCATGCCAATGGTGCATCAATGACATGGTCATGGAAACCCCATGACTAGTGATAGCTCGGGTATCAAACTGAAGGGTCAAACAGATTGTCATAGTAATGACACAGAATCTAAGGTCATCAGAAATATCATAGGTTCACATCAAAGGGTGCATAGCAAAGGCTCATATCAAAGGGTACATAGCAAGGCTCATATCAAAGGGTGCATAGCAAAGGTTCATATCAAAAGGGTGCATAGCAAAGGCTCATATCAAAGGGTGCATAGCAAAGGCATCAAAATCGGAGGTTAAGTAATCAAAAGATGCGAAAGGATCATGAGAAACCTTATAAGAAAGGTCAGAATATCTGTACCTTATGCAAATAGACAAACGGATAAAAGATGGATCACACAGAAATGGAAGGTCACTCCTTCTTCACCGAACATATACAATTTAATAATCACATATTACTTATAAGCTCATTTTAATCAGATTTCATAATTTAGGTTTCTTTCTATTTTAAAAAACTTTCCATTTTTAGTAACTTTCCATATTTAGTAAGTTTCCATATTTAGTAACCTTTCAGATTTAGTAAGTTCCCATAATTAGTAACTTTCCATACTTAGTAACTTTCCATACTTAGTAAGTTTCCATATTTAGTACCTTTCCGGATTAAGTAACTTTTAATACGACTTCCCAATTTAGTAAAATTTGGTTTAGGGTTCGGGATTATCAAGTAGGTTAAACGTACTCATACACAAGTCAACATAACATTAACAAGTCACACCCGAAGTAGAAACAAGTATTTGGGCACCAAACATCAAAAGAACACCTTTAACACTTAGGCAATACATATATACACATTAACTGATTTTATCACAAAATTAAGCCCAATAAATGAATTTTAAAAAAGTATCAGAATCCTAAACTAAAAATCCACAAAATTCTCACGGAAGCCCAAATGTCTTAGGAGTCTACTGGAATTTTTACAGATGTCTACTGGAATTTTTACAGATTTTATTATCAAGTGTACACCCATTTTTAAAATCGTCTAAGCTAACATGTTCAGATTCGAATCTGTAGATACACTTCAAAAGTATGCACTTAAAAACCTAACCATATGACCTCAGAAAATTCTACAAAAATTCCAGGAGGTAGTACACATAAGAAATATGATTCCTGTAAATTTGTGGCCTCAAATTTGCTATGGTTTGGATATGTAAAATCATAGAACCCGACTGAAATACAATTCTGTTAGCACAATTTAACATATCATCACATTAAATTCAGAAAAATAACCAAATCAAACTCAAATTCGTTCAAAACAATGGGAATACTTTCCTAGGACCTTAAAATAGGTTTACAATCAAAAATCCAGTATTAACCACTTATAAAACTCAAGTTACATTGCACACAAATTCAGATTTTAAATCTGTCCAGATCAGAATTCCATTTTAGGCCATAGTTAGCACCATTTTAATTATAAATCATGCATACAAGCTTACACCATTCATCCACAACTCACTTAGACATCATATTAACATATTTATGAAATCAAACCCAAGAAATCAAACACCAAATTCAGTTTATGAGACCTAAATATTCAAGAACTATTTTAACAAATCGCAAACAAGCCTTAATTCATCTATTCCTTTTTAATCCAATCAATCACGTGATCAATATACATATTATTTTCAGAATTAACTCATCAAAGACATATATACAAACACATCATACGAATCATTCAAGATTAAAACCCATTAATTTCATACGACACACCCAAATTCAAGATTATACGTTTTATGATTTCATGTGGCGTTTTTAGGGTTAACGAGTAGCAAAATAAACGGATAAATATGTGTATTAAACATGTTGCTAATTAGGTTTTTATGTTGATTAATTTCAGATTCATGTATATATATATATGCTTGTCGATTGGGGAAAAAGAATAAGAGATGGATTGACGTTACCTTATGATCAACGAGACAACAAGAAAAGGGAGAACAAAAACCTTAGAACCCTAATGATCAAGCAATCCTTCGAACATCTTGCCCTTGAGAAAAATTAGTGGGAACCCTTGTGTTTTATCTTGTGTGTCGACTTGGATAAAAAGGGGGGGGGGAGAAAAACCGGACTTTAGGGATAGGAAAAAAAAGGAGCGGCCTTTAGTTTGGAATGGATTTATTGCAATTAAATTTGATGGAGGAAATTATGGGCTTGATTGTGGATACTTATCTTCATTCAATTTTGTACAAGTCTTATATACATTGGACTATTATGGGGCGTCAATATTAGATGGGCTAGGAAGGATTTTACAACTTGTAACAATTATTATTATCATGCATGACTTATGTTAGTTTATATTATTTGTATTTATTTTCATAACATATAGTTTTAGGTCTTTAATTAAAATGTGAAATTTAATTATAAGGTAATGTTTTTAAATGACATATAGTTACATTCTCATACTTAGGTTAAAATGTATAATGTTCTTGTATAAGTATTTGCATGTTCTTATAAATTTAAAATTTAGAGGGACAAAACGGGAATTTCAAATAAATGGAAATTTAGGGTTTTACAACTCTTCCCCTCTAAAAGAAAAATTTCGTCCTCGAAATTGGAGTAGAGAGATCAGATGGAAATGTATCGAATCACAGAAGATGTGTGGATGACATATACGTACAATTCTTTAATTTCTCATGACCCGATCCTGACGCTCCCAGATAGCCTCAGACTCTTCAATAACAGACAAATCATAACAAATCCCGATCGAACGAATGCGGAACATATACATGATAGATGATATTTGAAATCTCACTAAAAGATACATGAAACACATGTACACATGAGGCAAATACGGAGGTAGTGCTTAAACGGTAAAACCTCATCAACCCTATCGAGATTCTGAGTGAATTGAGGAACTGGCTAATAATCAGAGAAGTACATATCGAAATTACCAAACGTCTCAAGAGTTTCATATAGAGGTGGGTAACATATTCGTATCGACGATCAGCTAAGCGCATATCGGAATATCAAAACATATCAGAAGTCTAATGGAATAGGTAGAATAATCGCACGGGTCAGAATAAATCTAAGGTCTAACGTGTCGTGAACTAAATCTTCCTCAAACGCCAAAACGCCCAACACTGTTGTACGGAACATCACACGGAACACACCAATTCCTGGTCTAAAGTTTCAGAATTTCTCTTCCAACATGATAACTAATCCATTAGTCATTGAATTTACTCTGGTCCTTCAATAAACAGCTCCCTAACCTAATTTAACCCAAAAGGTGTTCTTCAGCTCTGTCAAAAATCCTGCTCAACACATCTTCCAAGCTCGAATAGTTGTTCTGCTTATTCATCGGTTTGGAGGTGCAAAGTATTACCAACTCGAGTCTGGTCCCTCAAGCCTTCAATAGCCCTTCCTAGGAATGTGATGTAGAAACGCAAAATATCTGGCACGATCACTGTTGGTGCGCCATGTGGTTTTTAAAAATCTTCTGCCGAAAGAAATCACTGCCAATGTTCCAAGTGAGCTGGCCTAGTCAAACCGTCCTCTACAACTCAATTCGTGTTGTCCTTCCTAAATGTGCGTGCAATTCTCGTTACAAAATCCCTGAAAGTTTAATCTCACTTCTACATACGAACATCCAACACTAAAGAAAACCACTTGCACGCTGATGTGCATGATGTGTCGTTGCGGTTTAGCAGTATTAATGCCTACTCAAGTTTTAAATTTATATTTAGCCGACTTATCAATAACACACACACTTAACGAGCAGTGTACCCGGTCAGTATGAATATAATGGTAAGCAGAGTGTCGATCACTAAGAGTGGAACGTATTATCTAGTTATTCTAATCAGTATTTTAATATCCTAAGTTAGTTATACAACCTAATCTAACGCAAGGGGGTTTCAGCCTGAGAGACTGGCGACCCAAGCAAGACTCAGCTAGACACAGAGGTTATCAATGCACTAATAAAATCACCAAAGACATCAACATATAAACTTTAATTAATGGGAAAGCAATATTAAGGGGAGTGCATGATCTTCCGTAGTCACATGACACAAGCCCATCAATCCTGATGAATTAAAGCGTACTAAAACAATAAAACAAAACTACTTAATGAATTGAATACATGCAGGACCTTCTTACAGCTCTTGTATCTTTGTTTGAGGTGTGTCTTGTGCTGCTTGGTCGTCTGGATTCGGCTCTAGGGTTATACAAAAGGTCTCTTAAATTCGTCTGACCTTGGGGTATTTATAGTTTCTGTCTGAGGGATCGATGCGGCGCATTGAGTTGATAGATGCGGCGCATTGACTTAACTTCGCGTGGGGTCCAAGATTAATATATTCTGGAATATTCGTACACCGTCTTCAGATGCGGCGTAACTTGATCTTTGTATGCGGCGCATGTACTTTAGCTGTCTTGGATTGTAACTGGTGAAATCTTGATAGTGATACGCCGTATGTTAGAAGTATATTGCGGCGTATCTGGAGTAGAACGAGCTTGATCTTCTTCTTTGACCAAAGTTTCATATGCGGCGCATGACAGAATTGCATGCGGCGCATTCTTCAAAGTCAGGCAATGGTCTTCGAATTCATCTAAGTATGATATTTACGTCGTATTTGTTGAGTGAGATACGGCGCATCTTCTGGATTTCAGTAGACTTTTGACATCTCGCTTGTTTTGCTCCATAATTAGTCCAAAATCGCCAAGTTTCACATAATGCTTGTTTTTACCTGAGAATTACTAAAGTAAACATTAATGTATCGATTCTCATATATAATATAATAAAACAAGTCAAATAAATAGAATAAATGATGATAATGAAATGTACTTATTTGAGTTCATCAAATATCCCCCCACTTGAACTTTACTTGTCCCCAAGTAAACCTTAGAATTAATCATATGAAAATGTATCCTAAAAGATATTAGGATTTATTTTTATATTTAAGCACGTATTCGTTTTGTCATAATCACACAACCAAACACTTAACAAAGTAGAAACCAAAATAATTTTTAATGTAAAACAATTCTAAATCGTTTAGTTGCTTAGTCGTGACGAATATTCTATCATAGGCTTGGCAAGTATACGCATCTCCCTCACTAAAGCCAAGGAGTAACAAGTCAAAAGCGGTAAAAAGGGTTTGTTGGTTAAGGGTTGATCATCCTTTTTAATCTCTATCGATCTCATATTCCAGAAAAGGCGACAAAATTACAAATACATGATCGAATCCACGACCACGATACTTGCAATTGCTCAATTCCTTAACTCGAATGGGCTAAAGATAGGACCTAGTTATCTTCACCAATAATATTATATCAAGAAGGGCGACAAAATCATAAATACATAGCCGAATCCACGACTACGATACTTAAGATTGCTCAAATCCCTAATCTCAATAAATCAAAGGTTTGGATGAAGAATGATATAGGGTATGGATAATATTTGGGATACAAATTGGTGTAAAATGAAAAATAAACAAAACACATAAATTAAAATCCTAAGTGTGGTTAATCACTTTCCCAACCATCCCATGAATAAGACTCATATCATTGAATAACTCACGCTTTAACACTTGAAACATACGCTTTAGGTAGACACGAATTATACTCAACAAAATCTCAATCAAAGAATAACCTTAGTTGGCGTTCCCATAACGGCCAACTCCCATTCAATCCATAAATATACAACAACAAATAGTGGTGATATCTCCCACTTAATACAAAACTTTACATAAGTTGGTTAAAACAAACTTCCAACTTTTCCTTTTTCTTTTTCTTTTCTTTTTTTTTTTTTTCGATTTTTTTTTAAACAACATATATGTGTAAAATTTCACAACTTTTCTATCAATATTTTTCCGGATAATTTTTCCATACTCTTCATACTTTCAGAAATAACTGTAATAGTGAAAGTAGCAAACACACGAAAAATAAACTAAAAGTTATACAATATTTACTTTCATACCAATTGCATTGTGCAATTTCCCGACCTAACCAAAGATAATGAATTACGCACGCTAACACAGGTAATGTAAGGAAACACACTTTGCCTAAAGCAATTAACCACGGATTTTAATCTACAAGGTAGGCTAAGGTGTAAGGGTGTATCGAAACATTATAACAAAGGTGTAAGAAACGAAAGTAATGGCTCTGAGGGTTTTTCTAGGGGTATCTTACTCTAAAAGTGAGAGTAAACAAAGGGTTTATACGGGGGTTAACTAACCAGTGTAGTTAGTTAATATCACATAACATATAAAGGCTATTTGGGTGTAATCCTAGAAATTTACCAATTTAGACAAGTCACTCCAATTATATAGATAATACTCATTATGGTGGTCTCGAATAGTATACAAGCCAAGTTCTAAAGTTTACAAGTCACCGGCACACTAAAGTTTTAATATTTTTGAAAAAATAGAGTTATGTGTGCGGTTATGTAATTTAGACTTTAAACAAAAACATGCTAAAAAAAATTTTGAATTTTGATATATTAAGCGCATTTTAAGCATATTTTGAAAAAGTTTAGGACAAGTAAGTGTTCTAATTCTCCATCCCCCCACTTAAGTTAAACAACGTCCTCGTTGTTTGTGTCAAAGGTTAAAAACTGGAAAATAAAAGAATTAGAACAGAAAAACTCCTCTGAGATTTGCTCGGTATGATCCTCCATTATTCGTATAAGAGCAAAAATCAACTTTCTTGTGGATGAGAACGTTTAAGCTTCATAAATGATGTATCCACAAAAATGAAAGAATCTATAATACCATTTAGACTTTAACACACCTGAGTTAAGAAGGTTCAAACTTGCATAATACATTAGTAGTTAGTAAAAATAAAACCTAAAAAATTAAACTGTAAATCATCAGGTCAGTCGATACGCCGTATCTAATGGAAGAAGATACGCTGTATCGAGCCTGGAATAAATACGAATCAGAATAAAAGATGCGTCGCATCCTTAACCAGGGATGCGCCGCATTAAATAAACTGACAGAAAGTTTTAAAGTCAAAAATAAAAATGCAGAAAATGAAATAAGATATGACCAGTGCAGGTGATGCGTCGCATCTTTTGATGGAGATGCGCCGCATCTTCTGCAGGTCTGACAGACTCGACACAGAACAAAAAAGTAAAAAAATTTCCTTCGGGTTGTCTCCCAGTCAGCACTTGTCTTTATTCCAGAGTCTTCAAGTTAGACTCACGTTCAGCTCCTTATTTCGTTCTATTGATCCCCACATGTCCGTGCACGATGTAGTTGCGAATTACTTCGTCACGAACATATTCCGGCCCCAATTCAAGTACACCTTTGTAGAATCCTTTCATATTTTGGTACGGATACTCGATCCCTTCCTCAGCGTCATTTTCATCTACAAAAAGAAATGGTGTAAATTTGTAACAAAATTTGTTAGGGGCATGTTTAAACCTTGGGTGAGCACGAGGCATCATGTAAGTGATAACGTTGCTTCCACTTTGAAAGGTGATCTTTCCTTCAAATCTTTTAGCGTTAATTTCGACCTCCTTACAAAATGGTTTCCCAACGATCACGTCACCCATCTCAACATCACGATAAGTATCCATGTTTTCCACCACGGTGAAATCTGTAACAATAGTTAAATTCCTGACAAAAATAGGTACATTCATGAATATTCCAACTACGTTTTTCCCTCTATACTCAATTTTGTTTTTCATTATAGAATTATAGAAATCTTTTGACATTACATTAATTAGTAAAATAGGGAAAAAGTTGGCACTAACCTGTTTAAATCCTATCATGCAAAGAAATTGTAAATTATAAGCACAATCTACATGGATCTTTCTACCATAATCACAGAAACTAGGATATCCTTCAAATTCATCATAATTCTTAGTGTTGATCATATTGATTCTAGGTACATCCATAATTTCTCCTTCTTCAATTTCGGGTTCAAAATCCTCCATAAATTGATCATTGATTCCTATTGGTAAATTAAGATCATTTAATTCAATGTAGTCTCCACTATAGGTCTCAAGTGATTCATTATTTACCAAGGTTTCTCCCATAAGCCTAGCTTCTAGATCGAGGTCCATACGTTCTCTTAATCCTAGTACATAGACGCCTCTAATTATGCTCTTAACAGGATTTTGGCACTTATAGACTAGTTAATTGTTCCCTACCTTTAATGATATTTTTCTTTTAAACACATTAATCTTAGCATGGGCGGTAGACCAGAAAGGTCTTCCAAGGATTAAAGGAATCATAACATCCTCGGGCATATCTAATATAACAAAGTCTACGGGGAAAACAAACTTCTCAATCTTAACTAGCACATTTTCAGCAACCCCTTCAGGTCGTTTTACCGTTTTATCAGCCAATCAATAAGCAGCTTAGTTGGTGCTAATTTTCCTAGTCCTAGGGTAGTGAATGTATTAAGGGGCATAACACTAACGCAAGCTCCTAATCTAGCTAATGCATTATTGAAAGATATGTCATTAATTGAACAAGGTAAAGTAAAACTTCCTGGGTCCTTTTCTTTATGAGGCAAGGCACGTAAGTCGGTTGCAGAGCTCTCTTCTTTCATTGTAGCCTTGATCTCTTCTTCAATCTTTGCCTTCTCGTTAAGTAACCTCCTTAAACTGATTGAAGAATTAAAGAAAAATTCGGGCTTTGCAGCATCATTACCATTCATCAATCTTCTAGGAAAAGGTATGTTAGGCGTGACTTCTTCAGTAGTGCATATGGCCTTGACATGATCTCCTGTGTTAGTTTCAGTTGAGCTAGGTAAACTTCCGTAGTGATGCTTAAGCCATCATTTATTCTGAAAGTAAACTAACTTGTGCACGAGAGTAGTGAAACGATCAAAGTGAATATCAAAAATTAATTATATTTATTAAATTAAATGCGTCGTATTAACAAAAGCTAATGCGCCGTATTTTCGTTACGTTTCAAAATACAAGATTTTTGATTTAGTAGATGCGCCGTATCGATAAAGATCGATGCGTCGCTTCTGTTTAATAATTCGAAAAACTGTTTTTAATTTAAATAGAAAATACGCCGTATCTGTTAAAACAGATGCGTCGTATGGCGTTAGCGTTTAGAAAAATTTCTTATTAAAAACAGAATACGCCGTATCTTGGGGAAAGATGCGTCGTACTCGAATTTATTAAATGCGTTGTATTTTATAAAAATTAAACGCAATACGCCGTATCTGTGAAAATAGATGCGCCGTATCGTTTGTATCAGCACAATACAACGACAGCAGAATGCAGAAAAATACAGAAAAAAGAAAAACAAAAATAAAAACAAACAAAAAGAAACAAAAATTACAGAAAACAAAAACACACAAAAACAGTAAATATGCAAATTATACAATGAATGCAATCTATCTAATATACAACAGGGTTAGTGGTTAGAATCTAAAAAAAAACTAAAAAGAAAAACCTAATTAAAATACTTAATCAAATTAACAGATAATAACAATTCACTCCCGGCAACGGCGCCAAAAACTTGATGCACGTGATGTGTCGTTGCGGTTTAGCAGTATTAATGCCTACTCAAGTTTTAAATTTATATTTAGCCGACTTATCAATAACACACACACTTAACGAGCAGTGTACCCGGTCAGTATGAATATAATGGTAAGCAGAGTGTCGATCACTAAGAGTGGAACGTATTATCTAGTTATTCTAATCAGTATTTTAATATCCTAAGTTAGTTATACAACCTAATCTAACGCAAGGGGGTTTCAGCCTGAGAGACTGGCACAGTTTGGTTATAATTAAATAGAAAACTAAACTAATGAGCATGAATCAGCGATTAGCACACACGTACACAGATAGATACTCGAGACAATAAGAAGACCTGTCCTGATAATTAAATAGCTTGTCACTTGTTTTATTGCTAGTTTTATATGAAGTGTATATAATTAAACCTTTCTCGTTGGCTCTAATCTTATCGGCGAGTAAACCCTTAATGATTACTTATGTCTATCCTACTTTTCTGGAGACTCTAGAATAAATAGGCGAGGAAGGGGCATGGCGACACAAGCAAGACTCAGCTAGACACAGAGATTATCAATGCACTAATAAAAGTCACCAAAGACATCAACATATAAACTTTAATAAATGGGAAAACAATATTAAGGGGAGTGCATGATCTTCCGTAGTCACATGACACAAGCCCATCAATCCTGATGAATTAAAGCGTACTAAAACAATAAAACAAAACTACTTAATGAATTGAATACATGCAGGACCTTCTTATAGCTCTTGTATCTTTGTTTGAGGTGTGTCTTGTGCTGCTTGGTCTTCTGGATTCGGCTCTAGGGTTATACAAAAGGTCTCTTAAATTCGTCTGACCTTGGGGTATTTATAGTTTCTGTCTGAGGGATCGATGCGGCGCATTGAGTTGATAGATGCGGTGCATTGACTTAACTTCGCGTAGGGTCCAAGATTAATATATTCTGGAATATTCGTACACCGTCTTCAGATGCGGCGTAACTTGATCTTTGTATGCGGCGCATGTACTTTAGCTGTCTTGGATTGTAACTGGTGAAATCTTGATAGTGATACGCCTTATTTTAGAAGTATATTGCCACTAGTACAGATTTGGCCTACGGTCACACAAAAAATGTGTGACTATATGCATATAGTCACACACGTTTTTATGGGTGTGTGTGACAAAAAGTTGCGCCACCGTAGGTGTTATATGGTCACATTGTTTAGTTTGTGACCGTTTTCATTGAAAAAGAGTGACCAAAACCTGAATATGTGTGACCAATTAGGCACAAATTTTGTTGGATTTATCAGTATGTGTGACTATTTCCCATCCTATGGCCACATGAATATATAATAAATGTGACGTTTATGATGATTTAGTCACACAACGTGTTTTGTTTTTTTCGAGTTAGTCACATACAATTTAAAAAACAGTGGGCAAAAGTGTGAATAAGTGTGACCATATGCTGTTTAAAGTGAAGAAATGTGTATTTTGTGTGACTATTGTTCATCAATGGTCATTTGAATTTTATGTTTGTGTGGCCTTTTGTAACATTTAATCACACAAAGCATATTTGTTTTGGGTATTTAGTCACATACAATTAAGCAAAAAGTGTTAATAAGTGTGACCATATGCTGTTTAAAGTGAAGAAATGTGTATTTTGTGTGACTATTGATCATCCAATGATCACATGAATTTTTAGTTTGTGTGTCCTTTTGTAATATTTAGTCACACAACGAATTAAGCAAAGAGTGACCAAAATTGTTAATAATTGTGACTATATACATCTTTTAGTCACATTTAAGAAATCAATATATATGAAAACAAATTCAAATACAAGAATATATAACAGCAGTACTAACTATATAAACCAACAGTACTAACTTATAACTAACTAATAGTTGTAACTAATACACTATTAAAAATGATCCATCTGCTCATACTATAATATCTAACAGCACAAAACAAATCTCCATCTTGGTCATAATATTCTCCATCTTGGCTCAATTTCCCATATTGAAACCCGACTGGGGCGATCACCAGCTGCTGATTCATCCCATCCAACCTTCATTGTATAAACATCAACCGTTTAGCCATGATACAAAAGATCAATATCACAATTACCCACACTCAACAATGTTAAACTTTTTTGAATGCATTATTATGCAAGTAAATATTGATATACAAATTGGTACAAAACATATAGCAATACAAGCAAGTAACATATACCTGAAGACTGCGCCATTGTGAATTCTTCCAGCGGACTGGATTTGTGTCACTGATACCAGTTACTGTTCCCATGTATCTACGCACTCCTGACTCCTCAGTCTCGAACATCATTCTAAACCGCATACCCAGTGACACTTGAGAATACATTGCTTTACTGTACTTGGCTAGGGGTATTACAAACTCAGCAGGATTGGCCCTGTCAATTTAAGATGTTCGCGTGTCAAAGTTTGATTGTAAGATTAAAATCAAGCTAGCGAACAATCCAGTGATGTTTAAGTCGAAGTTACCTAGGATTGTAAAAAATAGTGAATGGGCTGTTATTTGCAACAGCATGAGCAGCGGCGGCAAGGATTCCAATGTGCATACTGTCACTGGATATAACTGATGACGAGAGAGCAGACTGTTGTCTGTTGGCACATCTAATTCCCAACAGAAGCTGTGATTTCTCATCTCTACAATTATCACTGTCAATCAGATTATGACAAGAAAAAACTATAGTAAAGAAAATAATCTTATTGATCGGTCATACCTTACGAAAAGGATAGCATTGCCAGCAAAAAGCCTTTTTCAGAAAGTTAAAGGCCAACAAAATACAAAGTCAACTACTAATCCTGCATCTGCAAGATGTAGAAGCAGTAATCACAACGGAAAAAAGAACTAGAAGCGTCTCATGATATGAACGGGAATACTTTATTGCGAACCAGAAAACACAAGAACTGCTAGACTATAATCGAAACGGATGACTGACCAAAAAATAGTACTTGCAGAAAAAAATAAAAGTGGTTGCAGCAGACTGAAAACTTCAACTAATCTGGCTACTTAAGTCTGAAGGTACTAAAATGCCCCACGCATTATGCAGAAGCAAAATGGAACAGAAGAACAACCTAAAGGGTTTTTCAAACAAGTTTTTACACTGTATAATATGGGTTCACTAGACTGACTCACCAACACTCAACTGTATTGGTCAACAATTTAGCTTTATTATCACCATATCTGTTTTGATTGCTCAAGAGTCTAAACTGCAAGTCAGCAATGGGCACGTTTCTTCTTAGAACCAAATTGGAGTATCCTACTGGCAAAACGATTTCACTGGTGTACATAGTCTATATGGTAAATCCATAACTATCAATGAATTACAGAATCAAAAGATAAAGTGTCATATTGCCAAGTCCAGTTGTACTACGAGGAGCATATGATTAAACGGGTCTAGAGCATTTGCTAATTGGACAAGGCTGCATACACACATATCGACCTTGTGTATCTCCTTTTTGCTTGTATTTCCTTACAAAATGTCAATTCCAAATTGATCAAGTAACTTGATATATTTCTTTGCATTGTCCCAAGCACCACTAGTATTTGATCCAGAAATAGCAATCTGCATTGTGTAAAGCAAGGGAAAATTAGTCAAGTGATAATTAAAGTGTTAAAAACTGGTTTGACTGAAAAAATAACCTGCTTGAATAATTATAGCAGTACCTGTACACCTGAGACGAGAGATCCAGCAAGAACACCCGAAAGTGTTTCAACACCAAAAAAGATCCCGACAATGAGGGGAGTAAGCATGACAAGAGCACCAGGAGGGATCATCTCTTTGATAGTTGGGCTTAGATGTGCCCTCCATGAGACCAGGAATAGTATTGAATTGTCTACGGACTTCCTCAACCGTCTTAAGAGCAGCATCAATACAAGACTTACACCTCGAGTCATAGAGAACACAGTATATCCACATAAACACACAACTTTTTGCACTAATTTACATGATATCAACCCGGGTTACCTTTTTGTCCCTAGTGGTTGATGAACCAGAAGAGGGTTCACCAGCCGGCACCATTGCACCATCAGTGCCCCATATATCAATCCAAGGAAGTGTCCACCTGTCCCAGTCTCCGTCACCTTTCCATCCTAAGTGACCATAAGCCTCAAGCCCTATTAACACAACAAATAGCTATGGTTATAAACACTATCTTGTAAAACATATGCCCTTGAACTTCATAGTCTGGTATACCTGCATTCTCAAGAGTACTGAACCCATCATTCCAACCAGGTATATGTTTGTCAGCATTGACTTTCCAATTCTCTTCGAAGCCACCTAGTTCATCTAAGTAATTATAAATAGCATAAGCTCTTGATCAACTCAACAAAAGTAACGTGTAACTTATAAAAAAATTGAAGAACATACCTTCATTAAGATTATGGAGAATTTGAAAGGAATCCTCATTGTCATCCAGGTTGCGCTTTTTTGTCTGTGTATGACCCTTCACAATCATTTTATATTTAAAAATATATTCAAACAACGTTAAAAAATAAGTAAAATGATCAAAGTGAAGAGGCAGTTGCATACCTTCTCATGTATTCCTCTAGAGATAGTATGCAATGCTTGACCCACAGTTTTATCTTCTTCTTTGATTTCAAGAAGCCTCACCTGTACACCACAGTATTAAATACAAGATCATATACAATATTGTCTAAAGAAAAGAGTAGATCAAATGGTAAGAATCTTTCAATCTTACCCCATCTCCACTAGTCCTTAAGAGCTATGGTACACTCCATTCACACCACCATATGCCACTCTTCGGTAGCTGAAACTTGTGGACTCTACATCTTGACATAAATCAAATTTAGGGAGTATATAAGTCACCTTTCGGGCCACTTGGGCCATGGGAAAAGAGGTGGTAATAAGAAGGATCACTATGTTTAGTCAAACTGCTATGAACCATAATGAACTAACGTACATCTTGGAATTTTGAATAGATAGTTATTTGACATTTTGGAGTCTAATGTAGATAGACTTTGAAAGTACTAGATTTCACATAAAAGCCAACATGTATCCAAATCTTCAGTATTTACGGTCTTTGGGAATTCTTATTGAAAATGCAATAAATTGTTTGGAATAAGCGGATTTAAGTTGCTTATTCTGAACTACTAATTTTAGTTAGCAGTTTTAGTGGTTGTCTGGATAAGCTTATGCTTAAAAGCTTATGTATTCTCAAAAATCCCCAATCCAAAGGATTAGCTTATTTCCACCCAAAAAGCTGTAGTTCATCTAAACTAAGCTTACCCGAACACCATAAAAGTGCTAGATTAGATTCCCAAGATACAATAAGCTATTAATCACTTTAAAAAGCACACAACTTTGATCGTATAGGAAGTAAAAAGTGTAGCTTACCAGTGAGCTGATGAGGAGAGGGTACATCATTGCAGTGAAATCATGAGTGTTTCCAAATGAGGAAATGGAAGCAACCACGAGAGCAGCACACGATGACTCTGCGTATGAGACAAAAAGATCAGATCCTATACCGTTCACTTGAAATGCAGTATGATTCATGTGGTTCTTTATTAGCACATCAATTTTCACAACACACAAATCATGAACCTGCATATTCGATTCATGTGGTTCTTTATTAGCACATCAATTTTCATAAACTGATTTGGGATGGAGTAATGAAAATCAGGGCGGTGAATGAAATATTTGGGAAGGAAGGGATGGATTATTGAAAATCTGGGCGGTGAATGAAATATTTGGGAAGGAGGGGGAATTTGATTTTGGGGGAAATTTTAGGCGGCCTCTGAAAAAGGGGAAATTTTATTTTGGGAAAAACTCGGTTCGAATGGAAATTTTATTTAGTCACTTTTAAATAATTTGTGACAAACTTGACTATATGATTTAGTCACATTTGAATAATATGTGACAAACTTGAGTATATGACTTAGCCACATACACAATTACTTCATGTGACCATATATGGATTTTGGTCATACTGTTCAATTGTGTGACAAATATTTGTCACATATGTATATATAGAGTATGACTAATGTTTCAAACTTATTTCTATCCGTCACACGTCCCAAATTATAAGTGACTAAAAAATCAAAACAAGTTTTACCAAATACCTCTAGTCACGAAAATATTCAAATGTGTGACTGTAGCCTCAGATGTAATTCCGAAATGGTCACATAAGTCGGATCAAGTGTGGCTGTTTATTTTATTCTCGTACATTTAGTCACATAAAAAAATTACTGTGTGGCCGTTCGAAAAACTGCATGTGTGACTAAATCCCATTTTTGTACTAGTATGCGGCGTATCTGGAGTAGAACGAGCTTGATCTTCTTCTTTGACCAAAGTTTCATATGCGGCGCATGACAGAATTGCATGCGGCGGATTCTTCAAAGTCAGGCAATGGTCTTCGAATTCATCTAAGTATGATATTGTGTCGTATTTGTTGAGTGAGATACAGCGCATCTTCTGGATTTTAGTAGACTTTTGACATCTCGCTTGTTTTGCTCCATAATTAGTCCAAAATCGTCAAGTTTCACATAATGCTTGTTTTTACCTGAGAATTACTAAATTAAACATTAATGTATCGATTCTCATATATAATATAATAAAACAAGTCAAATAAATAGAATAAATGATGATAATAAAATGTACTTATTTGAGTTCATCAAATATCCCCCCACTTGAACTTTACTTGTCCCCAAGTAAACCTTAGAATTAATCATATGAAAATGTATCCTAAAAGATATTAGGATTTATTTTTATATTTAAGCACGTATTCGTTTTGTCATAATCGCACAACCAAACACTTAACGAAGTAGAAACCAAAATAATTTTTAATGTAAAACAATTCTAAATCATTTAGTTGCTTAGTCGTGACGAATATTCTATTATAGGCTTGGCAAGTATACGCATCTCCCCCACTAAAGCCAAGGAGTAACAAGTCTAAAGCGGTAAAAAGGGTTTGTTGGTTAAGGGTTGATCATCCTTTTTAATCTCTATGATCTCATATTCCAGAAAAGGCCACAAAATTACAAATACATGATCGAATCCACGACCACGATACTTGCAATTGCTCAATTCCTTAACTCGAATGGACTAAAGATAGGACCAAGTAATCTTCACCAATAATATTATATCAAAAAGGGCGACAAAAACATAAATACATAGCCAAATCCATGACTACGATACTTAAGATTGCTCAAATCCCTAATCTCAATAAATCAAAGGATTTGATGAAGAATGATATAGGGTATGGATAATATTTGGGATACAAATTGGTGTAAAATGAAAAATAAACAAAACACATAAATTAAAATCCTAAGTGTGGTTAATCACTTTCCCAACCATCCCATGAATAAGACTCATATCATTGAATAACTCACGCTTTAACACTTGAAACATACGCTTTAGGTAGACACGAATTATACTCAACAAAATCTCAATCAAAGAATAACCTTAGTTGGCGTTCCCATAACGGCCAACTCCCATTCAATCCATAAATATACAACAACAAATAGTGGTGATATCTCCCACTTAATACAAAACTTTACATAAGTTGGTTAAAACAAACTTCCAACTTTTCCTTTTTCTTTTTCTTTTCTTTTTTTTTCGATTTTTTTTTTTTTACAACATATATGTGTAAAATTTCACAACTTTTCTATCATATTTTTCCGGATAATTTTTCCATACTCTTCATACTTTCAGAAATAACTGTAATAGTGAAAGTAGCAAACACACGAAAAATAAACTAAAAGTTATACAATATTTACTTTCATACCAATTGCATTGTGCAATTTCCCGACCTAACCAAAGATAATGAATTACGCACGCTAACACAGGTAATGTAAGGAAACACACTTTGCCTAAAGCAATTAACCACGGATTTTAATCTACAAGGTAGGCTAAGGTGTAAGGGTGTATCGAAACATTATAACAAAGGTGTAAGAAACGAAAGGAATGGCTCTGAGGGTTTTTCTAGAGGTATCTTACTCTAAAAGTGAGAGTAAACAAAGGGTTTATACGGGGGTTAACTAACCAGTGTAGTTAGTTAATATCACATAACATATAAAGGCTATTTGAGTGTAATCCTAGAAATTTACCAATTTAGACAAGTCACTCCAATTATATAGATAATACTCATTATGGTGGTCTCGAATAGTATACAAGCCAAGTTCTAAAGTTTACAAGTCACCGGCACACTAAAGTTTTAATATTTTTGAAAAAATAGAGTTATGTGTGCGGTTATGTAATTTAGACTTTAAACAAAAACATGCTAAAAAAATTTTTGAATTTTGATATATTAAGCGCATTTTAAGCATATTTTGAAAAAGTTTAGGACAAGTAAGTGTTCTAATTCTCCATCCCCCCACTTAAGTTAAACAACGTCCTCGTTGTTTGTGTCAAAGGTTAAAAACTGGAAAATAAAAGAATTAGAACAGAAAAACTCCTCTGAGATTTGCTCGGTATGATCCTCCATTATTCGTATAAGAGCAAAAATCAACTTTCTTGTGGATGAGAACGTTTAAGCTTCATAAATGATGTATCCACAAAAATGCAGGAATCTATAATACCATTTAGACTTTAACACACCTGAGTTAAGAAGGTTCAAACTTGTATAATACAATAGTAGTTAGTAAAAATAAAACCTAAAAAATTAAACTGTAAATCATCAGGTCAGTCGATACGCCGTATCTTATGGAAGAAGATACGCCGTATCGAGCCTGGAATAAATACGAATCAGAATAAAAGATGCGTCGCATCCTTAACCAGGGATGCGTCGCATTAAATAAACTAACAGAAAGTTTTAAAGTCAAAAATAAAAATGCAGAAAATGAAATAAGATATGACCAGTGCAGGTGATGCGTCGCATCTTATGATGGAGATGCGCCACATCTTCTGCAGGTCTGACAGACTCGACACAGAACAGAAAAGTAAAAATTTTTCCTTCGGGTTGTCTCCCAGTCAGCACTTGTCTTTATTCCAGAGTCTTCAAGTTAGACTCACGTTCAGCTCTTTATTTCGTTCTATTGATCCCCACATGTCCGTGCACGATGTAGTTGCGAATTACTTCGTCACGAACATATTCCGGCCCCAATTCAAGTACACCTTTTTAGAATCCTTTCATCTTTTGGTACGGATACTCGATCCCTTCCTCAGCGTCATTTTCATCTACAAAAAGAAATGGTGTAAATTTGTAACAAAATTTGTTAGGGGCATGTTTAAACCTTGGGTGAGCACGAGGCATCATGTAAGTGATAACGTTGCTTCCACTTTGAAAGGTTATCTTTCCTTCAAATCTTTTAGCGTTAATTTCGACCTCCTTACAAAATGGTTTCCCAACGATCACGTCACCCATCTCAACATCACGATAAGTATCCATGTTTTCCACCACGGTGAAATCTGTAACAATAGTTAAATTCCCGACAAAAATAGGTACATTCATGAATATTCCAACTACGTTTTTCCCTCTATACTCAATTTTGTTTTTCATTATAGAATTATAGAAATCTTTTGACATTACATTAATTGGTAAAATAGGGAAAATGTTGGCACTAACCTGTTTAAATCCTATCATGCAAAGAAATTGTAAATTATAAGCACAATCTACATGGATCTTTCTATCATAATCACAGAAACTAGGATATCCTTCAAATTCATCATAATTCTTAGTGTTGATCATATTGATTCTAGGTATATCCATAATTTCTCCTTCTTCAATTTCGGGTTCAAAATCCTCCATAAATTGATCATTGATTCCTATTGTTAAATTAAGATCATTTAATTCAATGTAGTCTCCACTATAGGTCTCAAGTGATTCATTATTTACAAAGGTTTCTCCCATAAGCCTAGCTTCTAGATCGAGGTCCATACGTTCTCTTAATCCTAGCACATAGACGCCTCTAATTATGCTCTTAGCAGGATTTTGGCACTTATAGACTAGTTTATTGTTCCCTACCTTTAATGAGATTTTTCTTTTAAACACATTAATCCTAGCATGGGCGGTAGACAAGAAAGGTCTTCCAAGGATTAAAGGAATCTTAACATCCTCGGGCATATCTAATATAACAAAGTCTACGGGGAAAACAAACTTCTCAATCTTAACTAGCACATTTTCAGCAACCCCTTCAGGTCGTTTTACCGTTTTATCAGCCAATTCAATAAGCAGCTTAGTTGGTGCTAATTTTCCTAGTCCTAGGGTAGTGAATGTATTAAGGGACATAACACTAACGCTAGCTCCTAAGTCAGCTAATGCATTATTGAAAGATATGTCATTAATTGAACAAGGTAAAGTAAAACTTCCTGGGTCCTTTTCTTTATGAGGCAAGGCACGTAAGTCGGTTGCAGAGCTCTCTTCTTTCGTTGTAGCCTTGATCTCTTCTTCAATCTTTGCCTTCTCGTTGAGTAACCTCCTTAAACTGATTGAAGAATTAAAGAAAAATTCGGGCTTTGTAGCATCATTACCATTCATCAATCTTCTAGGAAAAGGTATGTTAGGCGTGACTTCTTCAGTAGTGCATATGGCCTTGACATGATCTCTTGGGTTAGTTTCAGTTAAGCTAGGAAAACTTCCGTAGTGATGCTTAAGCCATCATTTATTCTGAAAGTAAAGTAACTTGTGCACGAGAGTAGTGAAACGATCAAAGTGAATATCAAAAATCAATTATATTTATTAAATTAAATGCGTCGTATTAACAAAAGCTAATGCGCCGTATTTTCGTTACGTTTCAAAATACAAGATTTTTGATTTAGTAGATGCGCCGTATCGATAAAGATCGATGCGTCGCTTCTGTTTAATAATTCGAAAAATTGTTTTTAATTTAAATAGAAAATACTCCGTATCTGTTAAAACAGATGCGTCGTATGGCGTTAGCGTTTAGAAAAATTTCTTATTAAAAACAGAATACGCCGTATCTTGGGGAAAGATGCGTCGTACTCTAATTTATTAAACGCGTTGTATTTTATAAAAAATAAACGCAATACGCCGTATCTGTGAAAACAGATGTGCCGTATCGTTTGTATCAACACAATACAACGACAGCAGAATGCAGAAAAATACAGAAAAAAAGAAAAACAAAAATAAAAACAAACAAAAAGAAACAAAAATTACAGAAAACAAAAACACACACAAAAACAATAAATATGCAAATTATACAATGAATGCAATCTATCTAATATACAACAGGGTTAGTGGTTAGAATCTAAAAAAAAACTAAAAAGAAAAACCTAATTAAAATACTTAATCAAATTAACAGATAATAGCAATTCACTCCCCGGCAACGGCGCCAAAAACTTGATGCGCATGATGTGTCGTTGCGGTTTAGCAGTATTAATGCCTACTCAAGTTTTAAATTTATATTTAGCCGACTTATCAATAACACACACACTTAACGAGCAGTGTACCCGGTCAGTATGAATATAATGGTAAGCAGAGTGTCGATCACTAAGAGTGGAACGTATTATCTAGTTATTCTAATCAGTATTTTAATATCCTAAGTTAGTTATACAACCTAATCTAACGCAAGGGGGTTTCAGCCTGAGAGACTGGCACAGTTTGGTTATAATTAAATAGAAAACTAAACTAATGAGCACGAATCAGCGATTAGCACACACGTACACAGATAGATACTCGAGACAATAAGAAGACCCGTCCTGATAATTAAATAGCTTGTCACTTGTTTTATTGCTAGTTTTATATGAAGTGTATATAATTAAACCTTTCTCGTTGGCTCTAATCTTATCGGCGAGTAAACCCTTAATGATTACTTATGTCTATCCTACTTTTCTAGAGACGCTAGAATAAATAGGTGAGGAAGGGGCATGGCGACCCAAACAAGACTCAGCTAGACACAGAGGTTATCAATGCACTAATAAAAGTCACCAAAGACATCAACATATAAACTTTAATTAATGGGAAAGCAATATTAAGGGGAGTGCATGATCTTCCGTAGTCACATGACACAAGCCCATCAATCCTGATGAATTAAAGCGTACTAAAACAATAAAACAAAACTACTTAATGAATTGAATACATGCAGGACCTTCTTACAGCTCTTGTATCTTTGTTTGAGGTGTGTCTTGTGCTGCTTGGTCGTCTGAATTCGGCTCTAGGGTTATACAAAAGGTCTCTTAAATTCGTCTGACCTTGGGGTATTTATAGTTTCTGTCTGAGGGATCGATGCGGCGCATTGAGTTGATAGATGCGGCGTAACTTGATCTTTGTATGCGGCGCATGTACTTTAGCTGTCTTGGATTGTAACTGGTGAAATCTTGATAGTGATACGCCGTATGTTAGAAGTATATTGCGGCGTATCTGGAGTAGAACGAGCTTGATCTTCTTCTTTGACCAAAGTTTCATATGCGGCGCATGACAGAATTGCATGCGGCGCATTCTTCAAAGTCAGGCAATGGTCTTCGAATTCATCTAAGTATGATATTGCGTCGTATCTGTTGAGTGAGATACGGCGCATCTTCTGGATTTCAGTAGACTTTTGACATCTCGCTTGTTTTGCTCCATAATTAGTCCAAAATCGCCAAGTTTCACATAATGCTTGTTTTTACCTGAGAATTACTAAAGTAAACATTAATGTATCGATTCTCATATACAATATAATAAAACAAGTTAAATAAATAGAATAAATGATGATAATGAAATGTACTTATTTGAGTTCATCACATGCTGATACTGAATCTTAACCTGTTGACACGCCAACCACTTCACCACTAATGTAGTCACAACCGTCTTCATACCATTCCATCAGAATTTCTGCTGCAAGTCTCTACACATGATAGTACAACTAAGATGAGTAGAGCAAATTGTGTGCTTCAATCAAAAGCGCTTCCTTCAAGTCTTCTAACATAGATCATGCTTCACCGTCTTGCTCCCGAGCTTCTTCATGCCTGTTACCAGTCACTCTCAAGCCATGCGTCAGATAGTTCACTTCTTGCGGTTCTAGCTATACCAACAATCTTCCCGTGTTGCAATAGCTAAGTCCCCTTCTTGAGTAGAAGCAATTCTCTTTTCAGCTTCTCAAAATTTCTCTCATTCTTCATCCCAATCCAAAATTTACTCTTCGAGGGTACAACATATAGCTTCTTCTGACGTAGAAACCTAAACACATAATACAAAGATGATTTTCGTGTTTCTCTTTCGTCTATGAATAACCAATATGTCATACTATGAGAAATTGTCCAAGTATTCATGAAAGACACGATTCATCAAGTTCATAGGAACAGTCGGAGCAGTAGCCAATACGATTGGCATCACAATACTCATAGAGATCAAAACGAATACGGAAAGCAATTCTAGGAACATCTCGCTCCTTTAAACGTAATTGAAAAATGATCAGATCTAAGATTCATCATTGGAAAATTTTCACACTCTGGAGTTGATTAATCAAATCGTCCATTCGAGGTAACGGAAATGGATAACGGTTCTAACCACAATACTATTCAGCTTCCCGAGATCACTACACAATCTCATGCTATCATCATCCTTTTTCATGAATACAACTTGAGTACACCACGGATACACACGCAAACGGATAAAACCACTTTCTAAAAGCTGGTCCTTCAATTCTTTCCATTCAACCGATGTCACAAGATACGGAGTTTCAGAATTAGGAAAAACATTGCTCTTATACGGATAGAGTTTCTGAATCAACCAACTTACTGATCTCAGGCACTTCTCAAGACATCCTATGATCCCAATAAGTTCAAGTTATATGATGTAACTATTATCACGTTGGCCAGGCGTCATAATACTTGCATCATATACACATGCCTTTATTGCAATCACAGTTTACCTCGAGTCGTGACTGAACAAACATCATAACTAGATCAAAACAAGATCACACTCAGATGGAAATCTTGATAATTCATTAAGGAATACATTACGAAAATTTCAAACAACCGAATAACTCTCGAGTCGAGTTCCATCAAACGAAATATCTTCACAACCGCGACAAATTAACGTACAAATTTTTTTGAAACAGATGTGATCATAATTATTTACTAGGTTGGGAACCATGGTACAGAGTTCGAGTTTCTCAAATCGCCAAAGATTACAAATCTAATATGACTGTTGTTAGCATCTCGATGCTTAGTCAACGAATCCATATTCAAAATAACATCTAATTAAACATTCCCAAAGGAAACAGATTAGAAGAATGAACTTATCTTCCAATACCTTCAAAACATACTGGATAATTCTGATACTCATGACGGATAATCACAAGTTTTCTCATAGGAATAGAAATGAGTAAGGCAGATTCTAATAGTGAAGAGGGGACCTTATAATATGCTTAGCAAAAGCAAGGGAAACTACAGAATGTGTCGAACACATCGGATTCATACATATACGAATTCTCTGAACGAATAAAAAGGTATCCAAACAAATCATAAACGAATCGGAGATCAAAATTCAAAGAATACAGTCACATCAGAGAGTGAAACCTGTAAGGCATTACAACAAAAGTCTCAAAGCATTCTAAACTTATGTGATCACTAAACTTATATAGCGTATCTTGCTAAATTTCCTAAGTCTCCGGAACGAATGGTCATATAAGAGCCTAACTGAAAGAAGAGGCATAAATCAGAGCGGCGCGGAAGAAAGATAAATAATCAAAGTCCTATCGCATAATCTACCCAATTCTCATCGGTCATAACTAAAGTTTCTACAGGGAAAACCTAAGGCAAAACTTCAAGGGTTGTCTTATAATCTCTTACAGTGGAAGCTTAAGGGTCCAAACTTCACAGGTCAAGGTTTTATGTACTACAAGTCGCAGCCTGGGCTCTGATACCATAATTGTAACACCCCAACCCGACAAGGGCCAAAATGCTACATTGTGGTGACAAATCAGAACGTACAACGCAAGCGGAAGACTTATAAACATAAAAGTTACAAAGGTATTCTAATGATAGCTACTCTATACAAAATAATTTCCAAAACTGAAATACAACTCCAAGCTTTAATCTAACTGAAGATAAATCAAAATCTAATCCAAAAGCAAACGGGTATCTATTGTCAGGGTAGTCCACTAAGAGCTCCTACGCACTCTTCACTCAAACCCAGCTTCCAACCTAAAACCTGCTGCAGGAAAAGAAATGCGGCTGAGTTTAAAAAGCCCAGTGAACAGATATATATAACAAACGAATAATCAAACATATATATGTAAAGAAAGAGGAAACACAAACTCCTGCTGAAACGAATATCATCTGTCAAAAGAATGAGAAGTCAAGATCGTCTGAACAAACATCATAAGTCAACTGAAATGGAGAAGACAGAGTATGGTGCATTGGGGAATAACAGAAGGTATATCAAAATGTATTAAAGGTGTAAAGGTTGTCAGAAATCTTCCACGAGCCCAGAAACATATTATATCATAACCTCATAATCATAATCTTCATAAGTAACCATAAGTAACATAATGATAGCTCGGGTATCAAACTGAAGGGTCAAACAGAATGTCATAGTAATGACACAGAATCTAAGGTCATCAGAAATATCATAGGTTCATATCAAAGGGTGCATAGCAAAGGCTCATATCAAAGGGTACATAGCAAGGCTCATATCAAAGGGTGCATAGCAAAGGTTCATATCAAAAGGGTGCATAGCAAAGGCTCATATCAAAGGATGCATAGCAAAGGCATCAAAATCATAGGTTAAGTAATCAAAAGATAAGAAAGGATCATGCGAAACCTTATAAGAAAGGTCAGAATATCTGTACTTTATGCAAATAGACAAACGGATAAAAGATGGATCACACAGAAATGGAAGGTCACTCCTTCTTCACCGAACCTATACAATTTAATAATCACATATTACTTATAAGCTCATTTTAATCAGATTTCATAATTTAGGTTTCTTTCTATTTTTAAAAACTTTCCATTTTTAGTAACTTTTCATATTTAGTAAGTTTACATATTTAGTAACCTTCCAGATTAAGTAACTTTCCATAATTAGTAACTTTCCATACTTAGTAAGTTTCCATATATAGTAACTTTCCGGATTAAGTAACTTTTAATACGACTTCCCAATTTAGTAAAATTTGGTTTAGGGTTCAAGATTATCAAGTAGGTTAAACGTACTCATACACAAGTCAACACGATATTAACAAGTCACACCCGAAATAGAAACAAGTATTTGGGCACCAAACATCAAAAGAACACCTTTAACACTTAGACAATACATATATACACATTAACCGATTTTATCACAAAATTAAGCCCAATGAATGAATTTTAAAAACGTATCAGAATCCCAAACTAAAAATCCAAAAAATTCTCACTGAAGCCCAAATGTCTTAGGAGACTATTGGAATTTTTACAGGCTTTATTATCAAGAGTAAACCCCTTTTTAAAATCGTCTAAGCTAACATGTTCAGATTCAGATCTGCAGATACACTTCAAAAGTATGCACTTAAAAACTTAACCATATTACTTCAGAAAATTCTACAAAAATTCCAGGAGGTAGTACACATAAGAAATATGGTTCCTGTAAAGTTTTGTCCTCAAATTTCCTATGGTTTGGATATGTAAAATCATAGAACCCGACTGAAATACAATTCTGTTAGCACAATTTAACATATCATCACATTAAATTGAGAAAAACAACCAAATCAAACTAAAATTGAGAAAAACAACCAAATCAAACTAAAATTCGTTCAAACCAATTGGAATACTTTCCTAGGACCTTAAAATAGGTTTACAATCAAAAATCCAGTATTAACCACTTATAAAACTCAGGTTACATTGCACACAAATTCAGATTATAAATCTGTCCAGATCAGAATTCCATTTTAGGCCATAGTTAGCACCATTTTAATTATAAATCATGCATACATGCTTACACCATTTATACACAACTCATTTAGACATCATATTAAATATTTATGAAATCAAACCAAAGAAATCAAACACCAAATTCAGTTTATGAGACCTAAATATTCAAGAACTATTTTAACAAATCACAAACAAGCCCTAATTCATCTATTCCTTTTTAATCCAATCAATCACGTGATCAATATACATATTATTTTCAGAATTAACTCATCAAAGATATATATACAAAAACCTCATACAAATCATTCAAGATTAAAACCCATTAATTTCATACGACACACCCAAATTCAAGATTATACGTTTTATGATTTCATGTGGCATTTTTAGGGTTAACGAGTAGAAAAATAAACGGATTAATATGTGTATTAAACATGTTGCTAATTAGGTTTTTATGTTGATTAATTTCAGATTCGTGTATATATATATATGCTTGTCGATTGGGGAAAAAAAAGAGATGGATTGACGTTACCTTATGATACAACGGGACAACAAGAAAAGGGAGAACAAAAACCTTAGAACCTTAATGATCAAGCAATCCTTCGAACATCTTGCCCTTGAGAAAAAATAGCAGGAACCCTTGTGTTTTATATTGTGTGTCGACTTGGATGAAAAGGGGGGAGAAAAACCGGACTTTAGGGATAGGAAAAAAAGGAGCAGCCTTTAGTTTGGAATGGATTTATTGCAATTAAATTTTATGGAGGAAATTATGGGCTTGATTGTGGATACTTATCTTCATTCAATTTTGTATAAGTCTTGTATACATTGGACTATTATGGGGAGTCAATATTAGATGGGCTAGGAAGGATTTTACAACTTGTAACAATTATTATTATCATGCATGATTTATGTTAGTTTATATTAGTTGTATTTATTTTCATAACATATAGTTTTAGGTCTTTAATTAAAATGTGAAATTTAATTATAAGGTAATGTTTTTAAATGACATATAGTTACATTCTCATACTTAGGTTAAAATGTATAATGTTCTTGTATAAGTATTTGCATGTTCTTATAAATTCAAAATTTAGAGGGGCAAAACGAGAATTTCAAATGAATGGAAATTTAGGGTTTTACATTATATTTGGTTCTACAAACCCAAAATGTTCACGTAATTTTGCTAAACTCATGAAAAACCATTTTGAAATGTCCATGGTGGGAGAAATTTCTTCATTTCTTGGTTTACAAGTACACCAATCCCCACGTGGAATCTTCATAAACTAGTCTAAATATGCTTTCGAAACTCTTAAGAAACATGGAATTTGGTTCTGACCCTATTGGTACTCCAATGGGTGAACGAACAAATTGGATGCAGAGATACTGGGGTCGATAAGACTAAATACCGAAGTATGATCGGTTCCCTAATGTATTTGACATCTAGCAGACCGGATATTGTTTTTGTTGTATGCTACTGTGCTAGATATCAGGCTTATCCTGCTGAAGCACATAGCATCAATTGTATATTATATTTATCTATCATTTATCCAGTATATGTTGCTCATTTATTATGTTTTTATATTTGAATTGACACTTAATTGCTTAAGTTTATGATTTTTAGTAATTATGTAGCAATATTGGAAAAGACATGGAAAACAACAAAACTTGGAGCTTAAGTGAAGAATCTGAATTATCCTGGCAAGAGCATACATTGTATCCATCTCTGGAGATACGCCGTATCGAACACTTAGAATATTTCATCAAGTATCAAAGATGAAGAGATATATGACATATTTAACTCCTACAATACGCCGTATTTAAAGCCTTGCAGTGAAAGCCCATGTCAAAGGAAGAAGTAATACGACGTATGAAACTCTTGCCATACGCCGTATTGAAGATCTTATCCCCAAACCAGCGTATCAAGATTTAAAAGGTATATGGTGTATCACACTTCAACAATACACCATATTTAAAGATGCTGGACAAATATGCTGGAATATTCTTTCTTATTCCCCACTCAAGAGATCTGGGATACGGCGTACTGGACCTCAATACGCCCAATCGGGATGTCGAACGAGTAACTATAAATACCAAGCCCCATGTTCCTATTTCCATACCATTCCACCACCACCAGACGTGAAGAGAAGCATTGTAACACCAAGAAATCAGTTCCAAAGTGAAGTAATCAAGAGAGGAAGGTCTCGTATCTCCACACGAAGTATATTCGTTTGATTTGCTTATCGATTTCACTATGTCATTTGTTTGCCAATCATTTGTATCTACGTTCGTGTTTGCTACTGAGATTATGGGCCAACACCCTTAGGTGTTAGCCATGTTATGAATATTACATTGATTTGGTTCCGTTTATTAAGACTTAATGTATTTTATGTTGGATAATTTATATGTTCGTGTTCAAATAATATGCTCATTTACTTGTTTGTCATTCTATGTCTATTGTCTAGGTTATCATAGTGTAGCTCTTTAGCTATGTAGGTAATCCGTATCACTAGAGAAGGTTCCCTAACAAAAGGTTCAGAAGTTCCTCCTCTATAGGACTCGTGGATTAGGCCCCCGAGGTTACACAAAAAATGACTAAAACATGTAAGTTAGCATAAGTTCTCTTCAAAATAGCTGGCGCATGTGAAGAGTAGGTTTCGCTACTAGCCCTAGGTTACCTTAGACGAATCAAATAGATTAGCTGGAAAACACTTCTTGCATGTATGTGACTGAGTAGACCGATAATTTGCTTCATGGGTATAGGTTGCATGCATAGAACTAGGCGCGACTAGCCCTCGATTTAGTTTACAATAAATAGGAAATGTTGTCTGCAGTTCTTGATTCCACCAACATAAGTCATTAGGTCATTGCACTAATAAACGAATAAATGAAAATGTAATAGGAGATGGCTATTACTTTCTTCTTAACTTGATCACAACCGTAGTTTAATTAGTTTAGTTTATTTTCTTGCTTGTGTGATAAATCTTGTTGCTTGTGGTACTAGTTTGATGATACAAATGTGATTAGTGCTAATTACGCGAATTTAAGACAAAATATACATTTATATGTATATATGTATAAATCGGCTAAGTTTTAAACTAAATAATTATTGGGGCTTTGAAAAACATAAAGTTTTGGCTCTAGTGGTGAAGTGGTGAAATTAGTGCTTAATAGCTTATTTTAGATAACTTATTGAATAAGCTATAGCTTATTGTGTTTTGGCTTATTTGCGTTAAAAAGGCTCGTACAACACATATTGGGCCGAGCCCAATATGTTTTGGCCTTGGTTGACCATCTGACTTAATGGCTTATTTATAAGTGCTTATTTGGCTTATTTAGAAATTGATACGAAAACTATTCAGACTAAAAGGACTTAAATGTTTAAAACTATTTTTGGGCTTATGAGGGTCTCGACACCCAATGGGCCGAGCCCATATAATTTCAGCCATGGGTTGACTTTTTGACCAAACGACTTATTTGATATACTAAATTGATTTTTAGAAACTTAACGATATATATATCGTAACTTAAAAAGGTTAAATGACTTTTGGGTTAAACTTGGACTTTTGGGCCCAATATGGACTTTTTGGCCCAATAAATATTTCAAGAGACAAAAATGAGTTTCGAAACATTTTTTGACTTACTGTAGTTATCTTTGTGAAATAGAACGTTATACATCGATTAAAACCATTTTGGATTCGTTTTGACACTTTAAGCCCAATAAGACGAATAAAAGGATTTTCGGCCCAATTTTATGAATGTTGACTTTTTGTTGACCTTTGAAAATATTAAGACTAAACGTTGACTTTTGTATCGAAAACTATAATTATGAAGTAATCGTAACGATAAATATAGTTATAACGATAAATATACATTTTGGACTAGTTTTGCAAATATAGTTAACGAAAGGGATTATTTGAGGAAATTGCAACACTTGAGAAAAATAGAAAATTTCGAATAAACGAATGGGTCATGCCCGATTTTTCTAAAATTTCGACACTTAGAATATTTTCGGATGAAACTCAACTAAAAGACGAAACGGATTATTTTTATTATTAAAAATATTAATTTCTAAATTAATATTTTTAGGCCTTATAAGATTGTGAAGACACTTTTGGTATTTATACATTAACACTTATTTAATTTCTCGAAATTTAATACTTATAAATTTCTTTATAATTATCATTATATTATAAATAATTATAATATTTATAATATAATAATACCCTACTATCACTATTATCATATTAATTATTCAATACCTATTTAATTAATTATAAGTCTTACTTAATTAAATATTAATTATTAAATGTATATATATACGATAATATATATATATATTACTTACGCATTTTGCGACGACAAGCACTAAGCACGGAAGTTCCGTCGCACGTATTTTCACCATGAGCCATCACCAAAGAGTCTTATACGATAAACTATTTTGAAATGTACCTTACCACATAGCAAGCAAGAAATACACGAGCACTTGACACACGTAAACTTTTCAATTGAGTTACAACATTTAAAACACGAATATTTCGCTAAGACTTACCATATTGATCTAGGTCACGTGCCGGAGCGGTTGTACTGTGTTGTTGTTGATTAGCAGATTGCTATTGTTTTTAAGGTGAGTTTATAGCCCCATTTTATGCGTATTATTTTTATAAACCTTGGGGTGAGAAACATGCAAAACTGTTTTCATGGACCAAAATGAACTTTGTTTTTATTCACACTTGTATGCTGATAACCTAAGTTTTGCTGAATCCCATTGCGCCCACTATCATCAACCGTCAATTCCTGCTGGGAAGCGCGTGTGATATAAATAGATCTATTGGGGGTGACTCCCCCGTTTGGTTGGCCCGGCATGGTGAACGAGAACGTATACCATATCGGAATTTGCCGAGTGTTTGGGAATTAACAGTCGTGGGAACCCTTTATTTGCTATGCTAGCTTGGCATATTGTTTGTCTAGTTTCGGTTGGATGAGCTTAGTGTTTGCATACCGAATTAGTGTGATTGCTGAATTATTTGATGTGGTCCATATGTGCTTATTTACTTTAAACCTATGAACTCACCAGCGTTAGCTGACTTTTAGCATGTTTTTCTCAGGTATTTGAGAATGTGTTTACTGAAGGCAGGGCATGGCAATGGTCATAAGTTTGTTGGAAATGTTTTTGCTTATGCGTTAAACTCTAAATTTGGGACCACTTTATTAAATGGGCTTCATTTTATTTGAATTGAACTTGATGTATGACAATTTAACTTTGGAAATGCAAACTATTTTGAAACGGATTTTTAATCCGTTCTCTATATCTTTGTATTGTGATTATCGATTTAGTAGCACCCAAATATGTATGCTTCCGCAAATCTTGATTTTCGGGGTGTTACAGATTGGTATCAGAGCCAGGTTATAGAGAACTAGGTTTATAAAAACCCTAAACTATAACCAATTTATTAAAAGCGTTTCCTTGTGACCGTCAGATGCTTGTCTACCTAGCTTGCCATGATTTGATTGTTATTTGCCTTATATGATTAAGTGTTATACTATGTTATTTGAGTATTTTACTTAACATTTATGATATAAGTATTTTCTATATACTTACACATGCCACACCGTATTCGTCACAGACTATGTATCTCCCTTCCGATGCACATGATGAGTTACTTGTTGCTGGACACACTTCCTTGTTGCGGCGACCAGTTCCATTTCCGGATGACCCGTTGATGGAGGTTGTCAGAGCAGCAGCTCAGCCACACATTCCTGCTCAGCATACACACACCACTCCAGTATCTACCTCACCATACCTACCCCGCTATGCCACAGCTCACCGTTTATCTCCAGCTCAGCTTTACACTCTCACCCAGCATACTCAGACTACCCTATCCACCAGCCGTGTGACAAACGGTAATTTTCCCACTAATATTTTAATAATAAATGTAAATTTATTATTACCTAACAGTTAAATTAAGAATTCAAGAGCATGCATAACTATCTTGGGAAGCAAACCCGCACACTATAGCATACAGCAACTCGCAAAACTATTTAACTATATCAGAAAAAGTGAGTTTCCACTTTCTAACAGTTACAGACTCTAACGTAATAAAAACGAGAGGTTATCTCGCTTTTCTTGGAAAAAAAATGATGCCACACGCGTACCGACACTACCTTAGTAATGGCATAAATTCAATAATTGATACCCAGAGTCGATAATAGTGTATTTATATTAATTTTATAAAAAAATTCTCAGAAATTATATTTTTCGCATTTACGCCAAACCAGAGTACCACGTTTATACCGGTGCTCAACAGGACACGGGTACACACGATACACTCGTTAATAATAAAAAAAAACCCTATAATAAAAAATTATATCTCTTTTATTTCCTCTTAACCGCCCACTCCTACACACACATTCATATTTTTTTATTTCATTCATCTCTCTCTCTCTTCCTCGTTTTCTTCTCCCAACTCTAAAGCATGATACAGACTTATCATCTCCCACCTCCAAGAAGAAAAATCCAAGATCTAGGTCTATAGCCACATCGACTTTATCTGACAAGTCTTTCCTAATTTTTAGAGCAAGAAGCGGAAATACAGGGATGAAATAAGCCATCGCTCTCATTTGTGTCTCTTCAGGGTCAACGCCGCCTAGAGATTGAAGGTAGATGGGGAGTGAAGCTGTTTATGGTTGGTTCTCATTCTCCATGACCAAAAGCGGTTCGATGAATTTCCTTATCTTCTTCTTTTTGTACCAATCGATTTCCAGCATGATCCACACAATCACATCTTACAACAACAGTTTTCACAAGAATTAGAGTGCTCAAGGAACGATCGGTGGTATGTGTGGACTTGCTTGGAGATCAGATTTGGATCTTGTTGTTAATCTCTATCATTCGACTCTCGTGTTGTAAGAATATCAAAATCCTTGTTTTGATATTTTCGTTCGTATATGTATACACTTCTGTGTTTTATGGAGTTTTTGGTTAATAAATCTGGGATTATGTTATAAAACTTAAGATTTCATTTATATCTTTTTAGTGGTGATGTTGTTTGATTGTTGGTGTCAATCGGCCTAAATCCATCTTTTTTTTAATGTTATATATTTTAGTATTGTTGTTGCTTGTTATGTGTGGCAAAAATAAGACAATCTCAACTAGACCATGATATTAACTTTAATGGAAGTACATATTATTGTTTATGCTTATTTTCATCGGCTTATTTTTGGATTTGCATTCCGTTGGTATGTCCTGGTTCACGATTTGGATAAGATCTTGGGTCATGTTTTAGTCTTGATTTAGGCTCCAACACGGTTCAATTAGGATTCATGGGTTAGTCATGTTTATTGGTTTTGGTAAAACAAAGTTACACCGAGGATGTTGGGTTCATTCTCCGTTAGCTAAAAACCCGTAAGGGTTGTGTTATTTACTTCGAATCAGCCACCACGACCCACCTTGGGCGTATCAATCTGTCCTGTTTAGTAAATTCACAGTTTGGGTATGACCCAGCTACACACCGGGTGCGTTTGTCTGAGTTATTCGTGAGCCTATTTGGGCATTCCATATAAGCAACTTGTGCTTATCCGTGTGGTCTTGGTCACGGCCTAAGAAGGAACCACAAGGGTGGTCATATGTCGTGTAGCATCTCGGCTCAACAACTCACTTAGAGTGTTGTGTTCGATTGCGTTAAGCTTATACATGACATCCATTTTGGTTAGTACGGGTGAAACCGCAACCCGCATATGTTGCGTTTCAATTAACGCAATTCAGCCTCAAAACACCAAGGGTTGTTGGGTTGTGCAAAATGTGGTATTTACCCGGGTTGTGTATTGCGTACCGTATAACCACACTATTTCACAAACTGGGCCAAAAATCTATAGGTGTACATTTGGTGTATATGAGTCTGGGCTAAAGCCCATTGAGATTAAGAGTGTGTTTGTTTAGGTCCACTTTTGACCGCAGCCCAACAAGCCTTAAGGGTGTGCCTGTCAATTTGTTTTTGGCCTAATAGCCCACTCCTTTTTCTTTAGAAGCCGTATAAGTTAAAAAGGGCACATTGATATAAAACGGGAGTCTCACGTACCACTTTATTTGTTTCTAACTCTAACCTAAATCGGCATCGCAAATCCTTACGTGTATCTCATGCTCGGCAAAATCCAAAATATTTCCGACATGTTCTATTTTACTCGACAACAAAGATCTCACACCGTGTTTGATAAGTTATTAAAACATATGCTACAACTTTATATATTCATGACTCGTTCGATTATAAACCATTAAACGTTTGCAAGAAACTAGTCAAAAACTAAACTAAGACTTATAAGTTCAAACGCGTTTATTTATTTCAACCAACTAGTATCTTACACATAAATTTGTTATTTTTTTATAAGAACTTATACAAGTTTATAAATTATAAACGTCCATATACTTTAACCACAATAAACCAAAACGTTTACATGGGTCATGCCTAATTTTCATCAGGATACACTTTCGATAAATAATTTAACTAAAGATAATAACTCTCTCTTATAAATTATCTTTACACTAAAATACTATATACACTATATACGTATACACTTCTCCACATTTTTCCGACAACACTTAATAATCACTTATGATTATTCTCTATACTCTACCTTTCAGATTTTTATTAACAAATACTTTTCATCATAAGTACATTATACTACTATACGTGTTTGCGTATGCACTTCCAAGAGCCAATACACCCAAACATTTGGAAAGCTATTTTCAAACTTAAATGCTGCCACACAAGCAACAATAATACAACACTTTAAAACTTTTGAGTTTAATTAAACCTCGTTGAGTCTTAAACTTAAACTGTGAACTAAAACATGCCTTACTAATCTAGGTCACGTGTTGGTGCCGAACACTATCTGATTTATTGCACTATCTGACTGCTATTTGCTGAGGTGAGTTTATAGCCCCACTCTATTTAAACTTGTTTTACAATTGTGGTGAGAAACATGCAAAACTCTTTTATGGACCAAAACTGTTATCTATGCTATTTCGTGGTTTAGCCTAAGCCCTATTATGTCCCAATATGCCCAACTCATGAACCGTTAATTCCTGCTGAGAAGCGTGAATGTTATAAATAGATCTATTGGGGGTAACGCCCCCGTTCGGATTGACTGGATAGGCAAACGAACGTATACCATGTCGAAACACAAGTATCTGGGATAAAAACTTGCCGGGCCCCTGTATATGTTTACATGCTCTTTGAGTATGCACACTGTTATAGCTTCGGTTGCATGAACTTAGTGCTAGCGTAATAGACTATTTTTTTATATGACATTATATGCATTGTAATGTTCATATCCCAAATTCATGGTCCAAACTATCGATTTTACTGCTTATTTATAAACCTATGAACTCACCAGCTTTTTTCTGACTTTTAGCATGTTTTTCTCAGGTGTTTAAGCAACTGATTATTGGCAAGGCGATAGTCATAAGCTATTTACCGAAGTGTTTTCACACATTTTTATGACTTTTTTTTTATGGGACCATTAAACTTTTGGGCTTATCTGTTAAATTTAAAACTCTGATGTAAACTTGATTTAATTCAACTGAATGTATTTTAACGGAGTATGTATTCCGTTTTTTATTACCTTTTGTTATGATTTTCAATTCAGTAGCACCCCATGACCCGAATGCTTCCGCAATACCAGATTTTAGGGGTGTTATAGATTGGCATCAGAGCCTAGGTTATAGAGAACTAGGTACATATAAACCCTAAACTATAATCGCTTTTTACAAAAACAAGTCCTTGTGACCGCCTTTTCCTGCCTGCCTTGCTTGCCAAATTCTTTCTGTTTACTTGATTACTTACGCGTTACGTTTTTATTGATTTACTCTACAATATATACTATAAGTATTTTCTATATACTTACACACATATACCATTTTTGTCACTGACTATGTCTTCCTATGACATACCTCAGACCACACCGTGCTCAGATGATCCCTACATGCGGGTGCTTCAGGCTTATCATGCACCAGACCCTGACACTTTCAGCCTACACCATCACCACCACATACTCATACCACACCAGTCACTCAGGTTGCTCCTACTATTCCTCGCCGTGCTATACGCATAACCATACGCCCACCTACCAGACCACCATCCCACACTACGGAGGGTACCCAGAGCCCTGCTCACACTCTTTTGTTATCTCCATCCCGTCATAGGTCCCTATGCACCTACATGGGCACCCCTACTACCCCAGCATCGCCACCACCCACCTTATCACCACGTTCACCTACCCACTCACCCCTACGCCAGAGGCTCAGGAGAGCCAATGACTCTTACTCAGTAGAGTTTCCAAAGGAGGAGGATGAACAGTGTAAAACCCTAAATTTTAAACATGCAAAAAGACCAAAATACCCCTGAGAATATAAAACATGAATAAATCACTATTAAAAATTTCTGATTCGATTCCAAACATCTGAATACGAACCAAATATGAAGAAAAAATTATATTATTTTGAAATGTACAAAAAAAAAAATTACTATGACACTTTAAAATATATATGTATAAACCAAAAACACATTAATTATTTAATTTGATTTAAAATGTAAATTAATTAAAGATAATGACAAACTTAAACATGGAAACTATCAAAAAACTTAAGATATTGATTCTTGGCCAACTAATTCCGTGATTTCTGGTCTTCCCCCTCCTCAAGATCCGGCCTAATCCCTTTTAATAATATATACCCGTTTTATTCCTCATTAACCCTAACCGATTATAATAAAACACACACAATAATTCACCTTCAAGCCATACGATTTTCTGGAAAGGATCTGGTATTTTTCTGGGGTTAATCATCAATCCAAGAGGCTGAGAAAAATAGGATTTGGCTGGTGGTTCGCTGTTTTGGGTCGTGGAGAGTTTTCTTGTCGAGTTTGCCATACGATAGGTATAATTCGTGATTCTTGTTTCCATACGTTCTAAAAATTATCTAGCATTTTTCTAGTGATCTATGGGTCGAATATAACCTAATAAAAATAAGGAACTCGAATCATGCAGGGTTTTTGAGTCGTTTTGAATTTAATTGATTAAAACACACCTAAAATCCAAAATATGTAATACGAATTTTCTGAGGGTCATGTTTATTTTATTTGGACCTTATATGATTTTTATGGTCTGGGAAAGATGGTGGGATGATATATTGAGGCCTAGATGAGTCGTTGTAATTATTGGGGTCTAAAACGTGCCTAAAATCTAAAATATAAGAAACGATTTTTATGGGTTGTTTATTTAATTTTTCTGGGTTCTAACATCATCATATAACTTGGGAAAAATATGTGTTTGATTTATAGAAGCTTAAATGAATTATTGGAGAATTAATTTAAAACCGGGTTTTGTGAAAAGTGAAGAATAAATCAAATAAAATGGATCGGGCATTAGGGTTAGCATTTTGGGGCTTGGATCTGGTCAATTAAATGAGTTCAAAGATTATTCAATGATTTTTTTATGATTGGGTTTGTTAGGGTTTGAATTTGATAATTAAAAGTGGTAATCCGATTTGAAATTAAATCACAAGGGGGTGTTTTGTAACTTTTGAAACTCGTGGGTTATTTTTAAAATGTTATTTAGGTCTGTTACAATGTGGTAAAAATATAACTTGAGGGTCCTAAGTGTAAATATTTCAAGATAATGAATTAATGGTAATTAAAGGGTATGATTTGTAATTAATTAAACTAGAGGGACTAAAAGTGTAAATTCTGGAAAGTTGAGGTTTTCCTGAGTAAATAATGATATTAAAAGTGTTTTGGGTAAATTTGAGTATTTATGGGCTTAATATGTAATTAATATGGAATTATGATTTAAATTATAAGTTTTGTAAACTTAAGGGACTAAATGTGTAATTTCTGAAACTTGAGGGGCTGGATTCGTACAATAAGTAATTCTGAAGTTATATTCTGTATTTTGATAAATATGAGGCTTGTTTGGTAATTATGGATAAGATAAGGATTTAAAGTGTAAAATTATAAATTAAGGGGTTTAAATGGAAATCTTGTAAACTAAGGGGTATAAAATGTAATTGGGAAAACTTGAAGTATTGAAGACGTACATTCTGAATAAATGAAGGATTAAAAAGAATGAATGTGATAACTACATATTTGACCTTTAACTTTGGAAGAATTACATTTGAAACCCTAAAGTATGGAAACTTGCCAAATAAGGAAACCTGCCTAAAATAGAAAGTTATTAAAATGAAAAGGGAAACCAAAATGGTAATCTGGCTTAGAATCTTCTGTAATTTCGTCTTCTATTCCTTTAGGTGTGAAGAAGGAGAGATCCTGATCTGTTCTGTGTTTCTATTTCTGTGATTCGTATTTGCATCCGTAATAAGGTACAGATATTCTGACCTTCTCTGTAAGGTTTCCTATGACCTCTTTCATGTTCTGATCTGTTTAGCCTCTGATTTGATACCTGAGACTTGACCTCCTGATAATGAACCCCTGCATTTATCTCCTGTCTTGAATCCTGATATGAACCCTGACATGAACCCTAATATGATACCTGACATTTGATACCTTGCTATGAATCCTTTGCCTTGAACCTTTGACCTATTATACGAACCTAGACTGTGAAGCCTTTTTAATTCTGACCTGGAAAATGATTTGAGAAAATCTATTTAAAATGAAGTTTACAAATATGATACAATACTCTTTTAATTGGGATTTTACTAACTTGTATGAAAACTATTTTAAAAGACTATCTTTACGAAAAACCATTTTGAAAGATCATTTTATGAAGATCATTATTAAAAGATTATTTTAAATGGACTCTTAATTAGAAACCTTTTTAAATGAACTGTTACTATGGAACTTGGATTATTGACCTCCTGATATTGACCTGCTGATATTGACCTTCTGATATTTGAACCTTCTGATATGACACCCTGATTATGATATGAACCTTTGAACCTTTGACCTTCGACCTTTGACTCCCAGTTTGATACCCGAGCCAAATTTGTGACCCTAGCCATGAAGGTAACATGGCCGTGTCTGTGATGCACCACTGGCATGACTAGTGTGTAGCCCTAGTGATTTGGTTACACCGTCCCCATTCTGATTCTGATATGTGCACACTCCTGTTATTATGGCCAATATGATTTGTTCTGGGGGGCGAATGGATGCATCCTAGACTTGTTCTGTTTCTGATATTTCTGGTATGTCTGGTGACTGGTACTGTGTGCAATACATGCCTTTCACAACCCTGGGAGCTTGCAACTCCAACCCTGGAGGTATCCCCTCAACCCTGTCTTGGTATGCTGAGGTCACCCCTCCATACACCCTGGTATGTGATTTGATGTGATATGTTTCTGGGCTCGTGGTGGATTACTGTCCTAAACCTTACTCTTTATACCTTTTTCATATATTTCTTTCATTATGATATGCCTGTTCATTTTCGTTTGCTTTCATTTCTGTTTGTTATATATATCTGTTCACTGGGCTTTTTAAGCTCAGCCGCACGTTTCTTTTCGTGTGCGGAAGGTTTTAGTTGGAAGCTCGGTTGTTAATAGAGAGAACCTTGGCGTTAGAAGACCTTGTTAGCTATCCTGGAAGTAGAGATGATTAGAAGAGATCCTTATTTCAGACTTAGAAATTTGTACCTTTCAATTATGGCCTTGTAATATCAGATTTTTGTTTGTAACCCTTGGAATCCTATTGTATTATTTATGTCATATGCTTGTGTTTGTTCTGATAAGAATCCGTATTTGTGACATCGTTGCCCTTGTCGGGTTGGGGTGTTACAAACAGACTGGGCAGGCAGTTGCTGGGAAGACATTAGCTAAGAGTACTCCTACGGAGGGTACAGGGATTGATATTGATTTAGGTTTGGGTATTGAGCAGAGGGCAATTGTGCCCCGGGTTAGCATAATACTAGAGGATGTGCCTAGTACTTTTGAAATCGAAGAGAGCTCGAGGAGAGATCAGAATGAGACAGAGGATGGCGCGGGATGGAAGGAGATACCGTGTAGGATCAGTCACACTACTGCTATTGGAAGTCCAGATTATGTGCTTTCCTCACAATCTTTTGTGCCTCCAGATTCTCCACTCCCAGTGGCATCACCAGCTGCTACAGAGACCGATGTTATCTCACAAATTTAGACTCAGCTAGAGTTACAGACTAGCATACTAGGTCTCCACTCTGACCAGCTTGACGAGTTACAGCTAGCTCATATTGATCAGTATGAGAACGACTTCAGCAGACTCTTTGCTAGGACACACTCCAACAGCCGAGATATCCTTGACTTGGGTGACAGATCTGATAGACTTGAGTAGACACAGGTTGTGGCCCGAGAGGCAGCCCAGGTGATGCATGGGAGGATACTGATCCTCGAGGCCCAGGTTGTAGCATTGTTGAGGGCTGATCAGGCACACCGCAGAGAGAACTTAGCATTGAGGACTCGCCTTGCTGAGGTTGAGGCACAACTTAGGGAGCATGCTTTTAGGTTCCAGCACCTGGACAGGACCATGGACCAGCCTTAGATATGATTCGTAGTTGTTATATTTCACTTAACTGAGAGGTCCTAAGTAAGTTTAGGATATCATCGTGAAGCTTTTAATTTTCAGATCTTGTAACCGACTTTTAATCTATAACAAGCTTACCTTGATATCTCTTTCTGTTGCTGATTATCTTGATTGAGTCCTTTTCTTTCATACTCTACTGTGATGCTATCCATTCATGTGATGACTCTTCCTTATCCCTTGCAGAAATCTTACCGTTTGTTTTCTCTTGTAGACAAATGACTTCAGTATCATTTTGTAAACTACGTTACAATCATCCTACCAGTTTTTACTATTGTCTTATAGATTATTTTGCTTCTCTGAGAACTACCTTGACCACTGATTTACAAAACAACAAATTGCGTAGCTATCACTCTATAAACTATTTCACAATATATATTACAAACCAATTTATCGTCATCCTACGAACTATTTTACTACCATATCATAAAAGCAAAGATTTCGACCTTACTACTATCTTATAAACAACGAATTGTTTTCTTACTGCCCTATAAAACAATTCGCAAACCATTTTACAAACTATAGTGTTACTAAGTAATGAACCAATTCGCTGCCTTACTACTGTTTCATAAACCTACAAATGACTTCACTAACAATGTATAAAATCTGTCACAATTATCCTACAAGTTTTACTATCATCTTATAAATTATTTTGCTTCTCTATGAGCTACTTTAGTCATCATCTCATGAAACAATAAACCTTGTTGCTATTACTCTACAAACTATTTTGTGGGTACCTCACAGACCATTTTGTTATTATCCTACGAAACTATTTCGCTACTTAATCACAAACCAAACTACAACTTTTCTACTATCTTGCAGATAATAAAGTGTTTTTCCTATTACACTATAAACTGTTTTGCAAACCGCCCTATAAACTATCCTGTTATCACCTTGTAAACTGACTACTTCTTTGAAAAGTATTTCTTACTACTACCTCATAAACAAAATAACCTATATATTTTCTTGTAACTAAACCCAGCATTGCATCATTGAACCTTAATTATACATAGCCTGATCACCTATGTATAATTCAGGTATAACCATGTTATGCTAGGAATGGTTGCCTTAAATTTTTTACCAAAAGACAAATTTTCTGTTTCCATTTAGAGAAATAAAAAACTTGCGTGTGTGGTACATAAAAGGTAGTGCAAGACATGGGCATCCATACAGCAATCAAATAGACTTCGACGCAATCTTACTATATAAAAATCAGCCTTGTCTCACATCACGAGGATAAGTTACACCACCAGCCATCATAGGACGACCCCACCGATTAGCATCTCATTATACACAACCCCTTCCGATTCTGAGATACCTCATCATCAATCAAACAAATCTTTCAGTTTGATAGCTATCAGATAACTCATAACCCCGTATGTGACTGAAACATATTCTTGCTTTATAGCAATTGTGTCAAATAGATGCAACGGTTATATTCAGATCCCTAATAGAAATTTTATCTTCTGCGCAGAACGCTAAGTACTTGAACAACTTGACTGAACGATTGCCAGTAGCAATCAACATCGTTCTACAAGGTTATACTCTCTGCGTTAAGTACTGAGTACACTACTGAGCCAACCAACTGATTGCTAGTAGCAATCAACACCATCCTTCAAGGTCATACTCTAGGGGTATAAAACTCCCCGTACTGGCTTGGGTGACCCTATGCCCACAAAACCTGGAGATTTCGACATCGTCCCTAGTGTAAACTGGATGTCGAAATACCACGCTGTAATCACCCACGATGGAAAACTTGTTCGCGTACCTTAAGATAATAGAATCCTAGCAACACAAGAAGGACCCCCCAACAGAAATAAACAATGAGTGAACCACTAAACTTTTATGGGTCTAGAGATTTACCAGAAGTTGACTAGCAACTCAACAGAATCCCTAAGACCTTACGAAGTAACCCGAGCTGCTATTATTGGAACAAATGCCTAACCTTTCACTAATTCTTTGGGAATACTAGCTAGCCTAGGACATGAATTACTATTAAAACACCGCTGCTCACTAAACCTTAGTAGTAAATCGAACACCTCCATCTCAGACTATAAATATCGATATACCATGCTTTGACATTGCTTTTTCAAAGTACAATTTATCCTCTTCATTCCTTATAATGAGGTTTCCTTATAGGTAGCGGATGCATTAAGTCAGATTATCAATATACAATTACCTTTATGACATTGCGCACTCTAGGAGTCTAGATGACTTGGCCCCATCATTTTTTTTATGACATCACTTCCCCACCGAAATTCCAGGAAGCCTTAACATACCAAACGATCATTCTTGCACAGTCCTCACTTGTAAACAAGTAAGACATCTCTCTACATAGTATCCAACTGATTCATTCATTCCAGACCACTCGTGCAATAATTTAAGTCATGACACCTCTTGGCACGGCTTAAGTAAGTCGAATACTTAAATCTACAAGCTTCGCCTAATATTAAACATCAAGCCTTACTTAGCCTTGACAACTAGGATCTGTCTTTGGACACTTGAAACATATGTAGATGTACATACCCGACTACACCTTCTTCTTTGATATTCTTCCTTTAAGGATCATTCTTTAAAAATGCGTTTATATCAATCATAAAACTCGTAGTGATACTTTTCTGAAACACACATTTTGATGGGTTAAAAATTTTCTTGGCGAGACATGGAGTTTCGATCTCTATTATCTCCGATAGAGAAAGCCGTTTCACGTCGAACTTTTGGAGATCACAACAAGATGCTTTAGGTACCAATTTTGATATGAGCACCGCATACCATCCTCAAACAGATGGTCAAAGTAAGAGGACCATTCAAACCTTCGAAGACATGCTGCGAGCGTGTGTGATAGACTTTGGAAACGGTTGGGATACGCACCTACCATTAGCCGAGTTCTCTTACAATAACAGCTATCACACAAGCATCAAAGCTGCACCCTATGAGGCACTTTATGGTCAAAAGTGCAGATCACCTATATGTTGGGCTGAAGTCGAAGAAAGTCAGCTCACTGGTCCTGAACTAGTACAAGAGACTACTGAAAAGATTGTGCAAATCAAGAGCCGGATGCAAGCGGCTCGAGACCGTCAGAAAAGCTACGCAGACAAGAGACGAAAACCACTTGAGTTCCAAGTTGGAGATCGGGTTATGTTAAAAGTTTCACCATGGAAAGGCGTGATTTGTTTTGGAAAGCGTGGGAAACTAAATCCCCGATACATTGGACCTTTCAAAATTCTCACCAGGATCGGGCCAATAGCCTACCGACTCGAATTACCACAAGAACTCAGTTCTGTGCACAATGTGTTTCACGTGTGCAACCTGAAGAAATATCTCTCAGACGAAACACTTTCCATTCCTCTGGAGGAAATCCAAATTGACGAGAGACTAAATTTCATTGAAGAACCTGTCGAGATAATGGATCGGAAAATCAAACGGCTTAAGCAAAGCCGCATTCTATTGTTAAAGTTCGCTGGAACTCTCGAAGAGGTCCCGAATACACGTGGGAGCGTGAGGACGAGATCAAGCGTAAATACCCACACCTTTTCTCAAATTCATCGAGTAGCTCTAAGTGAAAACCGAGGACGGTTTTCCTTATAAGGCGGGAAGGATGTGACAAACGGTAATTTTCCCACTAATATTTTAATAATAAATGTAAATTTATTATTACATAACTATTAAATTAAGCATTCATGAGCTTGCATAACTATCTCGGGAAGCAAACCTACACACTATAGCATACATCAACTCGTAAAACTATTTAACTATATCAGAAAAAGTGAGTTTCCACTTTTTGATAGTTACAGACTCCAACATAATAAAAACGAGAGGTTATCTCGCTTTTCCTGAAGAAAAAAAAACACTGCCACATGCGTACCGACACTACCTTAGTAATGGCATAAATTCAATAATTGATACTCATAGTCGATAATGGTGTATATATATTAATTTTATAAAAACGTTCTCAGAAATTATATTTATCGCATTTACGCCAAACCGGAGTACCACGTTTACACCGGTGCTCAACGGGACACGGGTACACATGATAAACTCGTTAATAATAAAACAAAACCCTATAATAAAAACTTATATCTCTTTTCTTTCCTCTTAACCGCCCACTCCTACACACACATTCAGATTTTTTTAATTTCATTCCTCTCTCTCTCTCTCTTCCTAGTTTTCTTCTCCCAACTCTAAAGCATGATATAGACCTATCATCTCCCACCTCCAAGAAGAAAAATCCAAGATCTAGGTCTATAGCCACATCGACTTTATCTAACATGTCTTTCATAATTTTTAGAGCAAGAAGCGGAAATACAGGGATGAAATAAGCCATCGCTCTCATTTGTGTCTCCCCAGGGTCAACGCCGCCTAGAGATTGAAGGTAGATAAGGAGTGAAGCTGTTTATGGTTGGTTCTCATTCTCCATGACCAAAAGCGGTTCGATGACTTTCCTTATCTTCTTCTTTTTATACCAATCGATTTCCAGCAGGATCCACACAATCACATCTCACAACAATAGTTTTCACAAGAATTGGAGTGCTCAAGGAACGATCGGTGGTGTGTATGGACTTGCTTGGAGATCAGATTTGGATCTTGTTGTTAATCGCTGTCATTCGACTCTCGTGTTGTAAGAATCTCAAAATCCTTGTTTTGATACTTTCGTTCGTATATGTATATACTTCTTTGTTTTATGGAGTTGTTGGTTAATAAATATGGGATTTTGTTACAAAACTTAAGATTTCATTTATATCTTTTTAGTGGTGATGTTGTTTGATTGTTGGTGTCAATCGGCCTAAATCCATCTTTTTTTTTAATGTTATATATTTTAGTATTGTTGTTGCTTGTTATGTGTGGCAAAAATAAGACAATCTCAACTATAACATGATATTGGCTTTAATGGAAGTACATATTATTGTTTTTGCTTATTTTCATCGGCTTATTTTTTTATTTGTATTCTGTTGGTATGTCCTGGTTCACGATTTGGATAAAATATTGGGTCATGTTTTAGTCTTGATTTAGGCTCCAACACGGTTCAATTAGGATTCATGGGTTAGTCATGTTTATTGGTTTTGGTAAAACAAAGTTACACCGAGGATGTTGGTGATGCGTGGGTTTTGCAACCTTACAACAGGTTTTACCTCTCGAGGGATCTCAAGAGGCTTACAACCCCACCAGGCAGTGTACCTGACCGATGTAGTATAGTGTAGTGGTAAGTACGGGGGATTGATCGTTCTCCACAGGGAATAGTGTTCGTTAGGTGTGAAAGGCTACTCTAATTAGGTCTAAGGGTTGAGGAAGATTCTTTTTATGTTTTTATATTTTATAAAAGCAAGTAAAATCTCGGGTTTTGAAGGAGTGGGCGGAATTAGTTGCTAGTCAACTAACCCAAATTACTACAAATGCAAATAAAATAAAATAACAAAAATGAAAAGTGGTGAGAAACTTATGTGTAGAGAAATGTGTTTACTTAGATGTCCTTACTCCCTAACTATCTTTTACCGGTTAATTAGTGTGTATTAGTCGCGTGGATGACGGGTGTATTCCTTAATACCATTCGTGGGGTGGCGTACTTACTTCCCCAAACTCTACAAGCTCCTACTTCACTCCTATGTCGAGCCGGCTAGGAAGCTCCTAACATGGGATCACTAGAATTCGCTTGTGCATTAAATACAACCATAAAAACCTTTAGTACGCGTTTGGTTCATGTTTCTTAAGACGTTCAAGCAAGTTACCGAATAGGAAGTTAGCCAGTTTTCTTAAGCCTAACATAGATAAACAATCATCCAATACAACTAATAACACACTAACAACCAATAATCAATAGCTAGGTTTCATTAGATCTAAGCAAACACAAGATAAAATTAGCCTAACATGTTAAACAAAAGACAAGCATAAGATAGAATCAAACAACACATAGACATATTGAATGATTAATTGATAACTTATCTTTCAATGAAACATGGAAGATCTCAAGGCAAGAAGCCCTGAAAAAGTAGCTAAAATCGTCTTAGGGTTTTATCCCAAAATTCCACACACTAAGCTCTCCTTTAATGACAAAAAATTAGAAAACTATATATAGACTTTGACATCTGACGGCGTCACCTTATGCATTGTGACGCCGTCACCTCGCCGCTTTTAGGGTTCCCGGATGACCATCTTGACGCCGTCCCTCTTTAGCTCTTCAAAAATCCATTCTGGCTTATCAAGGCTTGACGCCGTCGGACCTATAACGTGACGCCGTCCCCTTATGATTTAAGCCGTGACGCCCTTGATTTAGTTAAAGCGTGACGCCGTCAGAATTCTCATGCAAACTCACTGGCCCGTCATGAGTAAATTTCACATCCAACTTTTCTTGCCAAGGCATGACGCCGTCTGGAGTTAATGTTGACGCCGTCAAAGGTGACTTTCAGCACAATTTTGAGACTTTGCCGTTTTCTTCACTTTTATGCTCCAAAAACGTCCAAAATGCCTCCTTTTCCAGATTTCTCCTCAAAAGTACCTAAAATGACAAAAGGAACGATTTAGGGCAATATTTGATCAAATAAATACGATTTCGGGCTTAAATGACCCCTTAAAAGCGGTACACTTTTCGCCTCATCAAATACCCTTACACTTGAGATTTGCTTGTCCTCAAGCAAATGCGCTTTTATTCTAATCAAAATACAAGTTAGGGGTCATTTAATGCAAACATAAAAGTAATTACAACAAATAATCGTTCCACTTCAATCATAATAAGCACGGAGATTATATACTAGCACCTCACAAGTAGTGTTTAGATACTCACATCTCTCAAGTGTCATCAAAATAAATCTCATAAATGAAAACGGAAAATATCTCTCACTACCTGTCATAGCAAATAGATTACCATAGGCTTGGGAAAGGATCGAAAACCTCCTCCACTAGGCGTAAGCACCTAAGATAAACTATCAAAGAGGGCTTTTAAATGGGTTATAACGTTAGGTGTAGGGAAAAGGAAAACACGGTTTGGTTGGATAAAGGATATTTTACTGGTGGCGAGTTAAAAATCTTGATCAATTACATGTACTATACAACGTTGCTAAGCCAAGACTAGACTCGATCTTAAGCTAGAAACAAAATAACAAAATAACAAAAATATAAAACAAACATAAAATAAAACGGGATGGTAGTCCGTATGTTTTTTCTATTTTTCTTTTTCTCATTTTTTTGTATTTTTCTTGATTTTTTTTTTTTTTTTTTTTTTTTTTTTTTTTTTTTTTTTTTTGCATACACTTTTACCCTACCATCCAAAATAATACATCATAGGGGCGTTGCATCCCCTTACACTTGAACTTTTACATAACTTTACAAATAACTATTCTAATGACTCGAATTAAGATAATTGAAAAACTTGGAGTACTTTTAAAACATTTAGCACATATGGGGGTAATAAATGATGTTCTTCCCCATTACTCCATTACACTAGTACTTTACCCATGAGTCCCAATCGTCCCAAAACAATATGTACAAGGATATGACTCGACTTAGCAACCATGTAATCAACTAGATAATTAACTTGGGTTTAAACAAATGTTGTAACAATAATGCACTAAAAATGAGTGCATACAAGGTAGGCTAAGGCGATTTGGGTGTACATTTAAGTGGGGTGTAAACAAATTCTTCCTTCAAGTAAAATGCTTAAAGGTCAAAACGAAAAGATAGGCTCTGAGGGGTGTACTAGGGGTATCGTGTACTAAAAATGAGTACAACGCAAAGGGTGTGGGAGAATTACTTGACCAATGTAGCCAAAGTAATTATAACAAAAACTCAGGTGTAAAACAATGGGTTAATCCTAATGCCTCTTATCATGTAGTAAATCTAACTACACGAATGTAGTCTCACTTGTGGCCTCGGAATGGTCCTAACGCAAGTTCTAGAATCTAAGTGCTACCGGTACACACATCATAGCATAAATGCTTTTCCTACCAATTCTAGGGGCGAACCTCACATATTTGGGGGTGGAAAATTTTTTTGTGGTACGGTTTTTGTGCTAGTCATATAACTCCTATCCGTGAGACGCTCATTAAGATCAAAGTTTCACTCCTATATGTTGTAAAAAATTTTAAATTTGGCACTAAAATTACCTTAACAAGTATTTCTCTCAGTTTTATTACACATCTACCATCAAACAAACAAAAATCAAGCGCAATTGTATTCTCTAAAATCGTACTTTTACCCTCCCCTTACACTTAAGATGAACATTGTCCCCAATGTTCAAATAATAAGATGTAAAAGCATAAAGTAAAAGAATGAAATCAAATACTCCCCTGATTCGCTCGTTGGATAATGAAATTACACGGTTAAATCTTCCTCCAAAGAGAATGTTGAAGCTCCATGACTAATGCATCGCCATAAGCTTGATTCAAAACATTTCCTTGTCCAAAATAACCTGTTGAACCTGAGAAAACAAACACGAAAACCTGCATAACATCGGCGGGATAAAATCTATATATAAGGATATAATGCTTGTGGAATGATAACTTTGCAGATTCCTGGAGATTATAAGTTGGAGATTTTAATAAAAACTTTTTATGAAAACAAAATTTTCAAAAATTTCTGGAAATTAAATCTGACGCCGTCAGGTTATAACCCCTGACGCCGTCAGAAATGACCTGACAAAAATTTTCATTTTAAGTTTCCGGAAAATTTCTTGAAAAACCTTTACCTTACTTCCTGGAAATCCTGCAAAACATCATTATGACTCGATACAAGCATTTGACTCAAACAAATACGAATATGTATGCTAACTTATTATTATTATGATTCATGTTCATTTGTGTTCTAATAAACCGATTTAGATTTCCCTTACACTTATCTTTTGCAAAATACCTTTATATGTAGTTAAGACGAAGTTAAAAACAACATAAAGCATTTTCACAAATTAGTTTTGAACATGAATCAATAAGAATAAAAATTAAATACACATACGGAAACAAATAAAACAAACACACAAACAAATGAACACACAAAGCAAATAAAATAAATAAAGCTTGGGTTGCCTCCCAAGAAGCGCCTTTCTTTATTAACGAGTCTTGTAGCTAGACTCAAAGTCACGTACATTACGTGACTTCTTCATCAAAAGTAATGTCTTCCTCATTGATCATTTCATTACCATTCTCTTGATAATGCTTGATTCGTTGAATGTTCACAGTGAATTCTCTATCCTCGTCGTCAATTAATACAACGGCTCCGGTTTTAGAGGAGCTCCTTACGGTAAAAGGTCCATACCATCTAGATTTAAGTTTCCCAGGAAATAGCCTTAAGCGAGAATTATATAATAAGACCTTGTCTCCTTCTGAAAACTCCTTGGGTCTCTTAATCCGTTGGTCATGCCATCTTTTCGCCCTCTCTTTGTATGTGATGGAAGATTCATAAGCCTCTAATCTCAACTCATCAAGCTCTTGGAGCTGTAAGAATCTATTTGTTCCCGCAACTGTATAATCCAAATTACAAGCCTTAAGTGCCCAATATGCTTTGTGTTCCAGTTCTACTGGAAGGTGGCATGCCTTGCCATATACCATACGGAACGGGGTTGTCCCGATTGGCGTCTTATAGGCGGTTCGAAATGCCCACAAAGCCTCATCGAGCTTAAAAGACCAATCTTTTCTGTTTTGATTAACTGTTTTCTCTAATATTCTTTTTATGGCTCTATTAGTGTTTTCGACTTGACCGTTGGTTTGAGGATGGTAAGCGGTGGAGAATCGGTGAGAGACTCCATATCTTTTCATGACTTTCTCCATTTGTGAATTGCAAAAATGGGTTCCCCTGTCACTAATAAGAGCCTTCGGAATTCCGAACCTAGCGAACAATTTCTTTAAGAAATGAATGACTACCCTAGCGTCGTTAGTCCTAAGGGCTTGTGCTTCCACCCATTTCGAAACATAATCAATGGCCACCAAGATGTATTCATTCCCTCCAGAAGATGGGAATGGTCCCATGAAATCAATTCCCCAGACATCAAAAACCTCACAAACTTGTATATAATTCTGTGGGGCTTCATCCCTCCTAGAGATATTCCCAGCTCTTTGACATGCGTCACACGTTTGTATCATTCCCTTCACATCACGAAATATTGTAGGCCAATAGAATCCCGCGTCGAAGACCTTTCGTGCAGTAGTGCTTATTCCGTGATGTCCTCCAGATGGACCCGCATGACATTCTTTCATAATTCTGACAGCCTCTCTTTCCGAAACACAACGCCTGATTACCTGATCTGGACATCTTCGAAATAAGAAGGGTTCATCCCAAAAGTAGTACTTTAATTGATTAAAGAACCTCTTTTTTTTATGCCTGCTCATATGCTCAGGGATTACTCTACTTGCCAGGTAGTTAGCATAATCCGCATACCAAGGTTCAGAATCATTTATTAACATGAGCTGCTCTTCAGGAAATGTTTCCCGAATCTCACTCTTGTCAGATTCAGCGAGGCTGGGGTTTTCGAGACGAGAGAGATGATCAGCCGCAAGATTCTCTGCTCCTTTCTTATCACGAATTTCAACATCGAACTCTTGCAATAATAGGATCCAACGAAGTAACCGTGGTTTAGCATCCTGTTTAGCGAAAAGATATCGAATAGCTGAATGATCCGTAAAAACAACCGTTTTAGAAAGGACAAGATACTGGCGAAATTTATCAAAAGCGAATACCACGGCTAGTAATTCCTTTTCAGTGGTAGTGTAGTTTTCTTGAGCAGGATTCATGGTTTTGCTAGCGTAGTATATTGGCTGAAAGTGTTTGTTAAGCCTTTGGCCTAATACTGCTCCAACAGCATAATCACTAGCATCGCACATGATTTCAAAGGGTAACTCCCAGTTAGGGGTAACCATAATTGGAGCTTGGGTAAGTTCCTGCTTCAATAGATCGAATGCGTCCTTGCACTCTTGAGAGAAGTCGAACGGGGCATCCTTCATGAGTAACTGAGTCATCGGTTTGGCTACCTTTGAGAAATCCTTAATGAATCTCCTATAGAAGCCAGCATGACCCAAAAAACTACGGATTGCCTTGACAGTTGTTGGATAGGGAAGTTTAGATATAGCTTCAATTTTTGCCCGGTCTACTTCGATTCCACTTCCTGAAATTTTGTGCCCCAGCACAATCCCTTCTTTTACCATAAAGTGGCACTTTTCCCAGTTTAGTACCAAGTTGGTCTCCTCACAACGTTTGAGCATTTTCTCAAGGTTAGCAAGACAGCGATCAAAAGAGTTCCCAAAGACTGAAAAATCATCCATAAAGACCTCCATGCTGTCTTCCATTAACTCATGGAAGATTGCCGTCATGCAGCGCTGGAAAGTGGCGGGGGCGTTACATAGTCCAAAGGGCATTCGCTTGTAGGCGAAGGTGCCATAAGGGCATGTAAACGTGGTCTTTTCTTGGTCCTCAGGAGCGATAGGGATTTGGAAATACCCTGAGAACCCATCTAGGAAGCAGTAGTACTCATGCCCTGCTAACCTTTCCAACATTTGGTCGATAAATGGGAGAGGGAAATGATCTTTTCGGGTTGCATCATTCAACTTCCTATAATCGATGCACACACGCCATCCAGTTACTGTTCGTTGAGGTACTAACTCATCCTTATCGTTCTTCACCACCGTCATTCCTCCTTTTTTTGGTACAACCTGTACAGGACTTACCCATGGACTGTCCGAAATCGGGTAAATTAGTCCTGCGTCTAGGAGCTTAATGACTTCCTTCTTTACGACTTCCTTTATGTTGGGATTTACTCGCCTTTGAGGTTGCACGCTGGGTTTATAATCCTCCTCCATGAGGATTTTATGTGTACAAAAGGTAGAGTCAATACCCTTGATATCGGCTACACTCCATGCTATAACTCCTTTATATTTTTTTAAAACTCCCAAGAGTTGATCCTTTTGTTCACTTTTCAAAGAAGAGCTTATGATTACCGGAAGTTGATCTTCCCCTTGGAGGAAAGCATATTCAAGGTTGGTTGGGAGTTCCTTGAGTTCTACCGCAGGTGGCTTGATGATGGAAGGTTTAAGTTTGTTCTCGGGTTTACGAAGCTCAAGCTGTTCGATTTCTTGTCTGGGATAGAATGAGACTGCATTCACATCCATAGCCTTCTCCTCCTCTAAGATGGGTAAGAAAGCTTCATCTCGCAACCAACCGGCTTCCACCTGTTCATCTACACAATTATCAATCTCGTCGGATAGTTCATCGATTTCTTCGATGAAATACAGTTGATTATCTGCTTCGAGAGAAAGATTCATTGTGTCCTTGATGTCGAAGGTTAAGCTATCGGCCCCCACTCGTAAGGTTAGTTTGCCGTCATGAACATCAATAACAGCACGAGAAGTTGCAAGGAAGGGTCTTCCTAGAATGATGGGCACAAGATCATCTTCTTCCATTTCTAGGATGACGAAGTCAACTGGAAATTTAAACTTCCCTACCTTAACCAGCACATTCTCGCATATTCCTAAGGGGTATTTGACTGATCTATCGGCCAGTTGGATGCTCATACGGGTTGGTTTCAACCCAGAATACCCTAGCTTGCGGAACAGGGAATGCGGCATAAGATTGATGCTTGCTCCTAAGTCGGCTAAGGCATTTTTGACTGAAAGAGATCCAATTGAACAGGGCAAGGTGAAACTACCTGGGTCGTCCACCTTCTTTGGTAGCCCTCGTTGAGTCACCACAGAACATTCTTCTCCTAAGGTTACAAGACCCTCGAGCCCTTTCCTGTTGGTGAGCAGCCTCTTGAAGTATGTACTATATTTGGGCATATGATAACATGCATCAAGAAGGGGTATGGTGACGACTGAATTCTTTAAATATGACAAGAATCTTTTATTATCACTTTCGACCTTTTGATTCTTGAGGCGAGATGGGTATGGGACTTTAAGGGGCTGTTTGGCAGGAGTAGGTGGGGATGGAGTTACCGGTGGGGTTTGCTCGGGATTTTCGTCGTTCACATTATCGTTCTCCTCATGAGGGGTGTTGGGTTCCATGGCGTTAGATGGTTGAGCTGGGTAAGGTGGATCCTTAGTAGTTGTTCCAGCACGAGTGGTGATGGCGAGTAAAGGATCTCTTTGTGGTTCGCCAAGGCCGTCGAGAATGGCGTTGAGTTCTGCGAATTTGGCCTTCACGTCGTTTTGTTGGCTAGTGACGAGGTTGTCGAGACCATTTAGTTGCAGATTCTTCTCAAACGTGAAGTGCCCAAGATCATCCTCAAAAGTGCTCCTAACCTTGTAGTCAGGATATTCTCCTCCTCCCTCTTCTCTCACAAGATTTCCCCAGGGGGTGAAATCATTGTTTTGGTAGAAAGTTAAGAGCGAAGGATCATCAAAGATGTCGTGGCTTGACAAGCATGCTTGTTCGGTGGTGGTATCATCCTCGCATTCCTCTACTTCATGCGGGCCACCACATTGATCACAGATCAAGTATGGGTTTGATAACCGCTTAGTTGGTTGCGACTTGTCTAGATAAGATACCTGATCATTCAATCTACTCACCCGGCTAGCAAAAGGAGGCTCTTTCATGATCTTGGAAACGCTCATGATCGAATCGGGTTCATCCCAGGTATCGTCTTGATCATTCGCGTATTCCTCAATTCTATTCCATCCTTCCTCAACGCTTAATTTGGCTATTTTTCCTTTTGATGAATTATTAATGCCCAATTGGTCATTTTTGGAGACACTGTCATAAAAGATTTGGACAAGAAGCCAGAGTTCAATGCCATGATGAGGGACCTGTCTAATTAGATCCTTGAATCTAACCCAAGATTTGTGAATAGGTTCTGCTGGTCCAACATGGAAGCGGAGGATTTCGTCTCTCAACTTTGAAGTTCTTCCTATGGGAAAGAATTTCTCATAGAATTTTGAGATAAGCTGTTCCCATGTGAAGATGGATTCGGAAGGAAGTTGGTTATACCAGTCTCCGGCTCTTTCATGAAGGGTAAGGGGAAAGAATCGCAACCGGGAGGTATCTCTAGTGGCTCCGTCCGTGTGGAGGGTATCCACTATTTTCAGGAAGTCCTTGATGTGTTGGATTGGATCTTCAGTTTTCAATCCGTGAAACTTGCATACACTTTGGACCAGCCAAATATCAGTTGCACGCAAGACCCCATCCGTGTGTTCATTTGGAAAAACAATAGCATTGGAAAAACCACGAGGGGTGGGAGAAGAGTAGTCCTTGAGACATTTGGGGATTGGGATTTCGGGAACTTCCATATCGTGATTGGGTTGAGGGCTAGGAGGTGTAGAATGATGATTGGATTCTTCCTCGGAGAGGGCATCATCAAAATTGATCGTGGATGGTTCAGCCGCTTGGTGGAGTCGCCTTAATTTATGCATTTCCCTTTCGGGTTCAGCATAGGGTGTGGCAAGAGTCTTTATCGAGCTTCGGCTCCTAGTGATTCTAAGATTAGGGGGTCATCATCCAAACTTAGGGAATATCCTCCTAAAGTGCGGGTTCTAGGAGGTGGTGGTGGGTTGTGGGGGTTAAGGATATTACCATCTTCCATGATGTCGGACGGTAATGGTTACGAACAAAGACACGAAGAAAATAGATAGACTAAAGAAAACCTAGAAAAATAAAATAAAAATCTCACTAGAAAGGAATCTAGTGAGTAGACCTAATAGAAATAAAAATTCAACCTAAACAATAACTATTCCCCGGCAGCGGCGCCAAAAACTTGATGCGTGGGTTTTGCAACCTTACAACAGGTTTTACCTCTCGAGGGATCTCAAGAGGCTTACAACCCCACCAGGCAGTGTACCTGACCGATGTAGTATAGTGTAGTGGTAAGTACGGGGGATTGATCGTTCTCCACAGGGAATAGTGTTCGTTAGGTGTGAAAGGCTACTCTAATTAGGTCTAAGGGTTGAGGAAGATTCTTTTTATGTTTTTATATTTTATAAAAGCAAGTAAAATCTCGGGTTTTGAAGGAGTGGGCGGAATTAGTTGCTAGTCAACTAACCCAAATTACTACAAATGCAAATAAAATAAAATAACAAAAATGAAAAGTGGTGAGAAACTTATGTGTAGAGAAATGTGTTTACTTAGATGTCCTTACTCCCTAACTATCTTTTACCGGTTAATTAGTGTGTATTAGTCGCGTGGATGACGGGTGTATTCCTTAATACCATTCGTGGGGTGGCGTACTTACTTCCCCAAACTCTACAAGCTCCTACTTCACTCCTATGTCGAGCCGGCTAGGAAGCTCCTAACATGGGATCACTAGAATTCGCTTGTGCATTAAATACAACCATAAAAACCTTTAGTACGCGTTTGGTTCATGTTTCTTAAGACGTTCAAGCAAGTTACCGAATAGGAAGTTAGCCAGTTTTCTTAAGCCTAACATAGATAAACAATCATCCAATACAACTAATAACACACTAACAACCAATAATCAATAGCTAGGTTTCATTAGATCTAAGCAAACACAAGATAAAATTAGCCTAACATGTTAAACAAAAGACAAGCATAAGATAGAATCAAACAACACATAGACATATTGAATGATTAATTGATAACTTATCTTTCAATGAAACATGGAAGATCTCAAGGCAAGAAGCCCTGAAAAAGTAGCTAAAATCGTCTTAGGGTTTTATCCCAAAATTCCACACACTAAGCTCTCCTTTAATGACAAAAAATTAGAAAACTATATATAGACTTTGACATCTGACGGCGTCACCTTATGCATTGTGACGCCGTCACCTCGCCGCTTTTAGGGTTCCCGGATGACCATCTTGACGCCGTCCCTCTTTAGCTCTTCAAAAATCCATTCTGGCTTATCAAGGCTTGACGCCGTCGGACCTATAACGTGACGCCGTCCCCTTATGATTTAAGCCGTGACGCCCTTGATTTAGTTAAAGCGTGACGCCGTCAGAATTCTCATGCAAACTCACTGGCCCGTCATGAGTAAATTTCACATCCAACTTTTCTTGCCAAGGCATGACGCCGTCTGGAGTTAATGTTGACGCCGTCAAAGGTGACTTTCAGCACAATTTTGAGACTTTGCCGTTTTCTTCACTTTTATGCTCCAAAAACGTCCAAAATGCCTCCTTTTCCAGATTTCTCCTCAAAAGTACCTAAAATGACAAAAGGAACGATTTAGGGCAATATTTGATCAAATAAATACGATTTCGGGCTTAAATGACCCCTTAAAAGCGGTACACTTTTCGCCTCATCAGTTGGGTTCATTCTCCGTTAGCTAAAAACCCGTAAGGGTTGTGTTATTTACTTTGAATCAGCCACCATGACCCACCTTGGGCATATCGGTCGGTCTTGTTTAGTAAATTCCCAGTTTGGATATGACCCAGCTACACACAGGGTGCGTTTGTCTGAGTTATTCGTGTGCCTATTTGGGCATTCCATATAAGCAACTTGTGCTTATCCGTGTGGTCTTGGTCACGGCCTAAGAAGGAACCAAAAGGGTGGTCTTATGTCGTGTAGCATCTCGGCTCAACAACTCACTTAGAGTGTTGTGTTCGATTGTGTCTATGTGTGCGCTAAGCTTAAACATGACATCCCTTTTGGTTAGTACGGGTGAAACTGCAACCCGCATATGTTTCATTTCAATTAACTCAATTCAGCCTCAAAACACCAAGGGGTGTTGGGTTGTGCAAAATGTGGTATTTACCTGGGTTCTGTATTGCGTATCATATAAACACACTATTACAGAAACTGGGAAAAAAATCTATAGGTGTACATTTGGTGTATATGAGTCTGGGCTAAAGCCCATTGAGATTAAGAGTGTGTTTGTTTAGGTCCACTTTTGACCGCAGCCCAACAAGCCTTAAGGGTGTGTCTGTCAATTTGTTTTGGGCCCAATAGCCCACTCCCTTTTCTTTAGAAGCTGTATAAGTTAAAAAGGGCATACTGATATAAAATGGGAGTCTCACGTACCTCTTTCTTTGTGTCTAACTCTAACCTAAATCGGCATCGTAAATCCTTACATGTATCTCATGCTTGGCAAAATCCAAAATATTTCCGACATGTTCTATTTTACTCGACAACAAAGATCTCACACTGTGTTTGATAAGTTATTAAAACATATGCTACAACTTTATATATACATGACACTTTTGATTATAAACCACTATACGTTTGCAAGAAACTAGTCAAAAACTAAACTAAGACTTATAAGTTCATACGCGTTTATTTATTTCAACCAACTAGTATCTTACACATAAATTTGTTATGTTTTATAAGAACTTATACAAGTTTATAAATTATAAACGTCCATATACTTTAACAACAATAAACCAAAACGTTTACATGGTCATGCCTAATTTTCATCAAGGATACACTTTCGATAAATAATTTAACTAAAGATAATAACTCTCTCTTATAAATTATCTTTACACTAAAATACTATATACACTATATACGTATACACTTCTCCACATTTTTCCGACAACACTTAATAATCACTTATGATTATTCTCTATACTCTACCTTTCAGATTTTTATTAACAAATACTTTTCATCATAAGTACATTATACTACTATACGTGTTTGCGTATGCACTTCCAATAGCCAATACACCCAAACATTTGGAAAGCTATTTTCAAACTTAAATGTTGCCACACAAGCAACAATAATACAACACTTTAAAACTTTTGAGTTTAATTAAACCTCGTTGAGTCATAAACTTAAACTGTGAACTAAAGCATGCGTTACTAATCTAGGTCGCGTGTTGGTGCCGAACACTATCTGATTTATTGCACTATCTGACTGCTATTTGCTGAGGTGAGTTTATAGCCCTACTCTATTTAAACTTGTTTTACAATTGGGGTGAGAAACATGCAAAACTCTTTTATGGACCAAAACTATTATCTATGCTATTACGTGGTTTAGCCTAAGCCCTATTATGTCCCAATATGCCCAACTCATGAACCGTTAATTCCTGCTGGGAAGCGCGAATGTTATAAATAGATCTATTGGGGGTAACGCCCCCGTTCGGATTGAGCGGATAGGCAAACGAACGTATACCATGTCGAAACACAAGTGTCTGGGATAAACACTTGTCGGGCCCCTGTATATGTTTATGTTGATATAAATAATGCCTAAACACGTTATTAATATTTTTCGATATCTCTACGTTTTGATAATCACAAAATGTAAAATCATTAATCGAAAAATTATGACGTAAACAAGTATTTAGTTGTTAATATCTATTTCTACAACTCAAATCACTTAAGATATGAATGAACTAATGCTTAATGCATTACATGATCAAAGGAACATTTTCTTAAACACTAGATTTTTTATAAAATGTCAAAAACATTTTATATCTTTTAGAAAAAACATTTTTGGTAATAAATAAAAAGGTTTAATTCATTATAAATTTATGAATTCAAATTTTCAACCAAAATCAGTAAAAATGTTCCAGAAAAACCTTCCCCACTAAAAGACAAATCTGGGCAACGGCTGGGGAGGGGCGGCCCCCTTAATTATACTAGGCGGCCCCCTTAAAATTAAGGAGACCGCCCCCTATTTAAGGGGGCCGGCCACGCTCCAGTAGGCTCCAGCTGTCCAGATTTTTCTCCTATAAATACCAGCCTTCCCCTGGATTTTTAGTCACCTTTTGCACCTCAAACTTTCTGTTTTAAATCTTGTAAATACTTTCAAAAATCCTTTGATCATATTCTCTTAAGCATTGGTTTCCAAGTGATCCAAGCTTTAACCATCCAAGTGCAAAAGAAGAATACTTCTATCAATCAAGATTAGAAGTATTACAACTTAGTATCATCTTGTTACTTAAGGTGTTAGTTTAACAAAGTTTGTAAATCATTCATTCATTTATGTATAAGGTGTGTATAGTAGATTAGTGTTGTATGTAAGTAGTGAAGAAGTTGTGTAGTATAGAAGTTGTGAAGACATAGTATAGAAGTTGTGAAGACATAGTGTAGAAGTTGTGAAGCCGTAGCATAGAAGTCACAAAGCCGTAAGGTAGAGGTCGTGAAGTCCTAGTGTTGAAGCTGTAAAGCCGTAGCATAGAAGTCGTGAAGCCGTAAGGTAGATGTCGTGAAGTCCTAGTGTTGAAGCTGTGAAGCCGTAGCATAGAAGTCGTGAAGCCATAAGGTAGAGGTCGTGAAGTCCTAGTGTTGAAGTCGTGAAGCCGTAGCATAGAAGTTGTGAAGTGGTTGTGTTGAAGTTGTAAAGTCCTAGTCGTGAAGTCCTTGTGGTGAAGTCGTGAAGCCGTAGCATAGAAGTTGTGAAGCGTTCGTGTTGAAGTCGTGAAGTTCTAGAGTTCAAGTCGTGAAGACGTTGTGAATAAGTCGTGAAGAAGTTGTGTTGTGAAGTTGTGAGATTGGTTCTAGCTACCATTAGAACTCGACATTTAGCTTTGTGTCGTTAAGCCGGTGTAAGCCAAAGTCGTGTAAGGTTTTCTCCGCCATAAGGGAGCTTATTGAAGTTGTGAAGAAAACTCTCGAGCTCGGTGCTTGGGGAGTGGAGTAGGGCAAGGAAGGTGTCCTTGTAGCCGAACCACTATAAATCTCTCGTGTCTCGGTTAGATCTTTCCATCTCTTATTTATTTCTTTACTTGCATCGTCATTACTTTCACACACATTGGCTTATATAATTGCTAGTATTACTTAGAGGTCAACTTCACATAAAGATCAATTTGAAAATCTATTCAAGAAACCAAAAATTTTACAATCAATTTAAAAAAATTCATATATAACTAATAACAAGGTTTAAGTTTTATTTTTCATAACAAACTTGAATCTAAGTTTATAAAAGTAAACAAAGGTTTTATAATAAATTAAAAAGACGTAAAACTATTCAACCCCCCTTCTAGTTTTCCACAATTGGTATCAAGAGCCACGTCAATCAAGATCTTTAAAATATACTGTATTTTAAAACTTGAATCGATCTATGGAATCCGAAAAATATTTAGAAGGGGAATTGATGCAAACACCACCACTATTTGAAAACCATATTTTTCTTGAATGGAAAAATAAATTTGAAAATTATGTGAAATCAATTGATCTAGATCTTTGGCATGTCATTTCGATTGGTGATTTTCAACCAACAAAAACGAATTTTGAAAGTCAAACAAAAACGGATTTTGAAACTCAAAATGATTATTTAAAAACAAAGAATAACAAAAATAATGAAGCTAAAATAATTATTTACAAAACCTTGCCTAAAGTTGAATATGAAAGAATATCTTTCTGTAAAACGGCAAATGATATTTGGAAAAATCTCTTAAACTCTCATCAAGAAAAATGTCAAGCCAAAGATGAGGATTTTGATCTTGTACATGAATTAGTCATTTTAGAAAATTTAATAGATAAACATTTAGATAAAATAGATACATGTGCTACTAGTTCAAATGTTGTTAATGAAGGTATTAACGACGAAGACTACATGAATCAACTCCAAAGTGAACTCAATCCAATATCATGGAGTGACACAGACGAAGGAGAAGATCATCATCCGGTATGTGACGAATGGAAACTAGATAAAGCTCCAAATAAGGTACAATCCAAAACCGAACATTTTTGCTATGATCCATTCATTTTAGAATTTTCAAAACTAGAAAACGAGTTTAAACATTTTTGCAACATAGATCTAAAAACTATTTCTAAACATAAATCATCAAAAACTTTTGAAGGTAATCTTGAAAAAGAAATAATTTTAGAAGATAAAATGTCTAGACTTGAAAGTAATATTGAAATTGATCTAGAATGCAAAATATGTCAAGATTATAAACTTGAAATTAAAAGATTAAATGAAAGAGCAAAAATATTAGCTAAATTTGAAGAAAGCTCCAAATCTCTTAAATTCTTACTAAGTTGTCAAAAGCCATTCAATAATAAAACCGGTTTAGGATTTAATTCGGATAACTCTTCAACAAGTAAATCAAAACAAATTATAATTAAAAAACCTAGTAGAGAAATTTAGATATAAGGCTATTTACTGTGATTATAATTTATATAAGTCAAGAAATCCATTGTTTGTACATCAAAACAAACTATCAAGGAATTCTTGTACTTCTTGGTGACATTTTCTCCATGTGCATATAAATGCAATGGATGTCCCCAACTAACCATCTCGGACCCATGAGAATCTGGGTACCAAGCTGTTTTATTTGATTAGGTAATGAACGCAAAATGGAATGAAACTCAATCTTGCGTTAACCTACTCATATTCAAAACACGCGCATGAAGACTTATTAATCTACAAAAATGAGGATGGAACGAAGTGGTACTCATCTATAATTCACTACCTCATATCATGAAGAAATACTGGACCTGAGATAAGTTTTTTTTTAAACCTTCCTGAGTAGTTACTTCTTGCATATAGTTTTGATAATCACTGCCTTAAGATATGCTTAGTTTGATAGGTTGCTTTGCCCTCACCTATTAGTTATATTACTTAAACTGGAAAACTTTAAGTTAACCCTCCTAAACATTAAATGAAGTGTTCCCTATTGAACATATAAAATTTAGTCATCACTATCATTTAAATCGCATAATTTGTTGAAAGGAATAGCATGAGACAATAGCCTTAATCAATCAAGCATGAGATTTTTTTTAACAACTCCTTTTAAAAATGCAAATCTTCATATTTTGGAAAATGATTTTTCAAAAAGATTTTGTCACTTCTCTATTAAACATGTTTTTATCAAAGCCAAAAAGTGTAACAATTTTTTTTATTTCCTTATAAAAACACTTTGAAACAAATTCAAATCTACCTTGTTGAAATAATTTTCACACTCAAATAAATTTTTTTTTTCAAACATTGTTGATTAATGCCCAAAAACACTTACTCAAATCATGCTTGATCCAAGTCTAGAAATTCATGCTATCACAAATTTCCCATCACATAGACACTTATTAAGATAAATTAATTTGCTAATTAATCATCATAATAATGGTAGTATGAATTACTTGGTAATTATATGTTGTTTTCTTGTTCATATATACATATATGCTTCTTGGTAAATGAGTAGGTTGGATAATAATTAAAATTGCTTAATTGAATGTGCTTAGCATACATGAGTTATTAAATTTTAAATTGTCTCAAAAAGAAGTTGGACTTGCTTGAAACTAAACTCAAAAACACAACCTTTTTCTACAAATTTCTGCCAAAAACCCATTTTCAGAAATCTGGAAGTCAGCAGATGGGCGGCCCCCTTAAATACCTAGGCGGCCCCCTTAATTATTAAGGGGACCGGCCCCTATTTAAGGGGACCGGCCATCTGGAGATCCAGCTTACTGTTTCCTTTTTCAATTTCCAACCCATTTTATTCCATACTTCCCAAAATTCACAAACACATTTTGTCATAAACCACCCACCAAAATTTACCTTCCTAAACCACATCATTCCTTCACTATAAATGCACCTCCTCATCATAAATGCCCATTCACATCATCCACTCAAACATGTCATCCTCCAACTACCCAAAATCAAAACCCTCAAGAGTTGCCAAAATCTCGGTGAGACCAATTTGGAGAAGGAAGCTTGAAACTTGCCATAACCCAACTAATGATGTTGTTCAAACACATAACCAATCATCCATTCCTAACCCTTCATCTCCCTATGATCAATCCCAAAACCTCAATCCTAATCTCATCCACACTCAACCCACCAATGCATCATTAAAAACACTCACCACTCTTGGAACATCCACTTCATCCACATCACCATCTTCATCCACTCATGATTACCCAAGTTCACAAACATCTCCACCACCAAGAGTGTCACCACCACCTCCTACCAACTCACATGCTACACCTATGTTGCATGTGCAAACATGCATCCCTCATAACAACAACACTTTACCATCTTCACCTTCATCCGAACACTTGAAGTTCATCGAGGAACTCAAGGAAGCTCATGAGCTTAGTGCTCTTCTTGCCTACACCTAGCCCAAAGAAACCTAGATCAACCTCCATCTAGCTCTCCCACATCACCCCACAACAAAAACCAAGTTGAGAAACATGTCAACAATTGTCCTTGTTGCATCTTTCTTCAACAACAAACCATTGCTCTAAATGAGCACTTTACTTGGATTGAGTATCTTCTCACTAGATCCAATCCAACAACCCCACTTGAACAACATCAAAACTCTCATCCAACATGGTCCACTCCGAGCTCTCCACCTCAAATGTCTCCACCATCACCATCTCCAACCTCCACACACCCAAACATATACCTTCACTAATCCCATTTACTCACCCTCTCACTTGTTTTCATTTCAAAAACCACCTCCATCATCAAGCAAGTCAAATGGATTTCTTAGGCAAATTAGAATTCTCTAACAAATGTATGCTTTAAGCACTATGTATGTTGTAACAATGATTGTGTGTGTCACATAATCATTTTAAATTAATGAATGTTTGTTTCCTTCTTTCTTATATATGTTTGCTATGAATGTGTTGTTTCATTCTTTTGTTTAATTAAGATATATGCTTATGACATGCTTACAATATGATCTTAGTAGTTTACTTATTGTGGAACGTTTTGGTTGTTCTTGATTGAGATATTTATGTATTGAATGTGTTTAGCATGCGGAATCTACTACAACACACTTTAAAAGAACACAAGATGGTGAGTTTGAGTAAATGAGAGAATGCAATGAACAAAGAATCACAACTTTGGTTAACACAAAACGATTCAATATTATTGATGAAATAATACGGATGATCTAAATATCACCGGGATTACAAAGTAATCTTGAATCAAAGATTGTAAAAGGATTTGTGATTCGAAGTAACTAAGTTACTTGAGAGATAGTTTGGTTCGTGGTTATTAGTTGTGAAAGATTGCATGCATGAAGAAGTGACTAAGATATCCTTTTATAAGATAAGGATATCTTATTACATGTTGTCAAGTAGATGAATATAATACTATACTTTGACTATTATGTCGCCTACAATAAAATACAACTACCCATGTACACTCTGATATATTCTTCTGTCACCACAGAAGACTATTCTACTTCTACATAACGTATAACAATGTACAAAGACTAATAATTCAACTAAATATCTATTACAAAATATCTAATCGACATGACAGAAGCTTGGCAGGCTCTTCATTAGCTAGCAGTACCTTCTACCCAGAAGGTACTGGTAGAACATCTTCGTACACAACAAAATCAACTAGCAGGCTCTTCTCATCATTGGCAGGCTCTTTGACTTTGATCATTTTATTCCCAACAATCCTCCCCTAAACTTGTTATTTCCATTAAAATACACAAGTTTCTGATGAATAAAATACATACCTTGAGGATTTGAGAACTCTTCCAAAAACCTTACTTTCTATCCTTCCTTTTTCTTTCATATTGCTCAGATATGCTTCTTAGCAAACTCTGAACAATCTCTGAGTTTTCTTCATCCTTGTCACACCTTAATCTCTTGGAGATCATAGCTTTAAGCACTTCATAGCTAAGTGGATACTCTTTCTCAGCTAACATAAAAAGTTCTATCCCACTCTGTGTGAAAAGATGATGAGTATGGCTATGACTTAGAAATTCCCAAGTTGTTGAAGGATCATAATAGGGAAATTTCCAATGAACATCCTTGGGATCAGGATCGAACATCCTATTGAATTCCACCCAAAGCTCTTGTTCCTTAGCATCTGTACTAGAATTTGTAGCTAACCTAATCTGCACTAGATTCCACAATTCTTCCAAATCTGCTCTATCAGATGCTCTAACTAAATTTTCAAAATTCTTGAAGATAGCTGACTGTCCCCCAACCCTTAATATTTTCCATGACTTACCAAATCTATCATGGTGTATTTCCCAATCAATTATAGGGTGTCTAGACCTAATTGGATCAGCATGAATGATAGTAGGTAAAGTAATCAACATTTTACTTACTTGCCCTTGATCCAATTTTGCTACTTCTTTCTTCTGAGCATCTTCCTTCTTCTTAGATGGATGTACATCAGATGGAACATTATAGTAAAGATTCTTGTAGGCTTGAAGATATAAAAAGAAGATTTCATCAGCAGATTTCTTCTTAAGTTGATAATCAGTCCAATTTGCCTGATTCTTCAAAAATTTCTTCATAAAGATTGTTTGATCTTTGTTAGTTTTGCCCACTTTAAAACCTCTCTTCTGACTTTCCTTCATCTTCTCAAAAATGTCAGCCAAAGCTGCTTCTTTGTATTTCTTGTTGATGAAAGATTCAAGTGCTTCAGTCTTCTCATCAGAATTGAGTGTCTTGTCATTTACTATATTTGCTGCATGACCTTTCACAATTGGATCATTGTTAATAATCCATAACATCTGTGCATCAAAGGTCTCTTGAGCAATTTGAGTATCAAGAAGAGCTTGAGCAGCTTCTTCAGCTTCTTTCTGCTCTTTCATTTCTTCAAGCATTCTTGAAGCTTCAAGTGCTTTTAGCTCTTCTTCATGAACTCTTTTGGCCTCTTCTTCTCCTAAAGCCATCTGAATTTGCTGAGTTCTTTTCAACTTCTTGGACTTTGGCTCATCTTCAATTAGAATACCTTTGCCCTTATCCTTTGGAGGTGAATCTTGTGATGGAGCAGAAGATTGCTCATCAGCAATTAAAACCCTCTTTCTCTTGTACACTATCTCAGCAGACCCTTTATATCCCATAGCCAATAGCCTTTCTCTCCTGGCAGACTCTTCTTCTGCCCTAGCAGGCTCTTGCCCTGCTCCAACAGGCTCTTCATTATAAACTTGAGTTCCATTATGGAATTCAAATTGAGCCTGTTCCTCCTCTTCTTCCTCATCTTCAGACATATCCTTCCTCCCCTTTTTGGAAGAGTGATCTATCCTATCAGCATCTGACTGTGAAGAACTAGATAAAACAACCTGTGCAGACTTTTTACCTTTTAACTTCTTCACTTCACCCTCCAATCTCTTAACCCTCTTAACCAATTTGATGTTGATCTTAGAAAACCTTTCATTTTGACGTTTAAGAGCTTTCTCTAAGAACTTCACCTTGTCTTTCAACTCTTGCATTGTCTGAGGTGATTGGGTTTGTGATGTATGATGTGGGGATGGTGGTGGTGTTGCTGATGGTACTGGAGATGGTGTTGGTGATTTTTGATGTGTTTGTGAAATGAAACCATGTGAAGAACTGGATGATGGTGTATCAGCAGATGGTGTTGGTTCTTCTGGATGTTGTGGTACCATTTCATCAAAAAGTGGAACTTCCTCCCCTCTAAAACCAATTCTCATATTTGAAAATACTTTTTGAGAAAGTTTTGGTGTTTCATAAACTGAGTCTGTGGGAAGCAACATATGTTGTAATTTTCCAATGATGCATCCAATGAATCTTGGATACATCAAAAATTTTGTTTTACTATCCACATTGTTTATCAATCCTTCAAAAATATATTTAGAAAAATTGTATTTTCTGTTTGTAGCTAAGCAAATGAGAGCAGAAGCCATGTTGCCACTAAATTGCTCCCAAGAGGTTTTCTTCTGGCTCAAACAGTGAAGGATTGTGTGAATCAAAAATCTCCATTGTGGAGTAAGATGCTTTTTTAGAAAAGTGAGTTTGTTGAACTCAGCATGATACCCCATTCTTGTTAAATTTTCAAAAATTTCAGTATCTGGTAACTGACTAATACCATCAGAATCATCCAAATGAAGATGTCTTCTTATGGATGACTCAGTAAGAGTCAAATGTTTACCATCCACTTTGGCTTTTATTCTTTGTTCCCCATTTTCAGAAGTTTTAATTTTAGCAGATTCCCAAAATTGTAAAATTTGATTTTCATAAATAGTGGGATTGACTAGCAAAGCAAACCTGATGTAGGAGTTGTTTAAAAAGTCCACTACTTGATGAAATGAGGCATTATCCTCTGACTTCTCCAAAAATGCTAACTGATTGTGACGTTGAACAAAGTTTAGATCAATTGTGGAAGCCATAATGAAAATTTTGAATATGATGGTGGGATTTGTTGGTAGTACTGGTAGAAGATGAAAGATGTATGTGAATTATGATAATGACTGATGAAAGAAGATATGAGAGAATTACTTTTAACCGACAATAATAAAGATTAAAATAAGTAAGTGAAAAGGCGGTTAAAAAGATCTTTTATATGTAAAATATAATATAATATATTCATCAGTGAATTACATAACTACCCCAACGGCTAATTTTAACTACCAGGCCTAAAGGCTAAAACTTTTTCTGACAGGCTCAACGGCTATCTAGCAGTACCTTTGTACTCTAGCAGTACCATTTTTGTACTAGCAGTACCTTTGAAAGTTTTTAAAAATCCCTTATAGTTTTTAGCAAACTACCAGCTATCAACGGATTTGAGTTGTCTTTACCAAAAGCCGTTTGCTTAAGGACTAGCTAACTATTTACAATTAAGTATGGTCAGTTAACAACCATATAGTTTTTGGTAAACTATCAACCATTAACGGATTTGATTTGTCTTTACCAAAAGCCGTTTGCTTAAGGACTAGTCAACTCTTAAGTTTGTGAAAACTTGGTGAGATGAATACCAAAAGCCATGATGGCCCAAAAGATGGTGCAATTTCCTTGGATGGAGGAAATTTGAATCAGGCATTGATGCTGTGTATCTTGGATGATTGGCTCAACAAGTGAAATCATCTAATAGCATGCCTTTGAGTTGAAAACATTTCTTAGTTTGATCTAGATAGAACTTTCTCCTTGAGAAATGCTTCATCCCTTCTAGATATGTGATCTAACTATCTCTTTTTCAACTCTGCATCATCTTGTATGCTCTTGTCTTTTCATAAATTGGTCTTTCTTCCATTCTGGGCTATTAATTCCTCCCCTGAGATTGTTATTTCTTCTGAAATGAATAAAACTTTTGTTGCCCCTTTTGTTTGAAAGAACTCTTGTTTTGTTATCAACCTGAAATGTGTTAGTTGCAAACCAAAAGAACAAAGTGTAGAACACTTGATCTATAACATTTTAAGTATTCAAGCCTTTAAATGAACAAAACATAGCAATTTTGTATCAGCAGGACCAATTATGAACTAACAGGACCTTTTGACTAACTAGCAGTACCATGTTTAAAATCCAATACCAGTTAATATTATGAACAAAAACATATGATTTTCAAAGATTTATCATTCCAATACCTCCTACAAGATATTTGAATCTACCTAAATCAAAAGCTTTGGTGAGAAGGTCTGCATAATTCTTTTCAGAATCAATTTTAACAACTTGAATTAACCTTTTCTCATTGCAATCCCTTATGAAATGGTGTCTGATTTCAATATGTTTTGTTTTTGAGTGTTGAACTGGGTTTTTAATGATACAAATAGTACTGCTATTGTCAATATAAATAATGGTGTTAAGAAAATTGTACCCATAGTCAAGCATTTGATTTTGAATCCAAAGAACTTGCCCACAACAACTTGCACCAGCAACATATTCTGCTTCAGTTGTAGAGTTGGCCACCATTGTTTGTTTCTTGCATTGCCAGGAGATTAGTCTGCAACCAAGAAATTGACATCCACCAGTTGTGGATTTTCTGTCTAGTGTTGCACCAGCATAGTCACTATCCGAATAAGCCACCAATTCAAAAGATGATTCCCTTGGATACCAAAGACCCAACCTAGGTTGACCCTTAAGATATCTAAAGATTCTTTTGACTGCTGTGAGATGAGAGATCTTGGGATGTATTTGAAACCTTGCACATACACATACTGAGAACATGATATCTGGTCTTGATGATGTAAGATACATCAAAGATCCAATCATAGACCTATAATTGTGCAAATCCATATCTTCTCCTTCAGCATCCTTGAGTAGCCCTTTGTCTGGATCCATTGGTGTACTTGCAACCTTAGAATCAGCAAAATTGAATTTTCTTAAGATCTCTGCTACATACTTATCTTGGCTGATAAATATGCCTTCTTTGGATTGTTTCACTTGGAGACCTAAAAAGAAAGTAAGTTCCCCCATGGAACTCATCTCAAACTTACTGTGCATAAGTTTTTCAAATTCTACACACAAGCCTTGGTTTGTTGATCCAAAGATTATGTCATCAACATAAATCTGCACTAACAAGATGTCTTTCTTTGTCCTTTTGATGAACAAAGTTGGATCAATCCTGCCTCTTTGGAATCCACTTTCTAGTAGAAAACAAGCCAATGTTTCATACCATGCCCTTGGAGCTTGATGTAGGCCATACAAAGCCTTGGTAACTTTGTAAACTTTATCTGGATACTCAGCATCAATGAAGCCTGGAGGTTGAGATACATATACTGGTTCTTCAATTTCACCATACAAAAATGCACTCTTAACATCCATTTGATAGACAGTGAAGCCTATGAATGAAGCATAGGCTAAGAAAAGCCTAATTGCTTCAAGTCTTGCAACTGGAGCAAACACTTCTTCATAATCTACCCCTTCCTCTTGAGTATATCCTTGTGCTACCAATCTAGCCTTGTTCCTTATCACTATACCCCTTTCATCCTTCTTGTTTCTGAACACCCATTTGGTTCCAATTGCCCTATGACCTCTGGGTAAATCAACCAATATCCAAACCTTCTGAATCTTGAATTGGAGAAGCTCTTCTTGCATAGCTTCCACCCAACTTGCATCATCTAAAGCTTTGTTTATGTTTTTGGGTTCAGCCTGAGATAGAAAACATGAAAACAGGCATATATTGGAATTATCATTATTCTTTTCTTCATAAAGAGAGGAGATTAACCCTTCTTCATCTGAGGATAAGACTTGAGATAAACCAACTTGAGATCTTGTTCTAACACCAGAAGTTATGCTTCCAATCACATCATCAGTTGAGTGATCTTTGAGAATTCTAGTGTTTGGTGTTATAGGAACTTCATATGTAGTTGGAAGATTGCTAATCCCAACTTCTTCTTGAAAAGAATCATCTATTTGAACATTCAATGGCTCAGCAGTACCAATACTTGTACTAGCAGGACCATCTGGAGAACTGGCAGTACCATTGTCATTAGCACCACTCTCTTGATTCTCTTGATTCTGAGTTCCTTGATCTTCTTCATTGCCTTCTTTTGTTGTGTTTGAAGGTCCTTCTTCATTTGAAGATAGATCCATACTTTTCCAAATTGGCATCCAGATGAAATCTTGATTTTTAGGAATTTCAACATTATCTTCAGAACCTGCATTTTCATTAGCATTTGTACCTGTAACAGGCACATAATTCATAGATTCTGAAAGCCTATCAACATCAAACATCCAATCTGGTCCAACTCCTTTCACATTTGTAAGTTTCTCTTGAAACTCTATGTGAAGATTCTCTTCAACTAGCCTAGTGCATGTGTTAAACACTCTATAGGCCTTACTTTGCAAGGAATACCCTATCAAAAAGCCAACATCTGCTTTTCCATCAAATTTGCCTAAATGATCTTTGGTATTGAGAATAGTAACCTGACAACCAAAAGGTCTCATAAAACTTAAAGATGGTTTTCTACCAAAGAAAAGTTCATAAGGTGTTTTTCTATGTGGTTTTGTCACAAGAACCCTGTTTTGTACATAACAAGCAGTACCAACTGCTTCAGCCCAAAATGAAATAGGCAACTTAGATTCTACTAACATAGTTCTAGCAGCCTCTATAAGTGTTCTATTCTTTCTTTCTGCTACTCCATTTTGCTGAGGTGTTCTAGCTACACTAAACTCTCTTTTTATGCCTTTTTCCTTGCAAAAGTCATCCATAACTCTATTCTTGAACTCTGTCCCATTGTCACACCTGATGATTTTGACTTTCTTATCAGATTGGTTTTCTACCTCAGTGATATAGGTTTTAAGTATCTCACTAGTTTCATGTTTAGATCTTAAGAAGAAAACCCATGAAAATCTGCTATAGTCATCAGTAACAACCAGACAATATTTCTTTCCATTCAAGCTGCACACATTAGTAGGACCAAAGAGATCCATATGAAGCATATGTAAAGCCTGAGAAATAGAGTTTTGGGTCTTGGGCTTACAAGAAGCTCTATGTTGTTTGCCTTTTAGACAGTCAACACAAGTTTGGTCGTTTTGGAAAATCTTTTTGGGTAAACCTCTTACTAAATCATATTTTGCAATAGTGTTGATTGTTTTAAAGTTTACATGACCAAGCCTTCTATGCCAAATCATAGATTCATCCAATGAGGCCTTTGCTATCAAACAAGTTAAACCTTCTTTGGGATCAATGTTCTTTAAATTGACACTATACATATTGTTCCTTTTTGGAATTTTAAGAAGGATCTGACTTTCATCAGGCATCTTAAAATCAGAAGAAAGAACCATACATCCATTGTCAGTAAATAGAACATTGTTCTTTTTGTCACACATTTGTGAGACACTAAGAAGATTAAACTGAAGTTCTTTCACAAATACACATTTTCAAAATCTATTTTACTGGTTTTGATAGTACCTTTACCAGTAATCTTTCCTTTAATTCCTCCCCCAAAGGTAACATATCCTCCATCAAAAGTTTTTGAAGTCTGAGAGGAATGACATGTTGCCTGTCATGTGCCTGGAACACCCACTATCAACATACCCTTGATCTTCACTATCAGTTGAATGTTCCTGCACATGAATAAACACATTAGTTTCCTTGGGGTACCCAAGCCATGACAGACTTGGGTTTGCCTCTTGCATCAATGAAGTCAAACCTTTTCAGGATTGTTGATGCACCTTTTGATTGGATTGGTTTCCAAATCCAACATGCTGAGGCCTTAACAGCACTTTCCCTTCTAATCCATTGTGTGGTCTTTGGTCTATCAGTACCAATTTTGGCAATACCAATTTTGGCAGTACCATTTAGTCTAGCAGGACCTTTTGGTCTAGCAGGACCTTTGGTTTTTGGACTCCAAACTTTTGTTTTGACCACATTTATCTTTTGAATAGGATTCTTCTCAACTTTTGGTACACTTTTGAAAGTGTTTCTTGTACCCTTTTCAGTTGATTTTGTAATAACAAGCTTATGTTGTCTAACAGTATGATTATCTTTTGTAGTGTTAGACTTATCAAAACTTTTTCTGGGTTGAGTAACATTTGTTTTAGTTTTTGATTTACTCCCAGAAACCCATTTATTACAATAAGCATGAAGATGATTAAAGCTACCACAATAATAACAAGCTTTATTAAACATAACAAAGTCATCACCTAATTGTTGTGATTTAAGGTTGTTCCAATTTCTTTGGCTTCCCCTAGGTTTGTTATTACATTTTTTACAACTTTCAACTGTCTTCAAAACAGTTTTGGCTTTAGCTTTAACTTCTACTTTCTTAGGACTGGATGGTCCTACTTTGATTCCTTTAATAGGAATAGTCTCATCTTCATCATCATCAGATACCCAATCCTCAATAATTAGGACATCTGGTCTCTTCTCAGTGAGCACCTTGGAGAGTGAGACATTCTTTGCACTCTCAGAAGGTTCACCTATCACTACAGGTTTAGCTAATGGTTTTGCAACAAATTCATGTAAACCTGATGCAGCAAGATCACTACCTTGTGGACAAGGAATTCCTCTATAAGGTGGAGGACAATTATTATATCCTATCCCTGATTTTATTCTCTTATTCAACTGAGTCTCAACTATGCTCTTAGTACACTCAGAAGCATTTTCCAATTTAGTAACAGTCAGTTGAATATTGTCTCTAGCTAATGTCACTTTAGTGCACTCTGTCCTTACCATTTCTATTTCTATATCTTTCAAAAATATTTGTCTTTGAAGAGCATTTTTAGCATCAGTAAAGGTAAGTTCATTTTCTCTATAGTGAGTGATTTGTTTTTCTAACTTGGACATACCACACTTGTGGTCAAATAATTTTTGCTGGGTTTTTCTGTGTTCTAAGATTTCTGTATCATAAGCTTTTCTTATGGTTTCTAATTCTTTAAGAAATTCACAATCATTAGAACATTTGATAGTTTGTACCTCAGGGGTGGAGAATGCCATCAAAGCCAATTCATCAGAAGTTGACTCATCTTCACCCATGAAACTCCAGTCAAAACCCATGCCATCTATAGCAACCATTGCTTTTGGCTCAGCAACTTCAACAACCTTACTCTTGCTTTCAAAGCTTCCTTTCTTCTCAAAGCTTCCTTGGTTTCTATTGTCAAACCCTCTACCTCTGTCATCCTGCCTCTTAGGTCTTCTACACTCTCTAGAGTAGTGACCTTTCATGTGGCAGTTGTAACACTCCACCTTTGACTTATCATAGCCAGCAGGCTCACTTCCATCTATCAGTATCTTCTTGCCAGTCCTCATCATCAACTGCTTAGCTCTAATGCTTAAAAGTGAAAGTTGCCACTTTAGGTCCATTACTTCAAGATCATCAGGATGAATCTCTTGAAGGTCTTCGAATGTTAATACAGACCCATTGTGTTGAGATGTAAGAAAAGCACACCCAATTGTTTCATCCAAAATGGATTTAGTGCTACTAGAAGTACTAGCAGTACCAAAGGTTGTGTTAGCAGTACCTTCTTCTCTGCCACCTTTGTCTTCATGATCAACCTTTGAGATGTTTGGGGATGAAACAAATGCCATATTTCCTGAGCTTGACCCAGTAGTCTTCTTGACTTCATGTTCTACAATCTTGAAATTGTTGTAGAGATCATTGAGACTCATCTGGTCAATATCTGACTTGTTCTTCCATACAATGACATGCATAGACCATTCTGAAGGTAAACTCCTAAGAAATTTAGAGTTTAGATCTTCTTGAGTTATCATCACTTCATGGATGGCTAACTGACTTGCAAGCTTCTGAAGTCTATTGAACATACTGTCCAAAGACTCATTGGTTGTGGCTGTGAAGTTCTCAAATTGTTGTTTGAGAAGGGTTTTCTGTGTTTTCTTGGTAGCATCATTACCACCAAACCTAGCCACAATAGCTTCAAAGAGGGTTTTGGCATCTTTGTATTTGTTGAAAATCAGAAGTTGATCATTTGGAATAGTCATCAGTAACATACTCCTTGCCTTGAGATCATTTTTCTTCTGAATTCTTTCATCTGCATTTGATGGTTGGTTTTGTATTGTTGATACAAGAGCATCATTTACTGTTGATGTGGTGATTTGGGGTTTAAATGAATTGCCTTGTTCAATAATCTCCCAAAGTGCATAATCCTGCACTTGAAAGTATTGTTCAACCCTGAGTCGCCACATTTCAAACTCATTTTGTTTCAGTAATGGAAGTTTAGCTGCAACATTTGTCTGAATATGTTCAACATCCATTTTTCTTTTAAATTAGCAAATATCAAGCCTAGCTCTGATACCACTTGTGGAACGTTTTGGTTGTTCTTGATTGAGATATTTATGTATTGAATGTGTTTAGCATGCGGAATCTACTACAACACACTTTAAAAGAACACAAGATGGTGAGTTTGAGTAAATGAGAGAATGCAATGAACAAAGAATCACAACTTTGGTTAACACAAAACGATTCAATATTATTGATGAAATAATACGGATGATCTAAATATCACCGGGATTACAAAGTAATCTTGAATCAAAGATTGTAAAAGGATTTGTGATTCGAAGTAACTAAGTTACTTGAGAGATAGTTTGGTTCGTGGTTATTAGTTGTGAAAGATTGCATGCATGAAGAAGTGACTAAGATATCCTTTTATAAGATAAGGATATCTTATTACATGTTGTCAAGTAGATGAATATAATACTATACTTTGACTATTATGGCGCCTACAATAAAATACAACTACCCATGTACACTCTGATATATTCTTCTGTCACCACAGAAGACTATTCTACTTCTACATAACGTATAACAATGTACAAAGACTAATAATTCAACTAAATATCTATTACAAAATATCTAATCGACATGACAGAAGCTTGGCAGGCTCTTCATTAGCTAGCAGTACCTTCTACCCAGAAGGTACTGGTAGAACATCTTCGTACACAACAAAATCAACTAGCAGGCTCTTCTCATCATTGGCAGGCTCTTTGACTTTGATCATTTTATTCCCAACACTTATAAACATTACTCTTCTTAATATGTTATTGCTACTATTAAATCATTCCTAATATACATGATCCAAATGAAGCTTGCTACAAATACACCCTAACAATGACCCTTTCTGGAAATTTTTCAAATTTGGTCGCCTGGGAAAATAGCAGATGGGCGGCCCCCTTAATTCCCTAGGCGGTCCCCTTAATTTTAAGGGGCCGGCCAGCAATTAAGGGGACCGGCCATCTGGGAAGCAAAATTCACTGTTTTCTTTTGCATCATGTGACCCCTTTTATCTAGTCCCAGCTACCATTTCTCCTTATGGACGAACTGGTATTGGAATCTTATTTCAAAACCTCAAAAATTAACCTAAACCAACCACACTTTCATACTATAAATTCCCTCCATACAATCACCTCTCATTTCATCATCCAAAACCACCATGTTATCATCAAAATCCTCCATCTCTAAGACTCCAAGGAAGCAAAGACTTGTCCTCATACCACCAAAACAACCTTTCATAGACCTAACCCAAGATGACATCAAAACTCCATCACCACCACCTCAAAGCTCATCCCCAAGTGCACCAAATGCACCATCAAAAACACCCTCTACCCATGGAGCATCATCTTCCTCCATACCATCCACTTCATCCATCAATGACTACATCAACACTCACCTAACATCATCACCAAGAGCATCATCACCACCATCCACTCAAGAACCTTCATCCACCCAAATTGCTATTTCCTTATCACCCATCACACCTCTTGATGCTCATTTCTCACCATCACTAATCCCACAACCATTCTTTCCCATGCCTTGGGCATTGCTTGAAGCCCATGGTGACAATTGTCTTTGTTGCATCCATAACCGGACTATAATCTTTGGTCTTAGAGATGAGATACACTACATGTTTTCATCACTTGAACACATGATTACCAACCCACTACCACCACCTCCTTCACCCACTACACCACCACCACCTCCTCTTTCACCCAATTAAGCACATGCAATGCTTAAAAATAATTTTCAAAGCTTTTTGTATGCAAGCTCCATGGAAGATCATGTACTCCTAGGACGATTATGTAGTATCATTAGTTGTTTTTGTTTGAATGTTTGCATGCCTTATGTTGTAATCTACTTGGTTGTGTATTTATACACAACACTTTTATTAAATGAATGTTATTATTCTACATGCTTGCTTATTGTTGTTACATATACTTGTGCTTCTAACATATTTCTTGCAAGCGTTCCATAGCTCGTTTCCTTGGTGCCCCCAAACAAGGGGAAGTACACATCAAGGGGGAGTTCTCATACGACACTTTTGCACTTAAAACTTGTCGGGTAAACCTTTTTGATTCTACAAAAAGGGGGAGAAATAGATGTAAACTCACTAAATACTTGTCTAAAAACTAATTTTTAGATTTAATGAGTTTAGATTTTGTAATCATCAAAAAGGGGGAGATTGTTGATATAAATAATGCCTAAACACGTTATTAATATTTTTCGATATCTCTACGTTTTGATAATCACAAAATGTAAAATCATTAATCGAAAAATTATGACGTAAACAAGTATTTAGTTGTAAATATCTATTTCTACAACTCAAATCACTTAAGGTATGAATGAACTAATGCCTAATGCATTATATGATCAAAGGAACATTTTCTTAATAACTAGATTTTTTATAAAACATCAAAAACATTTTATATATTTTTGAAAAACATTTTTGGCATTAAATAAAAATGTTTAATCTTTTATAAAAATATGAATTCAAATTTTTAGCCAAAATCAGTTAAAATGTTCCAGAAAAACCTTCTCCACAAAAGGACAAAATTGGCCAACGGACAGAAGGGGCGGCCCCCTTAATTTTACTAGGCGGCCCCCTTAATTATTAAGGGGACCGCCCCCGCTCCAGTAGACTTCCAGCTGTCCAATTTTTCTCCTATAAATACCAGTCTTCTCCTGGACTTTTACTCACCTTTTGCACACTAAAACTTTCTGTTCTAAATTCATTCTAAACATTGTAAATCCTTTGATCATATTTTCTTAAGCATTGGTTTCTAAGTGATCCAAGCTTCCATCACCAAAAGTGCAAAAGAAGAACTCTACTTCAACTAGTGAAGAAGTGTTATTACTTACCTCATTCAATTATGACGTAAACAAGTATTTAGTTGTTAATATCTATTTCTACAACTCAAATCACTTAAGGTATGAATGAACTAATGCTTAATGCATTATATGATCAAAGGAACATTTTCTTAAACACTAGATTTTTTATAAAATGTCAAAAACATTTTATATCTTTTAGAAAAACATTTTTGGTAATAAATAAAAAGGTTTAATTCATTATAAATTTATGAATTCAAATTTTCAACCAAAATCAGTAAAAATGTTCCAGAAAAACCTTCCCCACAAAAAGACAAATCTGGGCAACGGCTAGGGAGGGGCGGCCCCCTTAATTATACTAGGCGGCCCCCTTAAAATTAAGGGGACCGCCCCCCTATTTAAGGGGGCCGGCCACGCTCCAGTAGGCTCCAGCTGTCCAGATTTTTCTCCTATAAATACCAACCTTCCCCTGGATTTTTAGTCACCTTTTGCACCTCAAACTTTCTGTTTTAAATCTTGTCAATACTTTCAAAAATCCTTTGATCATATTCTCTTAAGCATTTGTTTCCAAGTGATCCAAGCTTTAACCATCCAAGTGCAAAAGAAGAATACTTCTATCAATCAAGATTAGAAGTATTACAACTTAGTATCATCTTGTTACTTAAGGTGTCAGTTTAACAAAGTTTGTAAATCATTCATTCATTTGTGTATAAGGTGTGTATAGTAGATTAGTGTTGTATGTAAGTAGTGAAGAAGTTGTGTAAGTAGTTGTGGTATAGAAGTTGTGAAGACATAGTATAGAAGTTGTGAAGACATAGTGTAGAAGTTGTGAAGCCGTAGCATAGAAGTCACAAAGCCGTAAGGTAGAGGTCGTGAAGTCCTAGTGTTGAAGCTGTGAAGCTGTAGCATAGAAGTCGTGAAGCCGTAAGGTAGAGGTCGTGAAGTCCTAGTGTTGAATCTGTGAAGCCGTAGCATAGAATTCGTGAAGCCGTAAGGTAGAGGTCGTGAAGTCCTAGTGTTGAAGTCGTGAAGCCGTAGCATAGAAGTTGTGAAGTGGTCGTGTTGAAGTTGTGAAGTCCTAGTCGTGAAGTCCTTGTGGTGAAGTCGTGAAGCCGTAGCATAGAAGTTGTGAAGCGGTCGTGTTGAAGTTGTGAAGTCCTAGTCGTGAAGTTCTAGAGTTCAAGTCGTGAAGACGTTGTGAATAAGTCGTGAAGAAGTTGTGTTGTGAAGTTGTGAGATTGGTTCTAGCTACCATTAGAACTCGACTTTTAGCTTTGTGTCGTTAAGCCGGTGTAAGCCAAAGTCGTGTAAGGTTTTCTCCGCCATAAGGGAGCTTATTGAAGTTGTGAAGAAAACTCTCGAGCTCGGTGCTCGGGGAGTGGAGTAGGGCAAGGAAGGTGTCCTTGTAGCCGAACCACTATAAATCTCTCGTGTCTCGGTTATATCTTTCCATCCCTTATTTATTTCTTTACTTGCATCGTTATTACTTTCATACACATAGGCTTATATAATTACTAGTATTACTTAGAGGTCAACTTCACATAAAGATCAATTTGAAAATCCATTCAAGAAACCAAAACTTTTACAATCAATTTAAAAGAATTCATATATAACTAATAACAAGGTTTAAGTTTTATTTTTCATAACAAACTTGAATCTAAGTTTATAAAAGTAAACAAAGGTTTTATAATAAATTAAAAAGACGTAAAACTATTCAACCCCCCTTCTAGTTTTTCACAGTTTACATGCTCTTTGAGCATGCACACTGTTATCGCTTCGGTTGCATGAACTTAGTGCTAGCGTAATAGACTATTTTTTTATATGACATTATATGCGTTGTAATGTTCATATACTAAATTCATGGTCCAAACTATCGATTTTACTGCTTATTTATAAACCTATGAACTCACCAGCTTTTTACTGACTTTTAGCATGTTTTTCTCAGGTGTTTAAGCAACTGATTATTGGCAAGGCGTGGCAAGGCGATTGTCATAAGCTATTTACCGAAGTGTTTTCAAACATTTTTATGACTTGTTTTTATAGGACCATTAAACTTTTGGGCTTATCTGTTAAATTTAAAACTCTGATGTAAACTTGATTTAATTCAACTAAATGTATTTTAACGGAGTATGTATTCCGTTCTTTATTACCTTGTGTTATGATTTCCAATTCAGTAGTACCCATGACCCGAATGCTTCCGCAATACCAGATTTTGGGGGTGTTACAAGCCGTCATACTGCTCGTATGTCTGTATATTCTGGATACCGTCTACGATTCTTAGATTTTTTTGATCCATCACCTCGGAGGAGGACCCGATCAGATTATGAGGGTACCTCTACTTCATCACCATCTCAGTCACCTATGTCATCTCCAGATCATTCCCCTCCCCGTCAGAGATTATGGAGGTCTACTCAGTCCCACTCGGATGAGGATGAGGATCCCGTGGAGGATCCAAAGCAGGTTCAGGTAGAGCCCACACCAGCAGTGCCAACACCCATTGAGCACGCTCCTGTTTGTGCGAGTGTTGACCGGGATAGGGAGGCACTGATGGATCTAGATCAGGTGATGATGCCACGGGATGGCAAGGGCATCATGGAGGATGCACAGGGGGTATTTGAGGTAGGGCAGAGTTCTAGGGCTGCCCAGATACAGGATTTGAGTGATACCCAGTGGATTGATATTACTTGTGATACCAGCACGGGTGTGCGTGCAGCTAGTCCGGAGTACACTCCATCATCTCCTTCATTTGTGCCACCTCTATCTCCGATACCTTCTTCGCTTCCATCACAAGTGGTTTATCCGCTTCTACCTGCCTCACCAGCAGAGCTCGAGGAACCCACTATCATGGACCAGGTATGGATTCAGCTGGCGAACCAGGCCAATTTACTTGATGTGCACTCAGATCAGATTGAGAGGTTAGAGCAGCGTGACCGCATTCAGAGTGTTGAGAGGAGGATTAGGACAGTTGACAAGGCTGCCTGTGTGTTATTTAAGGAGATGTATTCTTACAGACGTTTGATGATTGGCCTGAGAGCCAGATTAGATGCATTGGAGAGGTTACACGATAGTGAGCTCAGAGATTTGGACTTTAGGGCTATTGGTTTAGGTAGAGACCAGACCAGGATTCAGGAGATGTTGAGGAGAGCTAGAGGTACTGATCGTGCTCAGTGGCAGAGGATCATGACTGCAGATTATACGATCGGTGCTATGATGAGAGAGAACCAGGAGCTGAGACACCGTGTGGATCAGTTGGAGACTGCTATTGGAGGGATGACTGTAGCATTCGAGCAGTTACAACTTGAGCGTGACCGAGCCTAGAATAGTTTTAGGAGATGATGTATTCCATTAGACTGATGAGTTATCACTTATTAGTCCATCACTAACTATTAGCCTTGCTTGTAATTTTGTAAACCTCTATTCATTTCGATATATATATATATATATATATATATATAAGTGATGGCAGCTGAGAAGAGTCTGAAGCTAGAAACACTCAAAAGCCTTCAGGAAGAAACTGAGGAGTAATGGATCTGCTTCACATATCCTTGTATATATTTACTTCATATATCCCTGTATATATTTTAAAAACCAAAAAGAAAATAGAAAAATATAAAACCCATAAAAACCATAAAAATCAGAAAAAATAGAAAATGCCAAAAATAGTTTCTCTAGGCATGTCTTCTGTTTATCGATAACATTTACGGTCTTAGAAATGTCATTCAATAATGACAAGGGACTTTAAATGAAGCTCGAGCAGAAGTTAAAATGAATTGTTAAAACATTTGTTGATGGCTTGCTATTTCTTCAGATAGCAACCCGCATTTCAAAATGGGGAAAGCACGTCGCCAAAAAGACGGCTGTTCCTCCCACTGGGTGAAGTTCACCCGGGCATGGATTACTTTATATCTATGTTTCTTCAATTTGATGTACGTTTCAGTGCATCATATCTCGTATAAGAAGAGAAGTCTTCTTTACAACGCAAATACTTTACATCTATGATTCTTCAGGAAACTATTTGTGCTAAACTTGGTGGTACCATGATTTTTTTTTTTTTGGAAATCAATCAGACTTGAAGTTTTTCATAAAATTTGTCACTCAATCAATGACTACAACTCTTTAAATAGAAAACGGGTCATCGATTGAGGGGGAGAGTGATTTCAAAATTTTATACCATCAAAACACGCCACTTTGTATATAATAAGCAAGTGAATAAAATTGGTTGTTATGTGTCAGTGTATGAGCTTCATTCAAATATCTTTCAAACTCATCATACCTGACACTAACATTCTCCCTCATTGATTGAGGGGGAGCATTAGAATGTTCCATTATCAGAATACATATTAAACCTGACCACATTTTCTCCCATATTTTCTAAATTTATTTAAATCAATTGGAATCACAAATCTCAAAAGGTTTGAAATTTTTGATCGGGGGAGAGAATGTGATTTAAATATGAAAACTGATAAAATGTGATCTTTTGGACTCAAGTGTAGGCTCTCTCATATGTGTTAAACTCTTTCGTATATCGATGCACATATTGAGGGGGAGCGAATGATTTATGATGGCAATTGTGGAAGAATACCAAAGACTGACCATCTTATTTAAATGTACTGGAGTTATAAGGATGGTAAGTGTTGGATCAGTCCTAGATAGATCTTTGAGCCTTATGGAACCGGTAGAATGCTTATGTAATCATAAACAAACTATAAGAGAATCTCTAACAATAAACTTATGTTTACGCGGAATATAAACACAAGAGTTAAAGAAGAAATAACTAATAAACATTTGATCCTCTATGGATCTATATTAACTATTAAAATTGTTTTGGAAGTGTACAATGTTCATAGCCGTGAGTTTCTTTTATACTAACAGAAACCTTAATTTGGCATTCACAAGAAAACGTGTAAAAGAGATATGCAATATCTATTCCTAATATATCTCATGCATATCCTAACCTTCTGATCATACGGGTTGACTATTATTATTACCCGCAGAAACAATATTACCAGCAGTAACTATATACTACTAACAGCAGGAACCATACCGGTAGGAACTACATACCTGCCAGTAGGAACCATACTAACTACCAGCAGTAATGAAACTAAATACAATTTTAATAATTCCTAACAATCCTCCCCTAAACTTGAATTTGACTAGGTTAACTTCAAGTTTCTAGATAGATCTTTGACTTCCAAAGCATGAGGATTGAACTTTAGCAGCAACATTAGGTAACCAGCAGCAACATGGTTAGAACCAGCAGCAACAAGTAACCATCATTAAGACCAAGGATCCAGCAGCAACTCCTAAGTATCAGCAGCAACAGGAACCAGCGGCAACATGAGTAGATTTGATGAGCCTTTACCAAGTAGCTACTCACTCTTGGGGTAGCTAGTCCTTTGGTGGAATCATGGCATCACCCATGATTTTTGGCAAACCATCACAGCCATAAACGGATTTGAGATGTCTTTACCTGTAACCGTTTGCTCAGGACTAGCCAATTCTTTGGTTGAATATAACACCTTGGTGAATTGATTACCAGTTATGGATTTCCACAGCCTTTACCACAAGCCATACTCTTGTGGGCTAGCCAATTCTTTGGAACCCTAAAGGGTAACATCCATGGTGAATTGATGACCATTTCAACTCTCAGTAATGAAACATGGGTGAGTTGAATACCCTATAGTTTTGAGCAAACTATTACAGCTGTCAACGGATTTGAGAATCACACCAGAGCCTCATGGTGAGTCAACTCTTTCTTGTCTGTGATACATGGTGAGTTGATTACCATTTCTTGTGTGGTAATAAACCAACACTCAAACCCTGTAAACAGTTTACTCAAAACACTCAAACCCTGCATACAAGTTAGTAGACAAGTTATATATATATATATATATATATATATATATATATATTAAATTAACTCTAAAAGAAAGAAAAATATACAACAATACCATCAAGCAGCAGCAGCCCAAGTAGCACAAAGTTGAGACCTAATGAATCTAACCAACTCCTTAGCAGTGTTCAAGTCATTTCCAACTACATCCTTTGCAATCTCCAACTTATGTGTGAGCATCCTCTCCATCAGATAAACAAATTAGACCAGAGGCAAGAGAACTGGCAAATTGATCCCAACCTCCTGACTTGGGACTGAGACACTGAAGTAGGGTGTTGATGAGAAACCTTCATTGAAGAGAGAATCTGTTTTTCCAAAAGGTAAATGTGCCATCAGTTGGATAGCCAATTTCATCCATACCCTCAAGAATGGCTTTCTTGTTTAAATCAAACACCCCACCCTCATCATTTAATTGTACATGAGTCCGAACAGAGGACTCAGTGACCACATATTCCCTACCATCAATGATGGCCACAATCTCTTGGGGCCTACCCTCAAGAGATCTTACATTAGCCGTGGCCCAGAATTGCCTAACCAGAGAGGCATATACGATGGAAGGGGTATGAGTCAAAGCATACCTCAAAGAAGAACGGTTCAAGAAGTCAATTATTTGATGATACCCATCACTTCCCTTTGATTTGACCAAAAAGGCAACTTTGTTGTGATCTTGCTTGAAGTGTAATGCCGCCATTGGATGAATGAAGAGAGAAGAAATGGGTTTGATCGAAATCGAGAAGAAATAGCTATGTTGGGCGGATGAGAATGCAATTATGTAAATTTGAAATGTTACCCAATTAGCAACATAAATGGCAAAGATCTCGCGGAGAATCTTTGACCAAGTAAAATACGATTTTTACCCAAAATAAACCATGCTACCAGCAGAAACAATGGTCAACCAGCATAAACCCACCTCTTGTTTGACCGAGCAACTCCTCTATAGCATAATATCTAGTATGGTCAACTCTTCGTAAGTAGAAATATCTCCGATAATTACTCCTTTAACCAACCAATAAACAAAGTCATTAACTTCTCTGGGGTTAATCTTGAAGATTGAAAAAGGCCTATAAAAGAGGCTCTTAATCACACACCAAACACACCACACAAACTTCAAACCCTTAATATATAACACCCCCATTTTCGGAACGCAGCGGAATACAACATGGGGTGTTATCTATTAGTCACATAGTACAAGTCATAGGAAACATCAAAATAATTAAAGATGATTTTAAACAAAATTCACATTTGATATAATCAGAGTTTAACGAAGTTAGGTCCCAAAAGTTTTAACCAGGACAAGAGTCCAAAAGATAAATAATTTAAACACAACATAAGTTTTTGAGTTATTAAAAGCTCCATCAAGTGTGAAATAATACGTGTCCATTCATCCATGTCCTTGCACGCCCATCCAAGCATTAAACACTTACGAACCTGAGATAAAACATGCTAAAAAGTCAACACAAAGGTTGAGTGAATTCATAGAGTTTAATAAATAATAAGTTGAATACAAGCATTATTCATAATTTGACATGTAACGAATACAAGTCGGGAAATAAGATTATAGCATCGAGCTCATGACACCGAACCTTGACCTAGATTTAATAATGCCCCTCCAAAGGTAAGATTTGCCATTTACCTCAATTTCTCAATATTATGTGGCCGTTGATTGTGAGCGCTACTCACCCGGTCAGGCTTGTCAAGCCAAATATGCATATTCATAATAATAGCGTTTCCCACGGAATTAACGGTTCATGAAATTTGGGACTTATATGGCAAGGTTACTCAATAATTATAATCATGTAATCGGGTCAAGCATACCAAAGACTACTTGTATTCAGTTTGTAAAACTAGCATGTATCTCCTCCAATGGGTTTATAAACAGTTTAAGTGTTAAAGTGAGGCTATGAACACACCGAAATCAAAAGTGAATGATCAAGTGAAGAAATGAAGAAATAATCCGCAAGAACTCTACAAGCAACTTAGAATATATACGCGTGTCTTAGCTTTTATGAATAATGATACAATCATTATTATATGCTATATAAATTACGATCTCAATTATGTTTGGTACATAAAGTTTAAATAAACATCAAGATTTAGTTTGGTATATAAAAATGACTTACAAGTATAATTTTCACTTTTCTTACAAAGTTTCATGTTTTTAGTCCATTTTTATTCTTAAGTCTAAAATAAGTATTAGAGGTCCAATTTAAGTCTAAGGGTTCAATTTAGTCAAAGGGGTCAATTATTAGTCAAAAGGTTCAGATTATGACTAAAGGTCCAAATTATATTAGGTGGTTCAAAATATAACTTAAGGGTTCAAATTCATAAGTTACTAACCTTTTTTTGTAACTTTTAATTCAAAATCTGATGAAATTTTTATAACTTAACCACTTTCAAAAATTCATATCTTGCAAATCGTAAGTCGAAAAATTATGTTGTTTATGTCTTCGGAAAGGTATTCGACCATACTAACAATATTTGTGGGGCCCACTAATTTAGAAGTTTCATAACAGTAGTGAGTTTATTATTTTTCCCCTTACTACCCTTTTGTCCAGTTAATTACATTTTTATCCCTAATCAGAATAGTGTTTTCAGAATAAGTCCTTTTTAGTGTTTTCTTGTAATTTTTAACATGTACCAAGCATATTCAAGCATCAAGAACTTATATAACATACAAAATACATAAAATAACATGAATCTCAGTAGTGAAATGAATAGAAGAAATGAGTGTTGGTTCCTTACAAAAGATGGAGAACAAGGATTACAACAAGAAAACCAAGAAACCAAGAACACCAAAACCCCAATCTTCACCAAGAGAAACCCTTGCTTCCAAACCACCAAGAACACTTTAAAGACTCTTTGAAAACCTTGAAATCACAGCCATGGACACATCTTGAAAACCTTTTTAAAACACCTTTGAAGAACACTTGAAAATCAAGACTTTTGAAGAAGAAAATGATCAACAATGACTAGCATCCATGGACCTCCATTCTTGCATAATAGTTTAGCTAAAAATCACAAACATCAAGGGTGTTTTTGCTTGAATAAGCCACGACATTGAGAGAGAAAGAGCAGAAATTTGGAGATTTGCATGTATAAAAATGATGGTGGCTGAGTTTTGAGAAGTTATTTAACTTATGGAAGGGTGATAAGAACACTTGTCCACAATTTGGACATGTGTGGTAGTGAGTAGGTGTTAGAAACAAGGAGGGGGAAAGGTGAGTGCAAATTTTTAGTGTTAAAATTAGTATTGAGTGTAATATGTAGTGTAGGTTGCTCCCGGTAATTAAACGTAGGGTTTTTAAGACACGTAACGCAATACCGGGTAGTGTAAAAATATAAAAACTTCCAAAAATATTAAAATTTGTTTTCATAAAATATTTTAGTAATTTAGATTAGTGATGAGTCTATCGGAGGATTTAAATGTAGTTAGAACATATAAACGAAGGTTTAGAACGCGTAAGACGTAAAAGGTGCAAGGTTTACGTAAAAATAGAAAAAGTGAAAAGTGACTTTTAAAATAGGATTGTAAGGAACCAAAAGTGTATAAAAAGTGTAGACTGGACATAGTCTAGTGTCGGTTGAGTTAATTGTACGCGTCATGACGTACGCGGATAACTTCCGACGAAGTTAATTATAAAAAAAAATAGAATGGCTAGGTAATTAAAATAGAAAAATTAATGACATGAAATTACGAAATGTCGCAGTACGCACTCCTTAAGAGAGCGACGTCCCGGCGCTCAATTCGTCTTAATCGCTGCATGGTTTAATTATGAAGAGATGAAAATATAGACAAGTCATCGTTGAGGTTTCTAACGAAAGTTGAATGATCAAAAGCCAAAGCATCAGATTTGATCGATGAACAAGAGTGAATGGATTGAAGAATTTTAATAAATCCATAATTTTTTTTTTTTTTGGAAGCGGATAATAGTATATTACTATTAGCTTATCAAGCTCGCGACGGTCGATACCAAATCGGAAAAATCCACATAACAAATTACGAGTCGAGAGGAGTTCACAGCCCAAAGAATGATTCGTACGCACGCTATGGCGGATACACATAAGCCCAATCATTTATAATTCGTCACTTACATAAAGAGGCGTCCCAATCCATGTACGTAAGGGATTATAAACTTATGGTTCGGCGGTTTATAATTTTCTTACTCAAATGAAGAGGCGTCCCAATCCATTTCAATAAGATGATTATAAATCATCCTACTTATGTATTGCCAACACAAAACACAATAAAAACAACAACAAATGTTGTTCTTCAAAATCATAAGAAGTAATGAGAAAAAGAATGAGACGTTAATCAATCACGTTTCGAAGTTAAGTGTCAGAAGACAGCACGATCCGAGGTAACAATTTAAAGTCAAACTCCCACCAACTGGAAGAGTTCAAGACGATGGATTACGAAGCAATGTATACGCTACTTTATAATATGGTGACAAATTGGGTATAAGGTAATTGACAGAACGATTTGCAAGATGATAACAAGATAGTATATTCGGAACTCGTCCAAAATAGTTTATGTAGTAGCAGTATCTCAGTGATTTAGTTTATAAGATGGTGGTAAAGTATCTTGTAAAAGAATGACGAAATTTTTGATTGGATAATGACAGATAGTGTATAAAATTTTAGCGAAACGGTTTATAAAGTGATAGTAAAATAGTTTCACAAGGTAATGGCAAAATTTTTTGTAAGGTGTTTACAAAATAGTTTATATGTGATTAACAAAACAGTTTATAAGTTGATAGTAAGTCTGGTTATTAATTTATAAGGTATTAGTAAGAAAGTTCTAAAGAGCCTAGTAAATCCGTTTGAAATATAGTGAAAGGATAGTTTATAAAATAATAATAAAAATTTTTTACAAAACGATAGTGAAATAGCAAGTGCAATGGGCAGAAGTCATCGCAACATGTTGATGCAAAATAGTAGATAATTATGGGTTGAATAAGTCCCACTTCTTGGAGTAAAAATGTTATAAGATGATAAGTTAAAGTCGTGTTCAATTTAATTAATTTGTATCTAGGTGATGGGTTACGAGGTGATGTAGTGTTCCAAAAGTTTAGGACAATTATTCAAATTCATTTTCGGAGGTGGATAGTGAGATAATCAAGAGGAATCGATAGACCGAGTATATAAAGAATAAGAATCGGTAAAAGATTTATAAAGATAAGTAGACGAGAGTAAACAAAGTGTATATGAATAATCTTTATATACATAGTATCAATAGTGGTGCTTCGGAAAGTAAGCAGAAATGCTCAGAAAACATGAGTTCACGGGGAGTAAGACAATCAATAGAAATTGATAAACTGTAACATGTTTCGATGTTATATGAAATGATATTACATACGGTTATTAAAGAGTTTAGAGAAATGGAATAACTTATCCATTGTAATCACAAACAATGTCTGAGAAATAAGAGAGACCATTGTAATCACCTACAATGTCTGATGAATAAGGGAGACCATTGTAATCACAAACAATGTCTGAGAAATAAGAGAGACCATTGTAATCACATACAATGTCTGATATATAAGAAAGACCATTGTAATCACCTACAATGTCTGATGAATAAGGGAGACCATTGTAATCACAAACAATGTCTGATATATAAGAGAGACCATTGTAATCACCTACAATGTCTGATAAATAAGAGAGATCATTGTAATCACCTACAATGTCTGATAAATAAGAGAGATCATTGTAATTACCTACAATGTCTGATAAATAAGAGAGATCATTGTAATTACCTACAATGTCTGATAAATAAGAGAGATCATTGTAATCACCTACAATGTCTGATAAATAAGAGAGATCATTGTAATTACCTACAATGTCTGATAAATAAAAGAGATCATTGTAATCACCTACAATGTCTGATATAACTTGAAGATGTGTATAAATTTACGAATGGAAATTTACAATGCTCACGAATAGCATATAATACACCAAGGAAGTTTAGTGCACAAAAGCTTACATACATAAGAAGTGATACTTTCGTGGATTATCAGACAAGTTAAGAAATAATTATAGTGCTCCTATAATTATCCTTAGTATAATATAATAAAGATATATACTCAATGGAGTAATAGGAAATTTAGGAAGTAGGCGCGCATGGATATCGGACGAGATGATGGAACTCATAATTTTTGAAAAATGATTGGTTATAGTCTAGGCTTTTAAAAGAAAACGACCTAGTTCACTATAACTTGTGCTCTGGTACCAATCTATAACACCCCCATTTTCGGAACGCATCGGAATACAACATGGGGTGTTATCTATTAGTCACATAGTACAAGTCATAGGAAACATCAAAATAATTAAAGATGATTTTAAACAAAATTCACATTTGATATAATCAGAGTTTAACGAAGTTAGGTCCCAAAAGTTTTAACCCGGACAAGAGTCCAAAAGATAAATAATTTAAACACAACATAAGTTTTTGAGTTATTAAAAGTTCCATCAAGTGTGAAATAACACGTGTCCATCCATCCATGTCCTTGCACGCCCATCCAAGCATTAAACACTTACGAACCTGAGATAAAACATGCTAAAAAGTCAACACAAAGGTTGAGTGAATTCATAGAGTTTAATAAATAATAAGTTGAATACAAGCATTATTCATAATTTGACATGTAACGAATACAAGTCGGGAAATAAGATTATAGCATCGAGCTCATGACACCGAACCTTGACCTAGATTTAACAATGCCCCTCCAAAGGTAAGATTTGCCATTTGCCTCAATTTCTCAATATTATGTGGCCGTTGATTGTGAGCACCACTCACCCGGTCAGGCTTGTCAAGCCAAATATGCATATTCATAATAATAGCGTTTCCCACAGAATTAACGGTTCATGAAATTTGGGACTTATATGGCAAAGTTACTCAATAACTATAATCATGTAATCGGGTCAAGCATACCAAAGACTACTTGTATTCAGTTTGTAAAACTAGCATGTATCTCCCCCAATGGGTTTATAAACAGTTTAAAAGTTAAAGTGGGGCTATGAACTCACCGAAATCAAAAGTGAACGATCAAGTGAAGAAATGAAGAAATAATCCGCAAGAACTCTACAAGCAAACTAGAATATATACGCGTGTCTTAGCTTTTATGAATAATGATAAAATCATTATTATATGCTATATAAATTACGATCTCAATTATGCTTGGTACATAAAGTTTAAATAAACATCAAGATTTAGTTTGGTATATAAAAATGACTTACAAGTATAATTTTCACTTTTCTTACAAAGTTTCATGTTTTTAGTCCATTTTTATTCTTAAGTCTAAAATAAGTATTAGAGGTCCAATTTAAGTCTAAGGGTTCAATTTAGTCAAAGGGGTCAATTCTTAGTCAAAAGGTTCAGATTATGACAAAAGGTCCAAATTATATTAGGTGGTTCAAAATATAACTTAAGGGTTCAAATTCATAAGCTACTAACCTTTTTTTGTAACTTTTAATTCAAAATCTGATGAAATTTTTATAACTTAACCACTTTCAAAAATTCATATCTTGCAAATCGTAAGTCAAAAAATTATGTTGTTTATGTCTTCGGAAAGGTATTCGACCATACTAACAATATTTGTGGGGACCACTAATTTAGAAGTTTCATAACAGTAGTGAATTTATTATTTTTCCCCTTACTACCCAGTTCTGAAATTACTAATATCACAACAGTCCCACGAAAAATACAATATCTTGAGTTCTACAAGCCCGATTAATCTCATTCTTATGGCCAAGTTTAAGTTGAAATGCTATCTATAACTTTCATGCTTTGAGGAACAGGTGGTCATGTACAAAAAAAATGACTTATATAGGTTTCAAATCTGTTACTTAGAATATGACATGTTTCACGAAAACATTTTTAGTTTAATCATCGGGTGTCGTCACGGGAATCACCACACATGGAAATGACCACAAGACATAGATCTACAACAAAATATTTTTAGTTTAGGTCCATGGTCTACTCTTTCATCCAGTTAATTACGTTTTTACCCCTAATCAGAATAGTGTTTTCAGAATAAGTCCTTTTTAGTGTTTTCTTGTAATTTTTAACATGTACCAAGCATATTCAAGCATCAAGAACTTATATAACATACAAAATACATAAAATAACATGAATCTCAGTAGTGAAATGAATAGAAGAAATGAGTGTTGGTTCCTTACAAAAGATGGAGAACAAGGATTACAACAAGAAAACCAAGAAACCAAGAACACCAAAACCCCAATCTTCACCAAGAGAAACCCTTGCTTCCAAACCACCAAGAACACTTTAAAGACTCTTTGAAAACCTTGAAATCACAGCCATGGACACATCTTGAAAACCTTTTTAAAACACCTTTGAAGAACACTTGAAAATCAAGACTTTTGAAGAAGAAAATGATCAACAATGACTAGCATCCATGGACCTCCATTCTTGCATAATAGTTTAGCTAAAAATCACAAACATCAAGGGTGTTTTTGCTTGAATAAGTCACGACATTGAGAGAGAAAGAGCAGAAATTTGGAGATTTGCATGTATAAAAATGATGGTGGGTGAGTTTTGAGAAGTTATTTAACTTATGGAAGGGTGATAAGAACACTTGTCCACAATTTGGACATGTGTGGTAGTGAGTAGGCGTTAGAAACAAGGAGGGGGAAAGGTGAGTGCAGATTTTTAGTGTTAAAATTAGTATTGAGTGTAATATGTAGTGTAGGTTGCTCCCGGTAATTAAACGTAGGGTTTTTAAGACACGTAACGCAATACCGGGTAATGTAAAAATATAAAAACTTCCAAAAATATTAAAATTTGTTTTCATAAAATATTTTAGTAATTTAGATTAGTGATGAGTCTATCGGAGGATTTAAATGTAGTTAGAACATAAAAACGAAGGTTTAGAACGCGTAAGACGTAAAAGGTGCAAGGTTTACGTAAAAATAGAAAAAGTGAAAAGTGACTTTTAAAATAGGATTGTAAGGAACCAAAAGTGTATAAAAAGTGTAGACTGGACATAGTCTAGTGTCGGTTGAGTTAATTGTACGCGTTATGACGTACGCGGATAACTTTCGACGAAGTTAATTATAAAAAAAATAGAATGGCTAGGTAATTAAAATAGAAAAATTAATGACATGAAATTACGAAATGTCACATAATAACCCTCAATCATCAAAACAATGAGCGCTAAACCTGACATTGTTGAAATTTCATCCGATTCATCTTCTAAGTCATCATCAAGTGATGAATTGAAGAATTATTTTCCACCAAACTACTATAATCTGACCATTATGAACCCAAAACCAAAGGCAAAGGCTGAAGAAGCATCTTCTGATGGACTTCCAACTCCCCCACCCTATGTAGATGACACAAGCTCAGAGTATGAGCTCAAGTCAATGCCAAGCTATATGTCCTTCTATGAAGCTTCTTCTGATGAACAAGCAGCAGTGACTTCAAAGTCTGTGGTTGTGGCAAGCTCTGCTCAAGTGCCAACGCATTCCCACCCAAAACCAGGGAAAAGAGAACAGGTGCTTAGCCTTGCAAGCGGTCATGTGTGGGAGGACATTGGGAAAAGAGGGAAGCAGAGCATGCCTGACTACAAGGGAATGGGGAAGAGGCCCATAGGATAGTTGTTTTAGGTGTTGGGTTGTAGTCTTTTGATCCTTGATTGTAATGGAACTCTGCTTATGTAATGTTGCATCTATGAATGCACCACTTTATAATGAATAAACATTGATGTTCCTTGTTTACATGAGGTTGTTTACTGATTATGTGTGCTTGAATTCAATACCTGCAAAAGAGTTAGTAGACACAATATACAAAGTATACACAATTATACAAAATATACAACATTAAGCCTCCCCTTAGGCTTATGCCTCCCCTCAATCACAATAATCAGAGATTGATCATCCCAATATGAACCACCAAATAATTAAATCTAGGTCCATCAAAAGCTTTTGTCAACAAATCATCCACATTTTCATCTGTGTGTATTTTAAGCACTTGAATGAGATGTTTTTCATTAGCATCTCTTATAAAATGGTGCCTAATCTCAATGTGCTTTGTTCTTTGGTGAAAAACTGGGTTTTTAACAATGCAAATTGTGCTTTGGTTATCAATAAAGATTTTGGTGTTCATAAAATTGAACCCATAGTCTAACAACTAATTTTGTATCCAAAGTACCTGACCACAACAATTAGCAGCAGCAACATACTCTGCTTTAGTAGATGAGGTAGCCACAATGGTCTGCTTCTTGCATTGCCAAGAGATCAATCTCCTTCCCAGAAACTGACAACCCCCAGTAGTAGACTTCCTATCAAAGTTAGCACCAGCATAATCACTATCACTATAGGCTTCCAACACAAAAGGAGAATCTCTTGGGTGCCAAAGACCCAACTTAGGTTGTCCTTTTAGATACTTGAAGATTTTCTTGACTGCATTCAAGTTGGAAGTCAATGATGTAACTTGATGTCTTGAACAAGCACTAACTGCAAACATTATATCTGGTCTTGAAGCTGTCAAATACATAAGTGAACCTATCATTGATCTGTAGAGGTGAACATTAACAGCATCATCAGGTTCATTGTTGGATTTTGGCTTTGGAGCTTCATAAGGAGTTGTTGCAGTCCTCACACTTTCCAAATCATACTTCTTAAGTATGTCCTGCACATACTTATCTTGGCTGATAAAAATACCATCTGGCTTTTGTTTGACTTGTAAGCCCAGGAAGAATGTAAGCTCACCCATAGCACTCATCTGAAATTCACCCTTCATCAATTCTTCAAATTCCCTACACCAAGCCTCCTTTGTAGAACCAAAGATGATGTCATCCACATAGACCTGGACTAGGATAATATCTCTTGAGTTCTTCTTAGTGAAAAGTGTCTTGTCAATGGTACCTCTTCAGTATCCATGCTTTAACAGAAAAGTAGACAATCTTGCATACCATGCCCTTGGTGCTTGATGAAGTCCATAGAGTGCTTTCACCACCTTGTAGACCCATTTTGGATTCTGAGGGTCCTCAAATCCTTTGGGTTGAGTCACATAAACCTCTTCTTTAATCTTTCCATAGAGAAAAGCACTTTTTACATCCATCTGGTAGACCATAAATCCCATATATGAAGCAAAGGCTAAAAATAGCCTAATGGCCTCAACTTTTGCCACTGGAGCAAACACCTCATCATAATCAATACCCTCCTCTTGCCTGTGACCTTGAGCTACTAATCTTGCTTTATTCCTTATCACAATACCTCTAGCATCTCTCTTGTTCTTGCGAATCCATTTTGTCCCAATTACATTCTTTCCATCAGGTAAAGGCACAAGCTTCCATACATTTTGATTAAGAAATTGTTGCATTTCTTCTTGCATAGCCTCCACCCAAGCTGGATCTTCAAGAGCTTGTGATACACTGCTTGGTTCAACTTGTGAAAGAAAACAAGCAAAGAGACAATGTAGAAAGTCTGTGTGATTGTTCCTTTGCTGATTATGAACATAACTGACAAAGGCACTTTCACCGAACTTTGTTTGTATCACCTTATTTCTTGTCTGAACAACTGAAGTAGGATCACCAAGAATCAAGGATTGAGGATGAATGGTATTGATCCTCTTAGTAGCAACAGGATTGACTTCTATTGTGGGTGCTAGATTATTAACATCAGGACTAATGTCATCATCATATGAGGAGGAGGTAAAAATGCCAGTACTTGGATGATGATGAATATTTTCAAATTCAGTTCCTGAAGTTAGTGAGTTACCAAGATCTGTAGGTCTTGGATATCTTGTGAGAGGTTCAGGAAAGCCCAATGAATGATCAGAAGGAGTGGACAAAGGAGCAGCAGGAGTGGAGACACCAGCAGGAACATTAGAGCTACCAGCAGAATTGATAGTACCAGCAGTAACAGGAACACTACCAGCAGGAATCGAAGAACTACCAGCAGAATCCATATTCCTGCGGGCTTCAACTGCGGCTTGTCTTAAGAGCTCCTCTGTTTCTTTTGTGAATTCAAAACCAAACTTTTCAGCTGCTTCCTTGGCATCATGTTCTTGTCTTTGAAGCCTTGCAAGGTCTTCTGCAAAACTTGAATCACCTTCACCCATGCCAGGATTATCTTTAACTTCAGAACCTGCAAAGTGGTTAGAATGAAAAGAAGGAACAACAATGGTTTGTTCATCACACTCAGAGTCTAAATCATCATCTGGGGTACCTACATTGTTAGTTGGAGACTCCTGTGTACATGCAGATTGATTAGCTTTGAAACGAGTATATCCTAAAGTATCAGTTATATAGTCCAGGTCAAAATACCATTCATGACCTGCACCCTGAATGTTAGGTTTATCCTCAAGATATCTCAGGTTTAGTGTCTCTTCTATCTTTGTGATAGATAAGTTATAAACTCTATAAGCCTTGCTATGTGCAGAGTACCCAACTATAAATCCCTCATCAGCTTTCTCTTCAAATTTACCCAAATGGTCACTGGTGTTTAGAATAGTCACATGACATCCAAAAGGTTTAAAATGACTGATGGTGGGAACTTTCCCACACAAAAGTTCATGACCGGATCTACACACACTCCTTGTGTTAGATGTGATACTAAGAATTATACGTAGTCTAGCACGCGGAATTTACTAGCTAGCACTTAGAAGACTTTATGTATTTTTGTTTTGTATGATTTGAATGTAACAATGAATGAACACAGAATAATAAACTTCAACTTCAACGATTCAATATTATTGAAACAATAATACGAGTGATCTCCTATCACTAGGGTTTACAACCTTGAATCTCTATATTACGCCTATGTGTCTCTCTATATTTTAACCTAGGCAATCCTTTTATAGACCAAGGATTCCTTTACAAGATAACTATCAACTAAAATGTATAAGATATTCACAATATCTTTTCCATAATTATCTATTACATAAATCATAAACAGTACAAACTTCTTTACTCAGCAGTCCTAACTGCTTATGTCTTCAAAACTCTTAAGCGGTACTAACTTCCATCTTCAACAGTCTTAACTGCTATCTTCAACAGTTCTAACTGCTAAAGCTTAATTTCCTAACAATCCTCCCCTAAACTTATGATTTCTATCCAAATCACTAAGTTTCTTCAAATTAAACTTCTTCTTCTTAATGCTAAAAATTCTTTCAAACACCTATCAAGCAAATCTCTTAGATCTAGCTTTCACTTCTTCTACAAGGTTGAATATCTTTGTCACCAACATATCAGCCATCTCAGATTCTTCATTAGCTTCTAGCCTAACACATGTCATCATTGTCAAAACACCTGGTCTGAGTGGATAATCTTTTTCAACAAGCATATAGATCTCTATTCCATCCTTGGTAGACACTCTATGTACTCCACACGTTCCAAATAACTTCCAAGTGATATCCATGACTTGTGCTTGAAATCTCCATATTGACTCTCCACCATCTGGTTCATAAATTCTCTTTAGTTGAACCCATAATTCTTTATCTTTATCTTCAATAGGATCTTTATCTCTGAATTTCTCTTTCACTAAGCTCCATAGTTGATTAAGATCTTCTTTGTCAAAACCTTTGAGTAAATCTTCAAACAACTTGTACCTTTCAGAAATATTTCCAAGTCTGATTATCTTCCATCCTGTAACACCCCCGTTTTCGATATTCGCAGCGGAAATATAAGTTGGGGGGTTACTAAACAGTTCACAGTCATGATGATAAAAAACGATTCGAAAATGAGACGTTTTAGATAAAATTTGTTATCATTCATTTATATCAGAGTTGCAATATGCAGGTCCCAGCAGGAGGTTCCGAAATACATTAATAAAATATGCTATTTATTGAATGATAACATAGACAGTCCATAGCCAATCCCGTGCCGAGCCATGCTTTCCATAACCTAAGAATACATACTAAAATGTCAACACGAAGGTTGAGTGAATTCATAAAGTTTCGTAAATGAAAATGTTTCATTTATTCAGAAATATGTTGGTTCCAGTTATTCAGAAATAAGCCAGTTTCTGTTTTCAAAAATACGTTGTTCAATGGTTTAGAAATACGTTTGTCCAGTTATTCAGAAATATGTCGTTCAGTTCAGTTGGAAATCATTTAAACACAAGATTAAATATAATAATTGCCACACACACAATCATTATCAGGGAAAGATGTATTTTATTGCACTAAGTCTCATGAATCGCAAAACATTAACAGAACATCAACAGTCATGAGCTAATGATGTAATAATTACCCCATAATTAAATGTAGGTAACCTTGCCCCCGGGTAGGAGATAGTCATATCTCTTTATTCATCTCAAATATAATACTTTGGGTTACGTTACGGTAACGCAAAGGGGTTGTCAGCCCAATAGATCTATCCACAATATTCGCGCTCACCCTAAGTCGTGGGTGATTAGAGGTTCATGATGGGAGGACTTATATTTCAGGTTAACTTAGCTTAAGGCAATAAAATAAGAATAACGTTGGGATAATACTTGTGTTTAATTCGGGAAAAAGTCCATTAGTGATTCATAAATCATATAAAGCAAACCATGTTTGTAAATGTTATGAGCATGTATCTCCCCCAAAAATAATTCAAAACATGTAAAAGTAGGGGTTATGAACTCACCTTAGCAATCTGGATGGAAAACAAATGAAAGAAAGTTGATAAACGTCTCCGGACAACGAACCTGGGTTGTTATGCCAATATTTAGTAATCATTTCTAATGATTATAGTTTATTTCATTTCGTTCTATTGTTTGGTTCTTTCGTTCTTATGTTCGTTTGTTAGTTCATAGGTTCGTCAATAAATGTATTACGTTAATATTGAGTCGGAAAAAAAAAATAGAAATGGATGAAAATATTGGTTAGGAAAAGTTACGCTTTAATCCCTAAGGTTTGGTCAATTGACAGTTCACACCCTGGACTTTTGGAAAATGACAGTTTCTACCCTTAAGTTTCAAAAATGACAATTTCTACCCTGTTCATTTGTTATTGTCAAAAATAACCTTTGATAATGTTTATTTACAAAATCTGCCCTAAAAACTTTAAAATATCTCATATGAAAATCATGACTTGGCTAGAGTTTTGGACACAAATAACTTAACGAAAACGGAATCATTTAATGTGCTTTCTGATCCTATGAAAAGTTTGTCAGGTCAACCCTGAACACACCAAGTTTCGCTATTTATAAAGTTCGTTTGATGGTTGAATGATATTTCAAAAGTCGGGCGAGTGAGATGAAAATGAGACAAGGTTTTAAAAAAAAGAAAATTTGGAAAACATGGTTTATGAACTAGCGATGGGCCATATTGGAACTCGAATAACTTTTAACTCGTTGGGTGGTTTTTCAAAATTCTTCCTTCTAAAAAGACTTAGCTAGGTCATCTCTAATATTCCAAAATATGAGAATTTCTAGAGAAGGTTTAAGGGCCGAATAAAGGGTGCAAAGTAGGGCAGTTGGGTCGACAAACTGGGAAAACAAATAAACTGAAATACTTGGTTTTTATTTTAGCGATATGATGAAGATTTTAAGACTCAATATCTTTTAGCTCGGTTGATTATTTTCTTTGATTCTTCTTCCTAAATTAAGGTAGCTGGGTGGTCTATATTTACGCCAAAAATCAGTTTTTATCATGGTCTCTAGGTAGTCGATTTGTAGGTCACAAGTTGGGCTATTGGTCGAGTAAAAATAGAAAATAAGTAACTGGTAATTGGATTTCCAGTTTTAGCGACTTAGACAAGATTTGGGAACTCGATATCTTTTTGAATACTAAACCATTTTCATTGATTCTTGTTTCTAATTAAAGCTAGCTGGGTGAACTTCTTATATACCGAAAACCAGAATTTTTAAGGGTCATTTGGGGATTGGTTTCTGGGTCAAAAGTTGGGTGTTGGGGGTGATTTGGACTCGATATAAACACAGGAATTAGACCCGGTTAGGTTTTAGGGTTTTTAAACATTATTAACTTAGTTTCGATGCATGATATGATTATGTTTGTGATATTCTAACATGTTTTACTCACTATTGATTTGTTTAAACAAATATTCGAAAACCTAGGGTGCGTTAGGGTTCTGATCGATCAGACAACAAAAGAAACAAAATATACTTTGTTTTTGATTAAGTTTTATTACTATTTGATACTTAATGATATTTTTAGAAATATAGGTAAAGTAAATAACTAAATTTGAAAGAGTTTGAAATACTTACTTAGGGTTAGTGAGCGATCAGGGTTTAGGGAATGAATGAAATGATGCCTTGAACTCGTTAGCTCCCCCTCTCTTCTGAACTTTTTAGGCTTGTGTTGAGAGTTTTGATCAGTGGTGTGTGGGTGAGGGTTGTGTTTTAATGTTGGTGAAATGAGAGTGAAATTATGGATGCTATTTATAGAATGAGGAATTAGGGTTTTGTGGGAAAGGGATAAGGAGACAAGGTATGCATACAAGGGCTGACAGAAATAGGTGAAGGGTGCCACTTGGATAGGAGGAGGGGGAAGATAGAAGGGAGATGATGTGGCCGGTTATTAGCCTTGGCATGCAACTACCAATAAGAAGGCTTCTTGAAGGGGAGGGTGTACACATGGAAGGCTTTGTTGAAGTGAATAGGGAAGTTTGTCCATGGCCAAGTTCATTGTATGTAGTGAAGGTAAAACTTAGTTATGGTTTTAGTTGGGTTCGAACAGATTTTCAGGAAGGAGTCGAATGGGGCTTTAGGTGGTGGTATAATAGGCATTGGTGGGTTGTAACCTAGGGTTTGAAGACCTAACTAAATTGGATTAAGTGCTTTGTTATTTAGAAAAATATTTATGGTCTTTTATATGTTTATATGAATCGAATTATTTAAGAAATGAAAGGAAATTATATTGAGCTTAAGAAGATTGTAAAACATGCTTAATATGGTTGTACTATAATTTAGGATGTGTGAAAAATATTGTTTTAATAGTTTAATAGTTTATAAAAATTATTTGTAAGGTTTATTATGTTTATAAGTAAATAAATAGAATTTATAGTTTTTGTGCATTAGGCACTTGTACTTTATGTTAAAAGACCTGTAAAAATAATTAAGGAGTTAAGGAAAAATAATTTATAAAAGTTATGCATGAATGGTTTGTAACTTGTGCTTTAAAAATACTATAAATAGGATTTTTATAAAGATTTTGTAAATAAATGATTTTATGCATAAATGACTTGTACTCTAGCTTAAATAATTTGTAAACTTAATATTTTGTAAAAATATTGTATAAATAAATTAGGGTTTGTGAAATGAATACATAAAATCATGATTTTATGAAATTAGGGTTTTATCGGGAGCTGAAATAGATGTAGGGCTTCTGGTGCTTTAATAACTTGTACATTAACTCCGATGAGTTATATTTTTATGTTCTGAGATTTAGTTGTTCATATTTGGTGTTGTGATGATTTTAGGGTTTCATAGAAACTCTATTCAAATAATGAATGTTTTGTTTGTTAAGGATTTATCATAAAATGGTAAATGGTATATTGTAATGTTTTCATATCGTTATGTTTATGAAATAAACATTAGGTTTGTCAGGCAGGTCTTGTGGGAGCGCGTTTATCAATGATGTGATCTACGTCACATAAGATAGGAGATACATTCAAATAAAAAAAATTACCCGTGAAAAAAGGATAATAATTCTGTAAAGTAAATGGGAAATTTTACGAGTGGTTACACATCCTTTCATCCTTCCATCAATAAACACTTCCCAGTCAATGATTGGATGTTTTACTTTTAAAGGTTTGATATAAGAATATTCTGGAACAATCATCATCATACTTCTGATCTTCTCATTTGTTAACCCTTCTTCTTCAGACTTTTGTTTCTTTGCAACTTCTGATTCCATAGTTTCTGATTCTCTCTTCTTACCTGTTTTGAAACCTCTTCTTGGAGTGTTCAGAATAGCATAAGTTTCATAGAATTCCCTTTCAATTATGGCATAAGATTTTCCCTTGAAGTCATTCATAATGTAACTTGCTGAGTTCTTCAAATAATGCTTCATAGACTCAACTTGTTCCTTCTTTGTTGGCAACTTTATCTTGTATCCTGACTTCTGCCTTTCTCTTATCCTTTGAATTAGATCTTCCCATGTTGCAACTCCATTCTTTTTTAGTATGAATTCTTTAAGCTCCTCTGTCTTTTTTTCTTCATTCAACTGTTTGTCTTTGAGAACCATTAAAGCTTGAGCTCTTACAATCACATCAGAATCCAACAAATATTGTAGCTGTTCATTGAACTCCTCTTGATTTACTTCTTTTGATCTTGTTCTTTCCATAAATTCAGCTATGTTTCGTACTTCATCAGCAGCCATTTTTCTTGCAAATTGTTCATCTTGAGCAATCTGAGCTTGTTTAGCTTCTTCATTAGCCAAATCTTCTTCTATCATTTGCCTTGCAACTTCTGCATCATGATCTATCTGATCTTGAGTTTTTGGTTTCAATCTCTTAAGCCTTTCAAGTTCTTGAGCAGCAGCAACTTCTTCAGATGTCATTGGCTTCTTCCCTTTATCTGCTCTTCTACTTTCATAAACTGGCTCAGCAGAAGTTTCACCAGTTGAAACTGCTTGATGCTCTGTCTCAGCAGTTTGAACTATTTCACGCTCTGTCTCAGCAGTCTGAACTGCTTCAACATTTGGAACTGCTTGATGTGTCTCAGCTGCTTCTTGAACATATCCAGAGCCTGAACCAATATCTGTAACATGACCAAAACCTTCATCTTGTTCTGAGCCTTTATCATGCCTCCCCTGAGAACCTGATCTATCCTTGTCTTTACCAAATTTCCTCCCCTGTTTGGAAGAATTTTCATCATCCCTTTCTGAACCATCTGAATCATCATTAGAAGAATCATCATCCAATATCACTTTTGCCCTTTTCTTCTTTAACTGATCTTCAAGCTTCTTCACCCTTTTAGTTAGCTTGGTGTAGACTTTGGAAAACATTGCTTTATGAGATTTCAGCTCCTCATTGCTCTTCTTAAGCTCCTCCTCCAAGGTCTTTACTCTGTCAACTAACTTGGTACATATTTCCATCAATTCAGTTTGTGAAGAGCTACCCTCATCACTTCTAGCTGTGTTACCTGCTAGGAGAGGTGAATCTTTGGGCAAGGATCTAGTCACAACCCTAGTTAGACTAGGTTTAGACCTTCTCCTATAAGTGATGGGTGGTGGTTGGATTGTTTCAAGTTCTTGAGTGGATGTGTAATGGGGATCAATTAAAACTGCTGAACCTTCACCCAACTCAGTTTGAAGCATTTGAGGAAACAATGGAACTGGTTCCCCTTGAAAAAGCCTACTAGCCATAGCCATATTTTGAAAAACCTTTGATTGAAGGCTAGGCGTAGCAAAAGTTTCTGTTGGTTTTGTAAGCAAATTTTTCTTTTTATTCAAAAGAGTTTGAACAAATCTTGGATACATTAGAAACTTTGTTTTACTGTCAACATTTGATGCCATACCCTCAAAAATAAATTTTGAAAAGTTAAAAACTCTGTTTGTAGACAAGCAAATGAGAGCAATAGCAATATTGCTACTGAACTGCTCCCAAGCAGTCTTTTTAGGACTTAAACAACATAAAAGAGTATGTATCAAAAATCTCCATTGAGGTGAGAAACATCCTTTTTGAAAAGTTAATTTGTTTTCAGATGTATCATACCCCATTTTTGTAAGTTCTTCCCAAATTTCAGTATTTAGCATAGTGTGGATACCATCTGAGTCATTTAATTTAAGATGTCTCCTAATTATAGACTCGGTAACAACAAACTTAATACCATCTACCTCAGTATGAATTTCTATGTCTCCGTCATCACTTGTCAAGACAGATGAATTCTGCCAGAACTGTATGATGTGCGAGACAAAAAGAGTAGGAGAAATAGTTAGAGCATACCTTATGTGAGAGTGGTTGAGAAAGTCCACAATCTCATAAAACTTTGGCCCATCTCCTTGCTCTGTTTTCTCTAAAAACGCAACCTGGTTGTGACGCTTAACAAATTCCAATCCAGCCATTCTTAATGATGAAAAATGAAAGATTATAGCAATACAATGATCTTGTAAATTGGAATTGAGGTTTTATGTAGTCGCTTGGGGTTTATAGGTACTGTTTAGGGTTTTGCAAAATATGCGTATGAGATAAATTATCTTTAGAAAGAGAATAAATAATTTTATGGTAAAACGATAATTATCGTCTATAAAAATCCCTATAAGTATCTTAAGAATAACGGATTTACCCCAACGGCTAGAAAATTAATTACTGACAGATTTTTACAACGGCTAGTTGAGCCGTCCTAACGTTGTACTAACCGTACCAACTGTTGGAAAAATTTTGTTGAGCCATACGAACTTTTGAAATAAATTTTAAAATACCATGGCTCAAACATAGTTTTTAGCAAACTATCAGCTATCAACGGATTTGATATGTCTTTACCAATAGCCGTTTGCTTTGGACTAGCCAACTCTTCACACTTAGATATGGTGAGCTGATAACCATACAATTTTTGGTAAATTGTCAACCATCAACGGATTTGATTAGTCTTTACCATAAACCGTTTGCTCTGGACTAGTTGGTTCTTATGTGGATAAGACATGGTGAACCAATTACCATTTGTTGTATGCAAAGATCACATACTAATCTCCAGAACACCATTTAGTCCAAAACATCAAGCATTCAAAATCCCTTGGTGTTTTCTCTCCAATCCTGCAATTGTTAGTCCAAAAACAAAGAAACAAGATACAAGCATATGACTAACAATGCATATAACAAGAAAAATTAATTTCCTTGTGGAACCCAAGCCAAAACAGACTTAGGCTTTCCTCTAGCATCAACATAATTCATTCTTTTCAAAACATTCTTAGCACCATTGGGTTTAATTGGTCTCCATACCCAACATGCTGATGCATTCACTCCAGTACCCATATTTCCCTTAGCAGTGTTTTTATTCACACCAGTACCAATTACCCTGCTAGCAGTTGGAACTGCTGGCTTGGTAGTTGTTACCTTAGGTTTCCAAACTTGATTTTTTACAACTGCTTTCTCATAAAAAGTTCTTTTACCAGTTTTGTATGATGGTTTAAAAACAGTTATTGCATTTTGAACTGGTGGCCTTGGGTGAATTGTTCTCATAGGTCTGACAGTCTGAACTGCTGGTCTAGCAGTTTGAACTGCTTTGGGTCCAGACCTTAAAAGAACTGATCTAGGTATCATTTATCATTCCTAAGAAAAGATTGAGGTCTTGCTATGCTCAACCTATGATTTGTATATCCAGATACCCATTTATCACAATAATCTGCAAGATGGTCAAAGCTACCACAAGAGTAACAAGCTTTCCTATAGCAGACAAAATCCTCCCCTAATTGGTGAGATTTGAGGTCATTCCAATTCCTTTGGTTACCTCTTGGCTTTTTTGTGGTTCTATACATTTCTGCATACCTAACTGTTGGTCTAAAAGGTTTGGGATTTATTCTAGGCCTAACAGTCTCAGGTTTAACCATCTTTGGAACTTTTGGTTCCTCCACTTTAGAACTAACAGGCTTAACCATAGTCTGATCATCCTCATCATCAGAAGTCCATTCCTTAATGGTTGGAGCATCTGAGTCCTTAGCTGAGGACCTATCAGAAGACACCTTTGCCTCAGATAGTGATTTATCACTTGCACTTTCATACACAGGTTTATCAACTACATCCTTCTTGGGTTGAGGACCATAGTTAAGCACAGGTAATTGAAATTCAGGGAGTCCTGTGTGTTCTAAGTCTATGCCTGGGGGTGTTGGAATTCCTCTATAGGGAGGTAGAACAGACTTATATCCTAGGCCTGACTTAGCTTTATTAAGGATCTGACTCTCAATTATCTTTTGAACACCATTTGATGTGTATTCTAGTGTGTCTACACTCATCTGAATGTTCTCCTTAGCTTTCTTAACCTGTTCTAGCTCATGTTTTAACATAGTAATCTCATTCTCTCTAAACATTAAGTCTCTCTTAACAATAATCATATCATCAGAAAACTTAGACTCATTACTTTTATAATGAACAATTTGTTCTTCTAACACAACTAAAGCTCTCTTATGATTTGCTAAGCTAAAAGCAGTTTCAACTAGCTCTTTTCTCTGATTCTCATATCTTGTCTTAAGTGTTTCTAGATCTTTTAAAGCTTCACAAGATTTAGAACATTTTGAAACTTGTACCTCAGAATCTGAGAATGCCATGAGAGCAACCTCTGTAGATGCTTCTGCTTCCTCCTCTGCAATGTAGCTCCAGTCAAATCCTAAGCCATCAATGGCAACCATGGCTTTCGAGCTTGAATCAGTAACCTCCACAACCCTTGACTTGTTTCCATATGCTCTGCTCTTTCCATCATGTTGGCTTGGCAATCTGCATTCCCTTGAATAATGACCTTTCTTGTGGCAGTTCAAACACTCAATCTTAGACTTGTCATACCCTGCAACATCATTACTGTTTATGACAATCTTCTTGCCAGTCTTCTTCAAGAATCTCCTAGCTCTCAAACTGAGAAGAGAGAGCTGCCACTTGATATCCATTTCTTCAATATCATCTTCATCAATCTCTTGAAGATCTGAATGAGTCAACATACTTCCATTGTACTGAGTAGTCAAGAAAGCACAATAAGTATCATCATTCAAAAGTCCACTAGTATTGCTTGAGGTGCTAGCAGTACCAAGGTTTGCACTAGCAGTACCAACTGCTCTAGCAACTTGCACTTCTTCATCTGGACTTGAGGAACTGGGAGTTGATACAAAGGCCAAATTCCCTGAGCTTGAGCTTGAGCTTGATCCAGCAGACTTCTTAATATCATGTTCAACTATCTTGAAGTTGCTATAGAGATCCATTAAGCTCATGGAATCTATATCAGGCTTGTTTTTCCATACAACCACATGCATAGCCCATTCAGCTGGTAGACTCCTCAGAAATTTGGAGTTGAGATCTTCCTGAGGCATCTCAATTCCTAGAACAGCCAATTGACTCACCAACTTTTGAAGCCTATTGAACATATGATCCAACGACTCATTGCTTGTTGCTGTAAAGTTCTCAAACTGATGCTTGAAAAGGGTTGATCCGTCGCGAACGCACTATTAAATAAATGCAGACAACGGATACGTGTGAATAATTACAAATTACCCCTTTGTGAAAAAGGATACTTGCAAAAACTCACGTTCGTGTGTAGTGTGAAGACAGGTAAGTAATTACCCGAATCGTTTCCCAACGAGGTGTGAATGGGCAAACTGTGAAAAGCTTTGGATTAAAGTGACAGACGATTTAGATATGAGATTTTGCTTTTTAATAATTCTAAATAACAGATGATAAACAAATATGCACAAGAAAATTAAACGCGAATAAAAATAAACTAAAACGCGTAACGGGAAAGCTAAAATGGGACAAAAACTGAAATATATGAAATTTAAAACCTAAAAATGTAAAATTACTTAAAACTTATTTAAAAACTAAAATTATATTTTTTTACACTTTTTATTTAATTATTATTAATTATTTATTTATTTAATTACTTATTAAACTATTTAAATTTATAAAAAATACTAAATGAACAAAGAAAATTCTAAAATTTTTTCTAAAAATATTCTAAGATGAAAAGAAGCTAAGAAAATTATAAAAATGAAAATTACTTAATTAAAATTTAAAAAGATAAATTCTATTAAATAGAAGCTATCACTATTTTTCTATTTTTGGTTTTCTTAAGGTCTAAAAATGTGATTATATTTTTCCTGGATTAAAAATGACAAAAGAAAATTATGAAAATTAGATTTGTATTTTTCTGATTATTATTTTATTTATTATGATTTAATTACTAATAGAAATTAATTAAAAAGATTAAAAATATTAAATGACTTAGGAAAAATCTGAAAAATTCAGGATAAGTCTAAATTAATATTTAAAAGCCATGAAAAATAAAAGCAGAAGTTATCTAAGCCTAATAAGTTGATTTGGGCAGATAAGCAGTTTGCTAATAAGCCAAAAATAAGCTAAAAAGCTAGAAAAGATACCAAAAGCTTAGGACAGGTTAAAACAACTATAATAAGTATAAAACAACTGATAAACACAAATAAGCTTGAGAAATAAGCAAGATAAGCACATATGCAGATGAGCAGTTGTACTAATTATTGAAGAAAAATCAGGAAAAGGACCAACTTACAGAGCAAAAATAAGCAGTTAATTAAGCAGAAAAATGAAATATTATGGGGGCAAAAGATTCTCTATACTACTGGCTATACAAAACACCAAAAAGCCCTATGTCAAACTGATCAATTGAAGTCCAATTGATCACTAGATCAGGTAGTGAAACTTGCCAGGCTGCTATGGTGGATCAGTTCTGTGCAGACTTGTGTGCATAAAGCACCAAGGTCTGAGCCTTTGAGAACTCACTAAATGGACTGTAATGAACTTAGAAAATACCAAAGTAGAGGACCAAATAAGCTTCTAGCTTATTATGCCTTATATGAGCTTACTGTGGTCTGAAATGAACAAGGGCAATGTAAAACTTGGCTTTCTACCTATAGGGCTTATAAGGACTAAGAAGTAGCTTATTATGACTTGTTTGAGCTGGTTCAAAGTTGGACAAAAGGCAAATGCACAGTAACTATGGTTTTTACCCGTTTGACTTCTCAAACCAAACACCCCTTTAAGGTGTGTCTGTTTTGGTTTTGAACTGAAAAAGGTTAAATTAAGCTAAGATATTGAACACTTATTGATCACTAACTTATATTAACTATATTTAACAACTTTCAAAACATAAATAAGCAGTAAAATAAGTTATGCTATTATTAGTTATTTTTGGCTTTTATGAGTTTTTTAAGCAAAATAAAGACAAGAGCTTTTTAAGACTGAAAAAATAGATTAAATGCAATCATAAACTAATAATAAGCATATAACTAAAGCAATAAGCTATTAATAAGCAGTAATACAGTAATATGAAAATTAATGCAAAAACTTGAAAAATGGCTTACAACTGATGAGCTTATGGAAAGATGAACAAGGACTAGAAACCACTCCTAGCTTGTTGTCAACAAGCTAGAAACCAGAAAAGCCATCCAGATTAGCTTCTACCCCCAGAACAACTTATTATGAGCTTATGTTGACTCCATTTGACTTTTTGGAGTTCTTGTAATTGAGACTGATTTAATGGATTACAAACTTATCAAAAGCTTAAATAAGCTTATGTAAGCTTATTGTAACAGAAAAGGAGCTTGTTTCACTGATAACTAACTTAATTCGAATTCTCAGTAACCTCAGAAACTTGAAAACATGGAATTAGCTTGAACTAACTTAAATTACACAAACATTGATGATAACAGATTGAAAGTAACTTGTATTGATAATTAAAACATTACATGAAACATGAAAATGACAATAATTTAAATCTACACTACGAAGGTCTAAAAACAGTGACATCTTCTTCTCAGTGTCTTTATTTCTTTATATAGATGCCTCAGAAGCTTCCCTCATCCATACCGAACAAATCCCACCATTAAAATAGTTGTAATTCAATCTTGGTCGTTGAAGTCAATTTTGGCGAGAAATGGTGCATGTGTGTTTTTAACTTCTACTGAGCACGTGGAAGGGTAAACTTGTGGAGGACTCTCATTGGAGGAGGGGGAAGGTGATGGGATAAAGATTGATGGTGGTATTGCAGGGAAATATAGTGGGTTGAGGGGTGGTATTGGCGGCAAGTTAGGGAAGAAGACGGGTCAAACATAAGTTTGACCTTGATATTTAGTTAGGGTTAGTGGGCCGGGTCAAAGGTTTAGGAAGTGGGTTGGGTTTATAAAAAATGTGGGTTGGGTTGTGGTTTTATTTATTTTTGGGTTTTGGGTAATAGTTTAGGATCCGGTTTGGTTTATAGCTTTCTAAGCCCAAGGACCAAAGGTGTATTTTCTGAATTTATGAAGGGTTGAACCTGCAATATTTCCAAAGTTATACAAAGGACCAATTCTGCCATAGATGAATAGAACAAGGGTTACATTTGATAATTTTCCAATTTTTAAAACCCAGGGACTATTTTTGACATTTTTCAAACTTGGGGGACCAAAGTTGTAATTTTGCAAACTTGAACCTTAAAGGACTAATCTTGACAACTTATGAATCCCCAAGGACCTTTGATGATATTTAACATGTTTTGAATAACCAGGGACTAGTTCTGCCAATTTGTGAAACTTCAGGGACTGAAAATGACAATTATGCAAACTTTGTTTGTTTTTCACTTGTTTTCACTCCTTTTGCACCTGAATCATATAAAAACACATTTTATGATATTTTCTGTATTATTTGACTTTTCAAAGTGTTTTTGGCTGTTTATGTGGGTTTAAACAAGGTAAATATATGTGTATTTAGACACATATCAAATCCCCCACACTAAACTATTGCTAGTCCCTAGCAATCTTTTATGAAAATTTAATGGATTTTATCTCTTTACCAAAAGCCATTACTTCTGGAGTAGCCAATGTTTTAGTATGTGATACTTTGGTACAATGATAACCAAATGATTTTGAGCAAATCATCAGCTGTCAACGGGTTTGATTTGTCTTTACCAGAAGCCGTTTGCTTCTGGACTAGCCAACTCTTAGATAAAATACAGTTATTATCTTTGGTGAGCTGATTACCAATCATGGTTTTCCACTGCCTTTACCACAAGCCATAACCTTGCGGGCTAGCCAACTCTTTACTTATAAAGATATGGGGAGTTGAATACCATACAATTTTCGGCAAATTGCAAGCCATAAATGGATTTGATATATCTTTACCAAGAGCCTTTTGCTCCTGGATAAGCCAATCCTTATGTGGGTTAGACAAGGCGGACTGATAACCATTTATTGCTTTCTAAGTGAGAAAAAATTTTAAAATTTTGGCTAAAATGGGGGTACTAGATGGTACATTTGATCAAATTCGCTAGAATTCCCCCCCACACTTAGAACTGAATATTGCCCTCAATATTCAAAGTACCGGCTGTTAAACCAACACTTAGAACGTGAAAAGGAAATACTAATAGCCATTATTTTATATACATACACACACTTTTTTTTTTTTTTTTTACTGTACATATATACAACATGTGGGGCATCTCCCCCACACTTGGGTGAGACATGGGTGAAAACCCATATTTTGCTACTGTTTTTATTAACCGAGTCGCTAGCTTGACTCGACCCCGAATTCATTGGTTCATGGGGAAGTAAGTGGAAGAAACCATCTCCATCGGACTTTTATTCAAAATGTTTGGATAAACACTGAAGTACTTGAAAGTTCCACTCCGATGAGATATATACAGAGACCCAGCTTACAAATGATAAATGAAAATGCCGGGGTCAAAGATAGTGTCTTCATTCCCTAAGGAGTGAAGAACAGGAGAAGTCACCGTGTAGGTGAAGAAAAGAAAGAAAGTCATGATAAAAATCATGACTAATTCATCCTCATCAGAAGGAGAATTCATGATTTCTGGATCATGAATCTCATCATTTAAGCTCATTTGATCAAGACATATTCTGGGTGGGAGGGACGGGATTTTGATAACAAGCAAATTCTCAGTGTTGAGAATATTTCCCTCCGGGACATAAAGATTTTCTTTGTCAAGATCAAAGTAAAAGTTATCATACTCTGGCGGAGATATGATATGAGTGAGTTCACTGGAGAACGCCTCAAAGGTGAATGAATCATATTCGGATTTGATGTAAGTGAGTTCGTCAGCGAACTCCTCAAATGTAAATGATTCATAATCGGGGAGAGAATTATGAGAATGAGAAGTGGTGTTGCCACTAATTTTCTCTCCCATCTGATCAAAACAGAAGGCTTCCATTTCCGGAATAGAATCATCGGAAAAAAGGTCACTATCCTTAATGGGGATAGGAGATGAAATGGATTTTTCATTGAAAGCCTCGATTTTAGAAACGAGAAGACTGACATTCAATAATGTTGCTCGAAGAGCTTCATCTTTGATTTCAGTGTCAAGTGCTTCATCATTCTCTTCTTCTAAGCTGACTGGCTCAGAAGGTAATTCCTCCACATAACTGATGTCTTCAAAAGATAAAGAATTGTCATCAGTATGTGAATCACTAAGCTCGATGTTGGGTTTAGAATTTAAAAGATTTTCAATTTCTACCAAATCGGCTTCGAAGTCAAAAAGATCATCATCACTTCCTGATGGAAGTGGATCAATGTGAGTAAGCTCATCAGTGAACTCCTCAAAAAGAGGGTCAACATCAGAATGGGGCAGTGATGCCTCAACATACTCAACTTCTCCATAAGATATATATTCATCGTTAGAATCGGAGAAAGTCTCAAATTGATCTTTTGAAAATTCAGGAGGAGGAGAGATATCACACAAATGATCAAGAATTCCCTGTGACTCACTTAGGATTGGGACAAGGTTCTCAACACTAGACTTTATGAATACGTCCGATTCCTTTGCAGGAATTGTATCAAGATGCTCGTTCCCCATAATAAGAGAGTTAGTGGGAACCTCGGGTGTGATAACAGTAGACTGAGGGAGTTGAGAAGTACTAGCAGTCATGGATTCTACAAGTTCCATTTGTTCCTTTGCTAGCAGTTCTTCTTTAGACTTTTCTCCCTGCGAGTTTTGGACTGATGTTTTTTTTACTGATGAATCCTCTGGATATTCCTTCATTTGGAGAAATTCTACAACTTCCATCATTTGAATGGAATCATCATCATCATCATCGATAATGGGAGCCTTGAGAAATTTGGAACGCCTTTCAGCCACCAACAATTCTACAAGAGATTCTTTGTAGCGAGTTGTTCGCTCTTCGGCTTGCCATTCTCCCCAGGATTTTTCAGGAGGAAAGTGATGAATGATGGGATACGTTTCACATTCCACTTCCCTCACCGGAGAGGGAGTGGGAGTCGAGGGTTCATTGTAAACGACATCATCCTGAGTGGTTATAGTGGTATTGTGTAAATTTGAAACTTGATGTATGAAGGTTTCTAACATGTGCCTAATTTCTTCAACATGTTGATCCATTTTGTCCTTCAAGGACCTGGATCCAAAGGAATTATCAGGATCAGAGGTGGATGAAGGTTCAGCTCTCGAAGCATCACACATACAAGATTCAAGATAAAATTCACATTTCTTGCAACAACACCTACAAAGTGAACCATCTAATGGATCTCCACAATCATAACAATGCAGTTGATTGAACGATTCCATTTAGAAAGGTATGAGAAGTTTAGAATCAAACGGATAGAGGGTAAAAGGATAAAGAATTAAAAAGGGAGGAGGGTAAAGATGAATATTTTTGGATTTTATTTGGTTTTTTTTTTTTTTCAACAAGATCAAAGCAAAACACAAGGAACTTAAACCTTAAATCAACCAGCGTACGGTAGCTCTCTGACTGAAAAACGCACAGAGTGGCGGAGAAGCAAAGGTGGGCAATAATGCTCCTTAAAAACCAGCTTCTTTCAGTTCGACAATTTAATGTCAAACTATCCTTAAACCTCCGTTATAGTTTGTTTATCAATCAAAGGTGAGCCGAATTCGCAAGCGACACAAAGGCAAGTTTTTATCTTTGGTTTGGGAACTTATTATGGTCGTACCCCCAGTTAGGTAGTACTCTGTCTTGGTTCTCGATGGTAAATTTTATTGTTGTTATTATTAAACAAAGAAAACAGAAAATGTTTTTGGGTTTTTAATTTTTATATGATATTATATATATAAAAGAAAAGAAAAATATTTTTGTATTTTTATATTTTTTATGGGAAATAGGAACTTCTGGAAGAAGGGTCTCAAATCACTAATCGCTAAAACTCTACACAATAGTCGCAACACAACCTCCCCGGCAGCGGCGCCAAAATTTGATCCGTCGCGAACGCACTATTAAATAAATGCAGACAGCGGATACGCGTGAATAACTACAAATTACCCCTTTGTGAAAAAGGATACTTGCAAAAACTCACGTTCGTGTGTAGTGTGAAGACAGGTAAGTAATTACCCGAATCGTTTACCAACGAGGTGTGAATGGGCAAACTGTGAAAAGCTTTGGATTAAAGTGACAGATGATTTAGATATGAGATTTTGCTTTTTAATAATTCTAAATAACAGATGATAAACAAATATGCACAAGAAAATTAAACGCGAATAAAAATAAACTAAAACGCGTAACGGGAAAGCTAAAATGGGACAAAAACTGAAATATATGAAATTTAAAACCTAAAAATGTAAAATTACTTAAAACTTATTTAAAAACTAAAATTATATTTTTTTACACTTTTTATTTAATTATTATTAATTATTTATTTATTTAATTACTTATTAAACTATTTAAATTTATAAAAAATACTAAATGAACAAAGAAAATTCTAAAAAATTTTCTAAAAATATTATAAGATGAAAAGAAGCTAAGAAAATTATAAAAATGAAAATTACTTAATTAAAATTTAAAAAGATAAATTCTATTAAATAGAAGCTATCACTATTTTTCTATTTTTGGTTTTCTTAAGGTCTAAAAATGTGATTATATTTTTCCTGGATTAAAAATGACAAAAGAAAATTATGAAAATTAGATTTATATTTTTCTGATTATTATTTTATTTATTATGATTTAATTACTAATAGAAACTAATTAAAAAGATTAAAAATATTAAATGACTTAGGAAAAATCTGAAAAATTCAGGATAAGTCTAAATTAATATTTAAAAGCCATGAAAAATAAAAGCAGAAGTTATCTAAGCCTAATAAGCTGATTTGGGCAGATAAGCAGTTTGCTAATAAGCCAAAAATAAGCTAAAAAGCTAGAAAAGATACCAAAAGCTTAGGACAGGTTAAAACAACTATAATAAGTATAAAACAACTGATAAAAACAAATAAGCTTGAGAAATAAGCAAGATAAGCACATATGCAGATGAGCAGTTGTACTAATTATTGCAGAAAAATCAGGAAAAGGGACCAACTTACAGAGCAAAAATAAGCAGTTAATTAAGCAGAAAAATGAAATATTATGGGGGAAAAAGATTCTCTATACTACTGGCTATACAAAACACCAAAAAGCCCTATGTCAAACTGATCAATTGAAGTCCAATTGATCACTAGATCAGGTAGTGAAACTTGCAGGCTGCTATGGTGGATCAGTTCTGTGCAGACTTGTGTGCATAAAGCACCAAGGTCTGAGCCTTTGAGAACTCACTAAATGGACTGTAATGAACTTAGAAAATACCAAAGTAGAGGTCCAAATAAGCTTCTAGCTTATTATGCCTTATATGAGCTTACTGTGGTCTGAAATGAACAAGGGCAATGTAAAACTTGGCTTTCTACCTATAGGGCTTATAAGGACTAAGAAGTAGCTTATTATGACTTGTTTGAGCTGGTTCAAAGTTGGACAAAAGGCAAATGCACAGTAACTATGGTTTTTACCCGTTTGACTTCTCAAACCAAACACCCCTTTAAGGTGTGTCTGTTTTGGTTTTGAACTGAAAAAGGTTAAATTAAGCTGAGATATTGAACACTTATTGATCACTAACTTATATTAACTATATTTAACAACTTTCAAAACATAAATAAGTAGTAAAATAAGTTATGCTATTATTAGTTATTTTTGGCTTTTATGAGTTTTTTAAGCAAAATAAAGACAAGAGCTTTTTAAGACTGAAAAAATAGATTAAATGCAATCATAAACTAATAATAAGCATATAACTAAAGCAATAAGCTATTAATAAGCAGTAATACAGTAATATGAAAATTAATGCAAAAACTTGAAAAATGGCTTACAACTGATGAGCTTATGGAAAGATGAACAAGGACTAGAAACCACTCCTAGCTTGTTGTCAACAAGCTAGAAACCAGAAAAGCCATCCAGATTAGCTTTCTACCCCCAGAACAGCTTATTATGAGCTTATGTTGACTTCATTTGACTTTTGGAGTTCTTGTAATTGAGACTGATTTAATGGATTACAAACTTATCAAAAGCTTAAATAAGCTTATGTAAGCTTATTGTAACAGAAAAGGAGCTTGTTTCACTGATAACTAACTTAATTCGAATTCTCAGTAACCTCAGAAACTTGAAAACATGGAATTAGCTTGAACTAACTTAAATTACACAAACATTGATGATAACAGATTGAAAGTAACTTGTATTGATAATTAAAACATTACATGAAACATGAAAATGACAATAATTAAATCTACACTACGAAGGTCTAAAAACAGTGACATCTTCTTCTCAGTGTCTTTATTTCTTTATATAGATGCCTCAGAAGCTTCCTCATCCATACGAACAAATCCCACCATTAAAATAGTTTGTAATACAATCTTGGTCGTGAAGTCAATTTTGCGGGAAAAGTGCATGTGTGTTTTTAACTTCTACTGAGCACGTGGAAGGTAAACTTGTGAGACTCTCATTGGAGGGGGGGAAGTGATGGATAAAGATTGATGGTGGTATTGCGGGAAATTGTCACACCCCAAATCGGTCCAGCGGAAGCATACATTAGCTGGGGTGCAACTCAATTGTATCACAACACAAGTCAAAGAACGGTTTTTCAACTCAATCATTTAGAATAACATAGTTTAACAAAAATGTTGATTTACATATGTAAAAAGTAGATGCGGAATTAGGCCCTTGAAAATATCGTTTAAAACGTCCATATGAATATCAGAGTCTTCTATGACCATGCCATGCCTCCCAAACCTCCAGTACGTGCCTTTGCTTAAAGCCTGAAAATACATCTAAAGTGTCAACACAGAGGTTGGTGAGTTCATAGAGTTTAGTGTAAAATGAATTTGCATTGGATTAAGATTTCCCAGCAAGGCATTGTAAATCCACTCAGTTCCAAGCCCTGCCATACAAGACTCGCAACCTGTGTGTTTACAACCACTGCTAACATATAGTATAGTAAAACAAGTATAAGTTTATCACAACAGTTATCAAGCTAATGGTCATCCAACAACTTAATTTGGAGCCACTAATAGTCTCAAGTAGTCATCCAGCAACTTAATCTGGAGCCACTGGAAAGTCACAGTAGTCATCTAGCAACTTAATCTAGAGCCACTGAAAGTCACAGTAGTCATCTAGCAACTTAATCTAGAGCATGGAAAGTCACAGTATCATCCAGCAACTTAATCTGGAGCCACTGGAGAGTCTCAGTATCATCCAGCAACTTAATCGGGAGCCATGGAAGTATGTATGTATGTATGTTTACTGGGTGCCATTTCCAAAGTATAAGAATCCAAGAATACACAATCAAGATTTACGCAATATGTTTAATAGTATGAAAGTATAGCATAGCATATGAGTAAAGTTGTTTAGAGTAATGCAAACAGTTAAGCATGTATCTCCCCCAAAGAGTTTATAAAGCAGTTAAAATGAGTAAAAGTGGGCTATGAAACTCACCTGATATGATGATACAACAATGCGATTGAATATGAGATGAACGGGACAACAAGGCGCGAGCACTAGCCGCAACCTAACATGAATGAATATGATCTACTTAGATGATGTAGTGAATCTCATGCATATGTAACCTATACCACTCGTACTATGAAAATAATATTTATCGTTGATATGTAATATCTTCCAAAACTTGGTAAAAATGTGTTCCACTTGTTACGTCAAAACTAGTCGGTAATAATGTGTATAAAACGTTTGTGTTAGTCTCGCGTTTTAAAAAACTTGTATGTCTATAATAGTCGCGTTATAAACCCTTTGATCATACGTGTTCTAACGGGTAAGAGATACGTCTCCATGGTATTACTTGAAAAATATAGTTTCTAGTACGTAATTATATTTCCATTAAAAGCTGTCAAAAACTACTATATTTATCGAAGTTTAAACGCGTGTATTTGTTCGTTATTAGCTTGTTTCGACGTTCTTATATCCATGGTTTCGTATAAATATTATACTAACACATTTTTAGTACTCGGTTATCTAGGTTTCGCCAAAACGCCTCAAATAGGCCGTCAAAATTCGTCAACACACGCTATTTTCAGAAAAATTAGTTTTTCGTCGTTAAACTTTGAAAAATCATATCTCCTTCTTATAAGCTCGTTTTTATCCCCGTTTTCGGCTACGGCTTCGTTCGGAATGTATTTTCTAAATCTTTGTCCAAAATTTTCCACAACCTACTGAGTTGGCCACGTTTTCAAAATAGGGCAGTAGGTATGTATTTTATTTAAAAAATCATTTCTAGTGTTCCAATCTAGTTCCAACTTCAACCAAACCACTTTCAATCACCACGAATCTAGTCTATCCTACCATACACCTTCTTAAGTGTCATGGGTTCCTAAACATCAAAAAATCAAGTGGATCTAACAAGGATCTAACTATAATCTATTTCTAGGGATCAAAAGTTAGATATGTATAAAATGAGTGGTATAAATAACATATGCATTAGATCTTGAATAAACAATATGAAACTAGAAAAATGTAAGTATGGAAAGATCAACAAGTGATCTTGAAGCTTACTTGGTGGGTTTAGTGAAAAGGATGAAAGAAACTTAGTGAAACCATGGAACAAACACTTCAAACCCTTTGTAAAACACACTAGTGAGTTTGGATGAACCTTGATCTTGAAAAAATCAATGAGATGGTCTTGGAGCTGTTTTGGGTCGTTCCCATCAAAGGAAATGGAAAGGATGAAGACTTTATGCTTTATGTGGAATATCTAGGTAAATAAAGGATTAAGTATAAAATCTTGCACATGCTTAAGACTTTCCTTGTAAGCTTCCATTCTTTGACTTGTTACTAATAAAACGCCTAGGAGGCTTCTGGATAAGATTGGTGAGTTTGTGATGTTATCTTGCTTTTACGAGTGAGTTTTGGTTCCGTTAAATCACTAAACGTAAATAGTTAAGTCGGAAACGTAATTCGGTATCGTAAAAATATGAAACTTGAAATAATGACTAAACTTGTCAAATACTTCCATAAGAAAATGTGAATGAATGGTAAGTTCAATCGGGTTGCTTAACGCTGATAAACTGAAAACGCGGGTTTAAAATTGCGTAATTCACGTAAACGCTGAACTGGAAAACGTAAACTTCAAAATAAAGTAAATGAATTTTATAATCTTTATGATGTTATAAGAGGTGTAAAAGATGTCGGACCTTCGTGGATTGTCGAACGTGTTAGTGCACATTAATTGATCGCGCTTAACGTTTAATTAATTATAATTATACGTAAAACGTCAAATGTAATGAAAGTGTTAATTTATAACCTACTGGAAATAGTATGAAATGTCATTGATGATATGTAGACTATTCTAGTCCGAATGCATGCCTACTAATGACGCATGAATTGCACTAAACCCATCCGTAAACCGAATATGAATACCGTAAACTAACGTTTACATGAAATGAATGAATGAACATGAATAGTAAGTTTTTCCTGGAATGAATAGTGTCACGTGAATAGTAAAAATTTCGAACGCTTCTCAAATCTCAAATTGACTCCGAAAATGATGAATAGAAAATGATGAATAGTGAATCGATGAATATAAATGATGAATAGATGAACTGATGATAGTGTGATCGTCGGGTTCGGAAAATGACCTAAATTACGGGTTGTGACAGTCTCCCACCCAAAAGGAACTTCGTCCCGAAGTTCAGCTGTTCGTTCTACAGACGTATGTACTCCTGGCGGTTGATGGGTGTAACTTTCCATTACGAGCGTAGTCCCCAAAAACCTAGGTAACCGATGTTTTACTAATCCCACAACTCATCAAACAAGAACTGTATGGGATTAGGCTAAATCGGTTTAGGTTGGTCGATTCAAATTTAATCTCACAACCATCAAACAAGAACTGTCATGAGATTAAAACTGAGTCGGCTGGGTAACAACTTGGATCTTAGCTTGATTTTCGCAACTCATCAAACAAGAACTGTCACTAGATCAAGCAGGAAACAAGTTGCCAAAATAAGGGATTCAACATCCTGAAATGAGGTCTTTTGAAAGATTGGCTCGATATTGGAATTGCTTACACCGATCAAATCAATCCGGACATAATTCCATTATAACTACTCTAAGTATTGCAAAATTCATCTCTGAGTCGAACATAGGTGGTCAGGCTATGTCCACTGTCCCGGGTCGAATATAGATGACCAGTCTATATTCCACCGAGGTTTAATGAATTTTGGAATACTCAGCTTAGTTATACTAATACTATGTCCTTCACACTGTAAAGGTGGTTCAAATGACTAAGGCATGTGATCAGGCTTGAGGCCGAATGATAAACTACGTAAGGAAGAGGTGTAACCTGTGACGAATGATATGTACCACCCTTATATGTAAGACAATCACAGTAATCAACGAGAATAAGTGAGTATAATCCTTTCTGGCAATAAGATACAAATCTCATTAAATATGTCAGCAACAAACCACAAATGAGGCAATCAGCTTGGCAGGCAGGCACGTTGCGGTCATAGGGTTAAGTTTCGTAAAAGTAGCTATAGTTTAGGTTTAAATTACCCAATTCTCTATAGCCTAGGCTCTGATACCAATCTGTCACACCCCCAAAATCGGGTCCAGCGGAAGCATACATGTAGCTGGGGTGCAACTCAATTGGTATCACAACACAAGTGCAAAGAACGGTTTTCAACTCAATCATTTAGAATAACATAGTTTAACAAAAATGTTGATTTACATTGTAAAAAGTAGTGCGGAATTAGGCCCTTGAAAATATCGTTTAAAACGGTCCCATATGAATATCAGAGTCTTCTATGACCATGCCATGCCCTGCCAAAACCTCCAGTAGCGTGCCTTTGCTTAAAGCCTGAAAATACATGCTAAAGTGTCAACACGAGGTTGGTGAGTTCATAGAGTTTTAGTGTAAAATGAATTTGCATTGGATTAAGATTTCCCAGCAAAGGCATTGTAAATCCACTCAGTTCCAAGCCCTGGCCATACAAGACTCGCAACCTGTGTGTTTACAACCCACTGCTAACATATAGTATGAGTAAAACAAGTATAAGTTTATCACAACAGTTATCAAAGCTAATGGTCATCCAACAACTTAATTTGGAGCCACTAGATAGTCTCAGTAGTCATCCAGCAACTTAATCTGGAGCCACTGGAAAGTCACAGTAGTCATCTAGCAACTTAATCTAGAGCCACTGAAAGTCACAGTAGTCATCTAGCAACTTAATCTAGAGCCACTGGAAAGTCACAGTAGTCATCCAGCAACTTAATCTGGAGCCACTGGAGAGTCTCAGTAGTCATCCAGCAACTTAATCTGGAGCCACTGGAAGTATGTATGTATGTATGTTTACTGGGTGCCATTTCCCAAAGTATAAGAATCCAAGAATACACAATCAAGATTTACGCAATATGTTTAATAGTATGAAAGTATAGCATAGCATATGAGTAAAGTTGTTTAGAGTAATAGCAAACAGTTTAAGCATGTATCTCCCCCAAAGAGTTTATAAAGCAGTTAAAATGAGTAAAAGTGGGGCTATGAAACTCACCTGATATGATGATACAACAATGCGATGAATATGAGATGAACGGGACAACAAGGCGCGAACACTAGCCGCAACCTAACATGAATGAATATGTTCTACTTAGATGATGTAGTGAATGCTCATGCATATGTAACCTATACCACTCGTACTATGAAAATAATAGTTATCGTTGATATGTAATATCTTCCAAAACTTGGTAAAAATGTGTTCCACTTGTTACGTCAAAACTAGTCGTGTAATAATGTGTATAAAACGTTTGTGTTAGTCTCGGCGTTTTGAAAACCTTGGTATGTCTTATAATAGTCGCGTTAATAACCCTTTGATCATACGTGTTCTAACGGGTAAGAGATACGGCTCTCCATGGTTATTACTTGAAAAATATAGTTTCTAGTACGTAATTATATTTCCATTAAAAGCTGTCAAAAACTACTAGTATTTATCGAAGTTTAAACGCGTGTATCTTGTTCGTTATTAGCTTGTTTTCGACGTTCTTTATATCCATGGTTTTCGTATAAATATATACTAACACATTTTTAGTAGCTCGGTTCATCTAGGTTTCGCCAAACGCCTCAAATAGGCCGTCGAATGTCGTCCAACAGCACGCTATTTTCAGAAAAATTAGTTTTTCGTCGTTAAACTTTGAAAAATCATATCTCCTTCGTTATAAGCTCGTTTTTATCCCCGTTTTCGGCTACGGCTTCGTCTCGGAATGTATTTTCTAAATCTTTGGTCCAAAATTTTCCACAACCTACTGAGTTGGCCACGTTTTCAAAATAGGGGCAGTAGGTATGTATATTATTTCAAAAATCATTTCTAGTGTTCCAATCTAGTTCCAACTTCAACCAAACCACTTTCAATCACCACGAATCTAGTCTAATCCTACCATACACCTTCTTAAGGTGTCATGGGTTCCTAAACATCAAAAAATCAAGTGGATCTAACAAGGATCTAACTATAATCTATTTCTAGGGATCAAAAGTTAGATATGTATAAAATGGAGTGGTATAAATAACATATGCATGTAGATCTTGAATAAACAACATGAAACTAGAAAAATGTAAGTATGGAAAGATCAACAAGTGATCTTGAAGCTTACTTGGTGGGTTTAGTGAAAAGGATGAAAGAAACTTAGTGAAACCATGGAACAAACACTTCAAACCCTTTGTAAAACACACTAGTGAGTTTGGATGAACCTTGATCTTGAAAAAATCAATGGAGATGGTCTTGGAGCTGTTTTGGGTCGTTCCCCATCAAAGGAAATGGAAAGGATGAAGACTTTATGCTTTATGTGGAAATATCTAGGTAATATTAAAGGATTAAGTATAAAATCTTGCACATGCTTAAGACTTTCCTTGTAAGCTTCCATTTCTTTGACTTGTTGACTAATAAAAACGCCTAGGAGGCTTCTTGGATAAGATTGGTGAGTTTGTGATGTTATCTTGCTTTTACGGAGTGAGTTTTGGTTCCGTTAATCACTAAACGTAAATAGTTAAGTCGCGAAACGTAATTCCGGTATCGTAAAAATATGAAACTTGAAATAATGACTAAACTTGTCAAAATACTCCATAAGAAAATGTGAAATGAATGGTAAGTTCAATCGGGTTGCTTAAACGCTGATAAAACTGAAAACGCGGGTTTAAAAATGCGTAATTCCGCGTAAAACGCTGAACTGGAAAACGTAAACTTCCAAAATACCAAGTAAATGAATTTTATAATCTTTATGATGTTATAAGAGGTGTAAAAGCATGTCGGGACCTTCGTGGGGATTGTCGGACGTGTTAGTCACATTTATTGATCGCGCGTTAACGTTTTAATTAAATTTAATTATACGTAAAACGTCAAATGTAATGAAAGTGTTAATTTAATAACCCTACGAGTGGAATAGTATGAAAATGTCATTATGATGATATGTAGACTATTCCTAGTCCGAATGCAGTGTCCCTACTAATGACGCATGAATTCGCAGCTAAACCCATCCGGTTACGCGAATATGAATACCCGTAAACTACGTTTACGATGAAATGAATGAATGAACATGAATAGTAAGTTTTCTCCGGGAATGAATAGTGTCACGTGAATAGTAAAATTTCCGAACGCTTCTCAGAATCTCAAATTGACTCCGAAAATGATGAATAGTAAAATGATGAATAGTGATCGATGAATAGTAAATGATGAATAGTGACTGATGAATAGTGAATCGTCGGGGTTCGGAAAATGACCTAAAATTACGGGTTGTGACAGTCTCCCACCCTAAAAGGAACTTCGTCCCGAAGTTCAGCTCGTTCGTTCTACGTACGTATGTTCTCCTGGTCGGGTTTGATGGGTGTAAACTTTCCCATTATCGAGCGTAGTCCCCAAAAGACCTCTAGGTAACCGATTTTTACTTAATCCCACAACTCATCAAACAAGAACTGTCATGGGATTAGGCTAAATCGGTTTAGGTTGTCGATTCAAATTTAATCTCACAACTCATCAAACAAGAACTGTCATGAGATTAAACTGAATCGGCTGGGGTAACAACTTGGATCTTAGCTTGATTTTCGCAACTCATCAAACAAGAACTGTCACTAGATCAAGCTAGGAAACAAGTTGCCAAAAATAATGGATTCAACATCCTGAAATGAGGTCTTTTGAAAGATTGGCTCGATATTGGAATTGCTTACACCGATCAAATCAATCCGGACATAATTCCATTATAACTACTCTAAGTATTGCAAAATTCATCTCTGAGTCGAACATAGGTGGTCAGGCTATGTCCCACTGTCCCGGGTCGAATATAGATGACCAGTCTATATTCCACCGAGGTTTAATGAATTTTGGAATACTCAGCTTAGTTATACTAATACTATGTCCTTCACATGTAAAGGGTGGTTCAAATGACTAAGGCATGTGATCAGGCTTGAGGTCGAATGATAAACTACGTAAGGAAGAGGTGTAACGCTGTGACGTGTATGATATGTATGCACCCTTATATGTAAGACAATCATAGTAATCAACGAGAATAAGTGAGTATAATCCATCTGGCAATAAGATACAAATCTCATTAAATATGTCAGCAACAAACCACAAATGAGGCATCAGCTTGGCAGGCAGGCACGTGGCGGTCATAGGGTTAAGTTTTCGTAAAAGTAGCTATAGTTTAGGTTTTAAAATTACCCAATTCTCTATAACCTGGCTCTGATACCAATCTGTCACACCCCCAAAATCGGGTCCAGCGGAAGCATACATGTAGCTGGGGTGCAACTCAATTGGTATCACAACACAAGTGCAAAGAACGGTTTTCAACTCAATCATTTAGAATAACATAGTTTAACAAAAATGTTGATTTACATTGTAAAAAGTAGTGCGGAATTAGGCCCTTGAAAATATCGTTTAAAACGGTCCCATATGAATATCAGAGTCTTCTATGACCATGCCATGCCCTGCCAAAACCTCCAGTAGCGTGCCTTTGCTTAAAGCCTGAAAATACATGCTAAAGTGTCAACACGAGGTTGGTGAGTTCATAGAGTTTAGTGTAAAATGAATTTGCATTGGATTAAGATTTCCCAGCAAAGGCATTGTAAATCCACTCAGTTCCAAGCCCTGGCCATACAAGACTCGCAACCTGTGTGTTTACAACCCACTGCTAACATATAGTATGAGTAAAACAAGTATAAGTTTATCACAACAGTTATCAAAGCTAATGGTCATCCAACAACTTAATTTGGAGCCACTAGATAGTCTCAGTAGTCATCCAGCAACTTAATCTGGAGCCACTGGAAAGTCACAGTAGTCATCTAGCAACTTAATCTAGAGCCACTGGAAAGTCACAGTAGTCATCTAGCAACTTAATCTAGAGCCACTGGAAAGTCACAGTAGTCATCCAGCAACTTAATCTGGAGCCACTGGAGAGTCTCAGTAGTCATCCAGCAACTTAATCTGGAGCCACTGGAAGTATGTATGTATGTATGTTTACTGGGTGCCATTTCCCAAAGTATAAGAATCCAAGAATACACAATCAAGATTTACGCAATATGTTTAATAGTATGAAAGTATAGCATAGCATATGAGTAAAGTTGTTTAGAGTAATAGCAAACAGTTTAAGCATGTATCTCCCCCAAAGAGTTTATAAAGCAGTTAAAATGAGTAAAAGTGGGGCTATGAAACTCACCTGATATGATGATACAACAATGCGATGAATATGAGATGAACGGAACAACAAGGCGCGAACACTAGCCGCAACCTAACATGAATGAATATGTTCTACTTAGATGATGTAGTGAATGCTCATGCATATGTAACCTATACCACTCGTACTATGAAAATAATAGTTATCGTCGATATGTAATATCTTCCAAAACTTGGTAAAAATGTGTTCCACTTGTTACGTCAAAACTAGTCGTGTAATAATGTGTATAAAACGTTTGTGTTAGTCTCGGCGTTTTGAAAACCTTGGTATGTCTTATAATAGTCGCGTTAATAACCCTTTGATCATACGTGTTCTAACGGGTAAGAGATACGGCTCTCCATGGTTATTACTTGAAAAATATAGTTTCTAGTACGTAATTATATTTCCATTAAAAGCTGTCAAAAACTACTAGTATTTATCGAAGTTTAAACGCGTGTATCTTGTTCGTTATTAGCTTGTTTTCGACGTTCTTTATATCCATGGTTTCGTATAAATATATACTAACACATTTTTAGTAGCTCGGTTCATCTAGGTTTCGCCAAACGCCTCAAATAGGCCGTCGAATGTCGTCCAACAGCACGCTATTTTCAGAAAAATTAGTTTTTTCGTCGTTAAACTTTTAAAAATCATATCTCCTTCGTTATAAGCTCGTTTTTATCCCCGTTTTCGGCTACGGCTTCGTCTCGGAATGTATTTTCTAAATCTTTGGTCCAAAATTTTCCACAACCTACTGAGTTGGCCACGTTTTCAAAATAGGGGCAGTAGGTATGTATATTATTTCAAAAATCATTTCTAGTGTTCCAATCTAGTTCCAACTTCAACCAAACCACTTTCAATCACCACGAATCTAGTCTAATCCTACCATACACCTTCTTAAGGTGTCATGGGTTCCTAAACATCAAAAAATCAAGTGGATCTAACAAGGATCTAACTATAATCTATTTCTAGGGATCAAAAGTTAGATATGTATAAAATGGAGTGGTATAAATAACATATGCATGTAGATCTTGAATAAACAATATGAAACTAGAAAAATGTAAGTATGGAAAGATCAACAAGTGATCTTGAAGCTTACTTGGTGGGTTTAGTGAAAAGGATGAAAGAAACTTAGTGAAACCATGGAACAAACACTTCAAACCCTTTGTAAAACACACTAGTGAGTTTGGATGAACCTTGATCTTGAAAAAATCAATGGAGATGGTCTTGGAGCTGTTTTGGGTCGTTCCCCATCAAAGGAAATGGAAAGGATGAAGACTTTATGCTTTATGTGGAAATATCTAGGTAATATTAAAGGATTAAGTATAAAATCTTGCACATGCTTAAGACTTTCCTTGTAAGCTTCCATTTCTTTGACTTGTTGACTAATAAAAACGCCTAGGAGGCTTCTTGGATAAGATTGGTGAGTTTGTGATGTTATCTTGCTTTTACGGAGTGAGTTTTGGTTCCGTTAATCACTAAACGTAAATAGTTAAGTCGCGAAACGTAATTCCGGGTATCGTAAAAATATGAAACTTGAAATAATGACTAAACTTGTCAAAATACTCCATAAGAAAATGTGAAATGAATGGTAAGTTTCATCGGGTTGCTTAAACGCAGTTAAAACTGGAAACGCGGGTTTAAAACGCGTAATTCGCGTAAAACGCTGAACTGGAAAACGTAAACTTCCAAAATACCAAGTAAATGAATTTTATAATCTTTATGATGTTATAAGAGGTGTAAAAGCATGTCGGGACCTTCGTGGGGATTGTCGGACGTGTTAGTCACATTTATTGATCGCGCGTTAACGTTTTAATTAAATTTAATTATACGTAAAACGTCAAATGTAATAAAAGTGTTAATTTAATAACCCTACGAGTGGAATAGTATGAAAATGTCATTATGATGATATGTAGACTATTCCTAGTCCGAATGCAGTGTCCCTACTAATGACGCATGAATTCGCAGCTAAACCCATCCGGTTACGCGAATATGAATACCCGTAAACTACGTTTACGATGAAATGAATGAATGAACATGAATAGTAAGTTTTCCCTCCGGGAATGAATAGTGTCATGTGAATAGTAAAATTTCTGAACGCTTCTCAGAATCTCAAATTGACTCCGAAAATGATGAATAGTAAAATGATGAATAGTGATCGGTGAATAGTAAATGATGAATAGTGACTGATGAATAGTGGATCGTCGGGTTCGGAAAATGACCTAAAATTACGGGTTGTGACAGAAATATTGTGGGTTGAGGGGTGGTATTGGCGGCAAGTTAGGGAAGAAGACGGGTCAAACATAAATTTGACCCTGATATTTAGTTAGGGTTAGTGGGCCGGGTCAAAGGTTTAGGAAGTGGGCTGGGTTTATAATAAATGTGGGTTGGGTTGTGGTTTTATTTATTTTTGGTTTGGGGTAATAGTTTAGGATCCGGTTTGGTTTATAGCTTTCTAAGCCCAAGGACCAAAGGTGTATTTTCTGAATTTATGAAGGGTTGAACCTGCAATATTTCCAAAGTTATACAAAGGACCAATTCTGCCATAGATGAATAGAACAAGGGTTACATTTGATAATTTTCCAATTTTTAAAACCCAGGGACTATTTTTGACATTTTTCAAACTTGGGGGACCAAAGTTGTAATTTTTCAAACTTGAACCTTAAAGGACTAATCTTGAAAACTTATGAATCCCCAAGGACCTTTGATGATATTTAACATGTTTTGAATAACTAGGGACTAGTTCTGCCAATTTATGAAACTTCAGGGACTGAAAATGACAATTATGAAAAATTTGTTTGTTTTTCACTTGTTTTCACTTCTTTTGCACCTGAATCGTATAAAAACACATTTTATGATATTTTCTGTATTATTTGACTTTTCAAAGTGTTTTTGGTTGTTTATGTGGGTTTAAACAAGGTAAATATATGTGTATTTAGACACATATCAAGGATCTTCTGGGTTTTCTTGGTGGCTTCATTCCCACCATATCTTGCAACAATAGCTTCAAAAAGGGCTTTAGCACACTTGAACTTACTAAAATTCAGCAACTGCTCATTGGGAATAGTCATCAGAAGCAAACTTCTAGCCTTAACATCATTCTTGTGCCTTGCCTTCTCTTCATTAGTGGTTGGCTTTGTCTGCACATTAGTCTCATATTTACCTTCAACAACAGTTGTTGTTGTTACTGGTGTAAAGGAGTTTCCTTCTTCAATGATCTCCCAAAGTGCATAGTCTTGCACTTGGAAAAATTGCTCAATACGAAGTCTCCACATGTCGAACTCATTAGGTTTAAGCATAGGAAGCTTAGCAGCAATGTTAGTTGTGTTTGGTGTTGTTTCCATGTCCATCTTGGTTCTTCTCAGGTCTTCTAAATCTAAGTATCAGCAACCTGTCTCTGATACCACTTGACCGGATCTACACACACTCCTTGTGTTAGATGTGATACTAAGAATTATACGTAGTCTAGCATGCGGAATTTACTAGCTAGCACTTAGAAGACTTTATGTATTTGTGTTTTGTATGATTTGAATGTAACAATGAATGAACACAGAATAATAAACTTCAACTTCAATGATTCAATATTATTGAAACAATAATACGAGTGATCTCCTATCACTAAGGTTTACAACCTTAAATCTCTATATTACGTCTATGTGTCTCTCTATATTTTAACCTAGGCAATCCTTTTATAGACCAAGGATTCCTTTACAAGATAACTATCAACTAAAACGTATAAGATATTCACAATATCTTTTCCATAATTATCTATTACATAAATCATAAACAGTACAAACTTCTTTACTCAACAGTCCTAACTGCTTATGTCTTCAAAACTCTTCAGCAGTACTAACTTCCATCTTCAACAGTCTTAACTGCTATCTTCAACAGTTCTAACTGCTAAAGCTTAATTTCCTAACAGTTCATAAGGTGTTTTGTTGTGAGGATTAGTGATCAATACCCTGTTCAAAACATAACAAGCAGTGCTAACTGCTTCAGTCCAAAATATGGTAGGTAGCTTAGAGTCAGCAAGCACAGATCTTGCAGCTTCTATAAGGGTTCTATTCTTTCTTTCAGCAACCCCATTTTGTTGTGGGGTTCTGGCATTACTATAGTCCCTTTTAATCCCCTTTTTCCCACAGAGTTCAATTAAGTTAGAATTTTTAAACTCTGTCCCATTATCACACCTTATAGTCTTAACCTTTTTATTTAGCTGGTTTTCAATTAAGGCAAAAAAGTCCCTAATCACATGAAAGGTTTCATCCTTAGTACCTAAGAAGAAAGTCCAACAAAACCTGATAAAGTCATCTGTAATCACCAGGAAATAGTACCTATGGTCAATACTTCTGATGGAAGTAGGACCAAAAAGATCCATATGAAGTAACTGGAGAGGCTCAGTTATGGTGGTCACAGCTGTGATGGCCTTGTAAGAAGCTTTGTGTTGCTTTCCTTTGTTGCAGGCAACACAATTATGTTCATTTGTGAAGATCTTGGGAGGAAGCCCTTTTACCAATCCATTCTTTGCCAGCTTGTTGATGGTTTTGAAGTTAACATGAGCCATCCTTCTATGCCATTTTGTAGATTCATCCAAGGATGCCTTTGCCACCAAACAAGCTAAATCACCTTCAGGTTGGAGTTCATTTAAGTTGAAACTGTATAGATTGTGTCTTCTTGGAACTTTAAGTACAACTTGACTTTCATCAGGCAACTTGAAGTCTTTAGAGAGCACAAGACATTTAGTCCCTGTGAAGAGAACACTGTTTTTCTTGTCACAAATTTGTGAAACAGAGAACAGATTAAAATTCTGCAACTCTTCCACATAATAGACATTTTCAAAATCCAACTTGGAAGTTCTGATGGTTCCTTTGCCTGTTATTTTACCATCTCCACCTCCAAAAGTCACAGTGCCTCCTCTTAAAGTCACAAAGTCCACCAACCTGTCTCTATTTCCGGTCATACTTCTAGAACACCCACTATCAGCAATACCTAAGTCTTTACTTCTATGAGAATTTTCCTACAACAAAAGAAACTACAACAACATTAGATACAATGGGAGACCCAAGTCATGACTAACTTGGGCCTGCCTTGTGGATCTGAAAGATTTAAACCATGTAGATTGATGAGATCCACCATTGTTCTTGGATCCCTTCTTTAAATATGGTCTGTATTGTTTCCTAGAACAACCTGCTGAGGACTTAACAACAGTTTCCCATCTTCCCCCCCCCCCCTTTTGCATTGGGTTATAATAAACAGGCCTATAATCATTCTGAAAGTAAGAGCTTGTAGGTCTGATGAAGGATCTAGCAGCATTACTTTTCCAACTAGCAGGAATAGGTTTACCAGCTGAAACTGGTTTTCCGGCAGGAAATGGCTTACCAGCAGGAACTGGCTTACCAGCAGGGACTGGTTTACCAGCAGGAAATGTAGCTCTGCCAGAGCTCATTTGTGCTGCTTGAGGAACAAATGGGGGTATATTTTCAACATTATTCCACAATGGTCTAGATTGTTGTTGCCCAGCACACACACCCATTCTATTCTCATAAAAATCACAATCTTTAATAAGATGAGAATAACTACCACAAACAAAGCATGATTTATTTCTAAAAGATTTGTTCTTAACATGAATTCTCTTATTACACACAAACTTATCACAACCAAAACTAGAAATAGAATTGTTTTTAATAAAATGAAAAGAAATGTCTTCAAAAGAAGCTATCTTTGAATTGGATTCATCATCAGCTACTCTTGAGGATAAGTCATCAGACTTGGGTGTGGGAGACTTGTCACTTGAATCACATGAGGCAAAGTCATTGGTCTTGGGTTCTGAGGACTTGTCACTGTTAGAACAAGAGACAAAGTCATTAGATTTACAATCAAGTTCAGGCAAGTCATTGGACTTTTTGCCATAGGTCATATGTGATTCATCAAAGTCTGTGTGGGTAGAGGTAGGCTTAAATACTCCTGTTATTGGTGGAGAAACAACATTCATTCCTCCTTCTTTAACATATTTAACAGGAATTTGATAATCCTCAGGTTCAGGGGTAGGGTCAAAAATGCTTGGCTCATTAGGGTCATACACTTCATCTGGCCCAATATAATCTCCATACCCCAACCCTCTCTTATACCTTACAGACTGAGAGCTATTATTCAACTTAGCTAGGTGTTTAGATGATTCTTGCCATGTATTACACCTGGCCACTTCACTATCTAACTTAGCCTGCAAGTCCTGTTTCTCTAAATTCACCTTAGCATTTTCACTTTCAGAATATTTTAACAAATTAGTAGTGTTTTCCAAATCTCTTTCTAAAACCCTAATCTTTTCTTCATATGCCAACTGATTAGTTTGGTACCAAGCCTTTTATTTTTCTAAAGTTTTAAGTGTACTTTTATAAGCTTGAACCTGAACATAATAATCTTTATATTGAGTTTCTACATCATCAAACTCCTTTCTAATTTTAGCATAGTTATCATCACATCCAAAAGGACAAGTTTGTACCTGAGATGAGATACCCATCAAAGCAAATTCCTCAGCCACATCTGCCTCATCTTCTGTCTCACATCCGGCAAGCATTCCATAAACTTGAGCAGCACCTCTTTCCTCATCATCTACCTCATGTTGTGACCAATCCACCATGGAATCAACATATAGCAAGTCTTTAGGCTCCTCTGAGTCTAATTCTTTGAGCTTGAATGCAGAGTATCTGGTCTTATCATTTGCCTTCTTTTCTTTGCATTCTCTTGCAAAGTGACCCAGTTGTGAGCAGTTGTAACATCTAACCTTCCTTTTATCAAACCTTGCTCCATCCTTCCTATTGAATTGGATCTTCCTGCCAGCCTTCTTTTCAAATCTGTTCACCTTCACTGAAAGCATAGCCATCTGCCACTTGATATCCAATTCTTCCAAGTCCATCTTATCAATCTGGTCAAAGTCTTCATATGCAAGCTGCTGTTGTGGTTCACTTTCAGCAACAAAAGAATGAAGCACATCTTCAATCACATTGCCAGAATTTGAATGTGTTCTTGGTGTAGCAGGGGTATATGAGGTTGATGAAGATGATGAGGTTGGGCTATCAGCATATGACATCTTGTTATTAGTAATGGTAGTACTAACAAATGCTGAGTGAGTTGGAGTATGTGAATAGCTTGAACCTCCTTTAATATCAATCTCAAGAGTCTTGAGTTTGTTATAGAGGTCATCAAAACTCAAGTAATCAAGCCCACCTCTTGCTTTGAGAGTGATGGATACCTGTAACCAGGAAGGAGGCAATGCTCTCAAGAACTTGGTATTGCAATCTTCATTATCTGGCCTTGCCTGTAGCTGATTGAGTTGCTCAAAATCTTCTGGAACCTATCATAGCCTTTATGCAATCCTTCTGCTTCAGAGATCTTGAATTCTTGGAACTCCTGCTTCAGCATGGACTTCCTCATCTTCTTAGATTCATCATTACCTCCAAATCTAGCTTTAACAGCTAACCAGATGTCCCTTGCATCATCTAGGTGATTAAAATCACCCATGTGGTCTTCTGGGAGAGACTGAAGCAACAAAGTTCTTGCTTTTGTCTCCCTTTGAACAGCAATATGTTCTTCTGTAGATACAGGGGGAAGAATAATGATGTTCCCTTTTGGATCTCTTCTTGTTATCTTCTTACTGTTTCCATTCAGGATGATGTTCCAGAGGTTATGATCACTATTTGAAATCCAGTACTCCATCTTCGTGGCCCATATCTCATATTCATCCTTCTTGAGGTAAGGAAATTTTGCATTGCTGTTTGAGACAGTGGTTGTGAGAATTTGTTGTTGGACATTTTGTGTTTCAGGTTTTTCATTGTTGACAACAGAATCATCTGTTCCGGATGAAGTCATTGTATGAGGTGTAAGAGATTTGTTTGAAAAGGTTTCTTCTTTGATAGAGACTCTAACTCGCTCTGATACCACTTGTTGGATCAGTCCTAGATAGATCTTTGAGCCTTATGGAACCGGTAGAATGCTTATGTAATCACAAACAAACTACAATAGAATCTCTAACAATAAACTTATGTTTACGCGGAATATAAACACAAGAGTTAAAGAAGAAATAACTAATAAACACTTGATCCTCTATGGATCTATATTAACTATTAAAATTGTTTTCGAAGTGTACAATGTTCATAGCCATGAGTTTCTTTTATACTAACAGAAACCCTAATTCGGCATTCACAAGAAAACATGTAAAAGAGATATGCAATATCTATTCCTAATATATCTCATGCATATCCTAACCTTCTGATCATATGGGTTGACTATTATTATTACCCGCAAAAACAATATTACCAGCAGTAACTATATACTACTAACAGCAGGAACCATACCAGCAGGAACTACATACCTGCCAGCAGGAACCATACTAACTACCAGCAGTAATGAAACTAAATACAATTTTAATAATTCCTAACAGTAAGGTTAGGTATCAGTTCCTATGATCCAGCCAGAACCAGAGGGATCTTCCTAGGGACAATCCTCTAGTTAGAATAGAAGTCCTTAGGAATGATTAAAAAGGAGAAAAGTGAATAAGGGAAGAGTGCCGACTGAGATGCAGCTAGTACTTGAACAAACCCAACAAGGTACTAGTGGTGAAGTCTCGGTAAGCACTGAAGGGGTTGAAGAATGAAAAAGAAATGTAAAGATAAAGGGTGAAAAGAAAGAAGCCCTCCTTACACATTAGGCAGAAACCGGGTCAATACATATGCTATCAGAATCACGTAGTTGATTGCTGAAATTGAAGACAAGTATCATGGACCCAGTGATATGCTGCACAACCCTCCCTAGCCACTCAAGGTCTTTCAAAAGACTCTTGTTTCATTCACACGGAGATTCACTCATTACTATTGACTCTCTTACTCCGAGTTAGTTGATATTGAAAAGGTGGCAGTCTGCTCCAGCCTCCGATCACTAAATCAAAATGCACTATTGAGTCTAGAGCCAAGAGATCATCTATAAATCTCATTAGGACACATTTCCAATATGCTTGCTGTTTCACACACCGTGAAAAGCAAGAAAATATATATGAAGAGTCCTACGCATTATCCTTGTGGTATTGCCAGAACATCCGAGTGATACATAAGTATTCACAATGAAGATGGAAATCCTGCTAGAGCCAACGTCATACAAGCTCTTGGTAGGTGACATGTGATATCCTTCATGGATCAAACTAGTGACAACTAGAAAACAACGATGGGGCGATTCAAAATTTGAATCAAACTTGTTCCAGAAAATGGATTGACGGATGTTTTTGGAAAACCTTTCAATGTGCTCACCAACTGAGTTTCGAGCACATTGATTGTGTAAATTTTCAAACAAAAGTGTTTATGATGAAAATGTGATTTAACTTATAAAACTCTCGTCGTGTTACAAAAAATGTTTATCCGGTGACACGCGAGTAATTTTTCTAATCAATTTCTCATCAATCAGTGGGTATTTAATTCACTGATTCACTCTACCGTGTTGTCTGCTTTGAGACGTTCCGGTATGAGAACATGCTTTTGATGAGTGTCTAAATACTCATCATTTTATTCCCATTTAAACTGCAAAAACATTTAAAAACACTCAGAAATGCTTCAAAATACAGAAAATATCATAAAATGTGTTTTTTATATGATTCAGGAACAAAAAGATTGAAAACAAGTGAAAAACATGCAAAGTTCACAAAATTGTCATTTTCAGTCCCTGAAGTTTCACAAATTGTCAGAATTAGTCCCTGAAGGTTTAAAATGAAAGAAAAGTCAACTTTAGTCCTTGGGATATCAAACATGTTCACTTTTAGTCCCTGGATGAAAGTTTTCTAAAAATGGCAACTTTTACCCCTCAAGTTTCAAAATTGGCAAATTTAGTCCTCGGGTATTTAAAAAATGTAATTTATCAAATAATACCCTTGTACTATTCACATGTTACAATTTAGCCCCTTTTGATAACTTTTGGAAACTTACAAATCAGCCCCTCAAACTTTCAGAAATTACAAAAATGGTCCTTGTGTTTATCACTAAATCCAAACCGGACCCTATCCTAAAATAAAACCCAACCATAACTAATCCTAACCCACTATCCAACCCATTTCTAAACCTAACCCAATCCTAATAATAAACCCAGCCCAACTTGCTAAAAGCCCAACCAAAACCAAAAACCAAACCCGGCCCGTACACCCTTAGTTAAGCAAAGTTTGACCCAAGTCAAACTTTGCTTCTTCTTCAATACCACCAACGCGCCAAAACCATACCACCACCTTCTCCACCGCCTTTCTGACAAACCCACCACCCTCCTCCTATCCCATCTACCTAACAAACCAAAAGGCATTAAATGCCTCTTCCCCATCCCAAGTTATCAGTCCTAGTGGTATTTCCCACTCACTCAATTTTGGCGCCAAAAATCTCTTTCAACAGCTGAGATCGTTTGAAGACTATCCAAGGGCTCAGAAAGAATCAGAGAAGAAGATAGGACATATCTCACTTAGTTTTTGTATAAATAGATAGCAATGTAAGCCTTAATGGCTAAGTAGTAAAAAGTAGCATAAATCGTATTTCATTTTCAGTAGTGATAATTTGTAATTCCAAGTTTCAGTAATCAATACAAGTTAAATTAAGTGTGTTTGATATCAATATTTGTACAATTTCAGTAGATAATGATAATTCTAAGTTTTTACATTTCCATGTTGTACTGAGAATTCGAACCAAAATAAGTAGTAATTGAAATAGCTTCTTAGTTGTTTCTATAAGCTTATACAAGCTTATAATAGATTGTTGTAAGTTTATTTTAGTTTAATTCAGTTCTAATTCAAGAAATGAAGAAAAGTCAACATAAGCTCACAATAAGCTATTCAGAAGAGATAAGCTATCTAGGAAGGCTTTTCTGGGTTTTCTAGCTTGTGTGAACAAGCTAGAAGTGTTCTTGGTCCTTGTTCTCTGTTCCATAAGCAATTTCAGTTGTAAGCTTGTTTTTCCACATTTGCTATTTACTGTACCTTAGCTTATTATTAGCTTATTATTGTTGTTATATGCTTATTACTAGTTTCTAAACATATTTCATCTGTGTTATCAGTAGTCATATAGTTTTTTCTTTATTTTTCTTAAAATCAGTTAAAAAATCCAAAAATAGCCAAATAAGGCATAGCTTGTTAAACTGCTTATTTTCCTGTTGAAAGTTACTTATTAGAGTTTAATTAAGTTATTTAATCAGTAAAATCAAGACTTCTAGTTTAAAATAGTGTGTTTCATTTAAAAAATCCAACACAGCCCTTTGTAAGGGGTGTTTGGCTGTTTTAAGTCAAATGGGTCATTAGGGGTGTTACTGTTCCATTACCAAAACCCCAACTTTGATCCAGCTTATTTTGACCATATTAAGCTATTTTCAAGTCCTAATTAGCAAATTTGATAGATATAGTAGTTTTAAGCTGTCTGTGGTGAAATCAGACCTCAAGATGACCAAATAAGCCATTATAAGCTATAAGCTCTTTTGGCCCTCAAACTTGGCTTCTCTGAGGTCCTTTTAGTCCATTTGGTGATAAAACAAAAGTTGGTCAAGAGTCTTTTAGTTCTGCGCAAACTTGTGCAAGTCTGCACACACAGACCCCATAAGCAAGTCTGCAACCTTTTTCATGCTATCATTTAGTGCTTATTTGTGTTAATCAGCCCCTAATCTTTGGCTTATCTATAGTTTGCTAGGTAACTTTCACTTATCTCCCATAATCAGCCACTCATCTAGCTTCTTTAAGCTTAAAATTAAGCTCAAAAACACCCTACCAAGACAAGTACATACTGATACCTTAGTATATACTTGTCTGAGGTAGTCATTTTCTCAGCTTATTTTTAAGCCTTAAATAAACTCAGCTTGGCCTGCTTTTTGGAATTTAAGATCCTTGCTAGGTTAACTTGAGATATATCATCTGGTATTCACCATTGTAGCTTATTTCATAGCTTAATTTAGGCCTGTAATTTCCCCCTTTGGGAACTGTTCTCAAGCCTGCACATTTTAAAGTTTCTAACATCAGCTGTTCTAGGGCTTAATTGAAGGTCAATTGGCATATTAAAATTAGGGCTTTTGAGTTTTTAGTGTTGCCTGATATGCTGAGAAGCTTTTGCCCCCATTAGGTTGCCTTTCAACAGCTTATTGAGTGCTTAAATTGGATCTGCAAGTAGAGGTTCCAAACACCATTTCTGCCCTAATTTGTGAAACTGCTCAAGTGCTTATTTTGCTGATTCTATGGTTTAATCTGTTTGATTTAAGTTGTTTTGTGCTTATATAAGTTGTTTAAACTTATGCTGAGCCTTTGTGTAAATTTTTGAGCTTATTAGCTTATTTTTAGCTTATTTGCCAAACTGCTTTTCAGCCAAACTGCTTATTAGGGTTTAGCAAACTTTTGATTTTAATTTTCCTATATTAAGAATATTAATTTAGACTTATCCTGAATTTTTCATATTTTTCCTAAGTCTTTTGATATTTTTAAATCTTTTAATTAGTTTAAATTAGTAATTAAATCATAATAAATAGAATAATAATCAGAAAAATATAATTTTAATTTCTAAAATTTTCTTTTCTTAAATAGAACCTAGGAAAAGTAATATTACACTTGTAGGTTTTAATTTCATAGATTTCACTTTTTAGTCCCTTTTTAGATTTCCCGTTACGCGTTTTTAGTTTAATTAATTCGCGTTTAATTTTCTTTTGTATATTTGTTTCTCATTTGTTAATTAGATATAAAAAAGCAAAATCCAAAATATCTAATCATCAGTCACTCTAATCCAAAACCTTAAACAATTTGCCCATTCCAGCCTCGTTGGGAAACGATCCGGGTAATCACTTACCTGGTTTCACACTACACACGAACGTGAGTTTTTGCAAGTATCCTTTTTCACAAAGGGGTGATTTGTATTTATTCACGCGTATCCGTCATTGCATAATATTTATACGTACATTTTGAACGGATCAAATTTTGGCGCCGCTGCCGGGGAGGTTGTGTTGCGACAATATTGTTTAGAGTTTAAGCGATTAGTGACTTGAGATCCTTCTTTCAGAAGTTCCTATTTCCCATAAACCATATAAAAAACAAAAATATTTTTCTTTTCTTTCGTATATATATTATCATATAAAAAATAAAAAACCCAAAAACATTTTCGTTTTATTGTTAAAATAAAAGATAAAAGCAAAATCGAAATAATATTCCTCAACTTGGGTATTATCATAATAAGTTCCCAAACCAAAGGTTAAAACTTGCCTTTGTGTCGCTTGCGAATTCGGCTCACCTTTGATTGATAAACAAACGATAACGGAGGTTTAAGGATAGTTTGACATTAAATTGTCGAACTGAAAGAAGCGGGTTTTTAAGGAGCATTAATTGCCCACCTTTGCTTCTCCGCCACTCTGTGCGTTTATCTTTTAGAGAGCTACCGTACGCTTGTTGATTGTTAGTTTAAGTTCACTTGTGTTTTTGCTTCGATCTTGATTTAATTGAAATATTTTATTTAGTGCATGCGCACTCGCTCTTCCACGTCAACAAGTCCTTTACGTGAACTCGTAGATATTCCGAGAAGACGTAATCGTAGACGTGCTGCCCGAATAGTCAAACCCGAGATTCGTGTTGTTCCCACTGATAATATGGCAGACGAACGAACAATGGCTGAGATGCTCCAAGCACCCACCGAGGGTTACAGAGATGCCATCGTTTTACCACCCATCGATTCTGATCATTTTGAACTGAAAACGCATTTGATTCAGCTCGTTTCTACAAACCAATTCCACGGGTTTGAACGAGAAGATCCATATGCACACATTCGTTGGTTCAACAAGTTGACCTCTACAATCAATTACAAGAATGTGCCACAAACAATTATCAAATTGATGCTATTTCCATTCTCACTCGAAGGGGCAGCCCGGATTTGGCTGGATAAAGAACCCCCTCGATCCATTGAAACTTGGGAAGATCTCGTAAAGAAATTTGTCAATTATTTCTTCCCTCCATCAAAGACGACTAATCTAAAAAATGAAATTTCTGGATTTCGTCAAGGTTTCGATGAAAACTTCGGAGAGGCATGGGACAGATTTAAAGATCTCCTAAGAAAATGCCCGCATCATGATTTCACGGAGTTACAACAGATCAATACGTTTTATAATGGGTTGAACCAAAACGATCAAGATTCACTTAACGCAGCCGCCGGTGGCAATATCTTGAATCGTAAACCTAAAGAGGTGATTGAAATTTGTGAAAATAAATCAAAAGTTCATATTTCTCGAAACAAAGTGAATGTTCCTGTCACTCCTGCTTCTTCATCCGGTAACTCATCAGAGTTAGCCTTTTAACGGACTCAATGCGTTGCATGATGAAAGAAATGAAAGAATTGAAGAGTGAAATTCATAAACCGGAACAAATCAAAGCCATAAACAAAGTGTGTGAAACTTGTGGTGGCCCGCATGCGTATTATGATTGTCAAGCAACCGATGCTTCTCTTTACCCAGCTCCCGTAGCTGCAGTAAACCAAAATCAGTACCGACCGCATGCTGAAACTCAGTACCGAGCACCAAATGCTATGGTACCACCTGGTTTTCCACCCGTGCCAAATCAAAATAATCAAAATCGCTTTGTTCAAAATCAGGGACAAAATTTCAACAATTCCCAAAATTTCAATCAAAACCGAGGTCAGAATCAGGGGAATTTTAACCAAAAGCCATGGAATGTCCAAAACCAAAATCAGACGTCCTCGGATGAGTTGCTTAAGCAATTCATAAAATCCCAAGAGGAGACAAATAGGACCCAATATGAGACAAACCGGTTATTGGTTACCCAAATAAATGATATAAAAAAGTATTTAAATGATCTACCTTCTACCTCGGGAGGTCTCCCAAGTAACACTGTTGTCAACCCAAGGGGTGAACTCAAAGCTGTCACTACACGTAGTGGTAAAGCTCATGTTGGACTCAAGGTGAAAAAGGACCCGGTACTTCCCTCTAACAATGGAAGTGCTAAATACGTCCAACCTATGGTTGTCCAAAACTCTACACCCACAATTGCTCCTCAACCGTCAAGAATAGATCCTACTCTTTCACGATTTACGGTTAAAAGTTTGTCAAACAAACTTAGTGAGAAAAGAACAGCCAGAGCTTATTCCAATATGCTCAATGCTACTCCTATCAGTGTGCTTGATGACAGTGATGATGATGAAAGTACCAATTTCATCAAAGCTATCACCAGTCGTAGTGGTGCTGCTTATGAGGGACCCTCTGGTCCTATTCCTCCTCCGTTGTATGAAATGGAAAAAGAGACGGAGGATACAACGGACAAAGTGCAAATTCCAAGCCCACAAAGTACAGCACAAGTCCATCCTCCGGTTGTCCCGAAAAAGAAATCCAAACCAGGAGTTGCCTTTGAATTTGTTGAGACTCCTGAAGTCATTGCCCCTAAATCCAAACCTTACATTCCTTACCCATCACGCTTAAATGAGCAAAAGCTCCGCGAAATGGCTAGTCAACAAATGGACAAATTCTTTCAAATCTTTAAAGAATTACATTTTGACATAAGTTTTGCGGATGCTATCATTCTGATGCCCAAGTTTGCATCAACAATCAAACACTTGTTAAGCAACAAGGAAAAACTGATTGAAATGGCTAAAACTCCATTAAATGAGAACTGCTCAGCAGTTATCTTGAAAAAGCTTCCCGAGAAGCTTGGAGATCCTGGAAAATTTCTAATACCTTGTGTATTTCCGGGAATGGTTGAATGCTATGCCTTGGCCGATCTTGGTGCAAGCATCAACCTGATGCCTCATTCAGTGTGGAAGAAACTTTCTCTTCTGGCTCTTACTCCTACCTGCATGACTCTTGAGCTTGCAGATAGAACTATATCACTTCCTCTCGGCATTGCCGAGGATGTGTTTGTGAAAGTAGGTAAGTTCCATTTTCCAGCTGACTTTGTGGTTGTTGAATTCGACGCAGATCAAAAGGTTCCTCTCATTCTTGGAAGAGGATTCCTAAAAACGGGCCATGCTCTTATTGATGTATTTAAGCATGAGATCACATTGCGTGTGGGTAATGAAGCTGTTACCTTTAACCATGATCAAACGTCGAGATACTCCTCAAATTATGATTCTGAATTGGTTAACCAAATCGATGTCATTGATATTGCTTCAGAGGAGTACTCTCATGAGTTTCTTGGTTACTCTCATAATTCTGTGAGTGGGGTTCCCACCACATCTTCTCTACCTATCATTTCAGACTCTTCCCCTTCTCTCACTCCGTTTGAAGGAAGTGATTCCATTTTGGAAGAGATCGAGGCTTTTCTCAAGTGTGATTCATTTCTAGAAGGAATTGATAACGCTGAGATTGATCTGGAGGGAGATATTCTTCTTCTTGAGAAATTGTTAAAACAGGACAATTCTCCTCCACTCCCTCCCGTTGAACTTCATAATAAGGAAATCAAGTCAGTTGAGAAAACTGATAAATTTCCTGAGATCAGGTTTAAGGACTTGCCTCCTCCACTTGAATATGCAATTCTTGAGGAGGAAGTTCTTATCTTAATTTCCATTCAGATCTCTCTTCTTCCCTTCACCTACCTGGTGATTTCCCCTATCCTTCACTCATTCGGGAGTGAGGATACTACCTTTGACCCCGGCATTTTCCATCTAACATTGGTTTAAATGCCGGATATATCTCATCGGTGTGGACCTTTCTTATGTTCAATTGGTTATCCAAACATTTTGAATGAAAGTCCGATGGAAATGGTTTCTTCCACTTGCTTCCCCATGAACCAATGAATTCGGGGTCGAGTCAAGCTAGCGACTCGGTTAATAAAAACAGTAGTAAAACATGGGTTTTCACCCATGTCTCACCCAAGTGTGGGGGAGATGCCCCACATGTTATATATATGTACATTTTTAAAATATAAAAAAAAAAAAAAAAAAAAAAAAAAAAAAAAAAAAAAAAAGCTATTAGTATTTCCTTTTTACGTTCTAAGTGTCGGCATAATAGCCGGTGCTTTGAATATTGAGGGCAATATTCAGTTCTAAGTGTGGGGGGGAATTCTAGCGAATTTGATCAAATGTACCATCTGGTACCCCCATTTTGGCCAAAATTTTAAAATTTTTTCTCACTTAGAACGCAATAAATGGTTATCAGTCCGCCATGTCTAACCCACATAAGGATTGGCTAATCCGAGAGAAAACGGCTCTTGGTAAAGATGTCTCAAATCCGTTTATGGCTTACAATTTGCCAAAAATTGTATGGTATTCAACTCCCCATATCTTTATAAGTGAAGAGTTGGCTAGCCCGCAAGGTTATAGCTTGTGGTAAAGGCAGTGGAAAACCATAATTGGTAATCAGCTCACCAAAGATAATAACTGTATTTTATCTAAGAGTTGGCTAGTCCAGAAGCAAACAGCTTTTGGTAAAGACAAATCAAATCCGTTGACAGCTGATGGTTTGCTCAAAATCATTTGGTTATCATTGTACCAAAGTATCACATACTAAAACATTGGCTACTCCAGAAGTAATGGCTTTTGGTAAAGAGACATAAAATCCATTAAATTTTCATAAATGATTGCTAGGGACTAGCAATAGTTTAGTGTGGGGGATTGATGAGCGTCTAAATACTCATCATTTTATTCCCATTTAAACTACAAAAATATTTAAAAACACTCAGAAATGCTTCAAAATACAGAAAATATCAAAAAATGTGTTTTTTATATGATTCAGGAACAAAAAGATTGAAAACAAGTGAAAAACATGCAAAGTTCACAAAATTGTCATTTTCAGTCCCTGAAGTTTCACAAATTGTCAGAATTAGTCCCTGAAGGTTTAAAATGAAAGAAAAGTCAACTTTAGTCCTTGGGATATCAAACATGTTCACTTTTAGTCCCTGGATGAAAGTTTTCTAAAAATGGCAACTTTTACCCCTCAAGTTTCAAAATTGGCAAATTTAGTCCTCGGGTATTTAAAAAATGTAATTTATCAAATAATACCCTTGTACTATTCACATGTTACAATTTAGCCCCTTTTGATAACTTTTGGAAACTTACAAATCAGCCCCTCATACTTTCAGAAATTACAAAAATGGTCCTTGTGTTTATCACTAAATCCAAACCGGACCCTATCCTAAAATAAAACCCAACCATAACTAATCCTAACCCACTATCCAACCCATTTCTAAACCTCACCCAATCCTAATAATAAAACCAGCCCAACTTACTAAAAGCCCAACCAAAACCAAAAACCAAACCCGGCCCGTACACCCTTAGTTAAGCAAAGTTTGACCCAAGTCAAACTTTGCTTCTTCTTCAATACCACCAACGCGCCAAAACCATACCACCACCTTCTCCACCGCCTTTCTGACAAACCCACCACCCTCCTCCTATCCCATCTACCTAACAAACCAAAAGGCATTAAATGCCTCTTCCCTATCCAAAGTTATCAGTCCTAGTGGTATTTCCCACTCACTCAATTTTGGCGCCAAAAATCTCTTTCAACAGCTGAGATCGTTTGAAGACTATCCAAGGGCTCAGAAAGAATCAGAGAAGAAGATAGGACATATCCCACTTAGTTTTTGTATAAATAGATAGCAATGTAAGACTTAATGGCTAAGTAGTAAAAAGTAGCATAAATCGTATTTCATTTTCAGTAGTGATAATTTGTAATTCCAAGTTTCAGTAATCAATACAAGTTAAATTAAGTGTGTTTGATATCAATCTTTGTACAATTTCAGTAGATAATGATAATTCTAAGTTTTTACATTTCCATGTTGTACTGAGAATTCGAACCAAAATAAGTAGTAATTGAAATAGCTTCTTAGTTGTTTCTATAAGCTTATACAAGCTTATAATAGCTTGTTGTAAGTTTATTTTAGTTTAATTCAGTTCTAATTCAAGAAATGAAGAAAAGTCAACAAAAGTCAACATAAGCTCACAATAAGCTATTCAGAAGAGATAAGCTATCTAGGAAGGCTTTTCTGGGTTTTCTAGCTTGTGTGAACAAGCTAGAAGTGTTCTTGGTCCTTGTTCTCTGTTCCATAAGCAATTTCAGTTGTAAGCTTGTTTTTCCACATTTGCTATTTACTGTACCTTAGCTTATTATTAGCTTATTATTGTTGTTATATGCTTATTACTAGTTTCTAAACATATTTCATCTGTGTTATCAGTAGTCATATAGTTTTTTCTTTATTTTTCTTAAAATCAGTTAAAAAATCCAAAAATAGCCAAATAAGGCATAGCTTGTTAAACTGCTTATTTTCCTGTTGAAAGTTACTTATTAGAGTTTAATTAAGTTATTTAATCAGTAAAATCAAGACTTCTAGTTTAAAATAGTGTGTTTCATTTAAAAAATCCAACACAGCCCTTTGTAAGGGGTGTTTGGCTGTTTTAAGTCAAATGGGTCATTAGGGGTGTTACTGTTCCATTACCAAAACCCCAACTTTGATCCAACTTATTTTGACCATATTAAGCTATTTTCAAGTCCTAATTAGCAAATTTGATAGATATAGTAGTTTTAAGCTGTCTGTGGTGAAATCAGACCTCAAGATGACCAAATAAGCCATTATAAGCTATAAGCTCTTTTGGCCCTCAAACTTGGCTTCTCTGAGGTCCTTTTAGTCCATTTGGTGATAAAACAAAAGTTGGTCAAGAGTCTTTTAGTTCTGTGCAAACTTGTGCAAGTCTGCACACACAGACCCCATAAGCAAGTCTGCAACCTTTTTCATGCTATCATTTAGTGCTTATTTGTGTTAATCAGCCCCTAATCTTTGGCTTATCTATAGTTTGCTAGGTAACTTTCACTTATCTCCCATAATCAGCCACTCATCTAGCTTCTTTAAGCTTAAAATTAAGCTCAAAAACACCCTACCAAGACAAGTACATACTGATACCTTAGTATATACTTGTCTGAGGTAGTCATTTTCTCAGCTTATTTTTAAGCCTTAAATAAACTCAGCTTGGCCTGCTTTTTGGAATTTAAGATCCTTGCTAGGTTAACTTGGGATATATCATCTGGTATTCACCATTGTAGCTTATTTCATAGCTTAATTTAGGCCTGTAATTTCCCCCTTTGGGAACTGTTCTCAGGCCTGCACATTTTAAAGTTTCTAACATCAGCTGTTCTAGGGCTTAATTGAAGGTCAATTGGCTTATTAAAATTAGGGCTTTTGGGTTTTTAGTGTTGCCTGATATGCTGAGAAGCTTTTTCCCCCATTAGGTTGCCTTTCAACAGCTTATTGAGTGCTTAAATTGGATCTGCAAGTAGAGGTTCCAAACACCATTTCTGCCCGAATTTGTGAAACTGCTCAAGTGCTTATTTTACTGATTCTATGGTTTAATCTGTTTGATTTAAGTTGTTTTGTGCTTATATAAGTTGTTTAAACTTATGCTGAGCCTTTGTGTAAATTTTTGAGCTTATTAGCTTATTTTTAGCTTATTTGCCAAACTGCTTTTCAGCCCAACTGCTTATTAGGGTTTAGCAAACTTTTGATTTTAATTTTCCTATATTAAGAATATTAATTTAGACTTATCCTGAATTTTTCAGATTTTTCCTAAGTCTTTTGATATTTTTAAATCTTTTAATTAGTTTAAATTAGTAATTAAATCATAATAAATAGAATAATAATCAGAAAAATATAATTTTAATTTCTAAAATTTTATTTTCTTAAATAGAACCTAGGAAAAATAATATTACACTTGTAGGTTTTAATTTCATAGATTTCACTTTTTAGTCCCTTTTTAGATTTCCCGTTACGCGTTTTTAGTTTAATTAATTCGCGTTTAATTTTCTTTTGTATATTTGTTTCTCATTTGTTAATTAGATATAAAAAAGCAAAATCCAAAATATCTAATCATCAGTCACTCTAATCCAAAACCTTAAACAATTTGCCCATTCCAGCCTCGTTGGGAAACGATCCGGGTAATCACTTACCTGGTTTCACACTACACACGAACGTGAGTTTTTGCAAGTATCCTTTTTCACAAAGGGGTGATTTGTATTTATTCACGCGTATCCGTCATTGCATAATATTTATACGTACATTTTGAACGGATCAGCTTTATATGATGATTCTGACATTAATTTGTTAGAAGACTCATGACTACAAGCTGGAAAGTCCTGTCAAAGAGAATCTTCTTTAAAGGGCATTCTACCTGATCATAGGTCGGTCCTCACGGAACCGAAGGTTAATCCAACCACACTGGGCGAATGACAAAGCCATATTCGTTCCCCAACTTTATTGCTAACTGTTTTATTTCAGATTCATATAAAGATGGTGATGGTGGTACCCAATTCCAGCAGAGACATGTCAATTCATAACCTCATGCTCACACTTCAAACTCACGTTCAAAGAAATCATGATAGCAGAATGACCTACAACAATGCTTCCGCAACTCTGATGCTAAATATCATGATCCAGAAAAGTGTGAGCATGACGGTCTGATGGTCACAATATCACATGGAGGCGATACTACTAAGGATGGTTTGGAACTGTGGCTGATGATCTCAAAACAAGCTCAAAGATCACACAAGCCAAAGGAACATTAATCGCAAGATCATTGCTTGAAGTACAAAAATAGCCTTTAAAGAATCAAATGATACAAGCTAGAGCTAAAGATCTATATATAGAATGCTAAGCTTCAATCTGTTTTGTTTCTGGGGTGACCTCCCTTAGGGGGAGATTGTTAGGATTAAGAAAAAAGGATCGGTCACCCCGTGTATTTTCATGCTTAGCGTAGCTCTAAGTTTGGTTAGTATTAGTTTATTTATCGTAGTATTAGTGGAGTTGGGTCGGGTCTTTACCCACTGTCAGCTCACTCCACAGCCCACACTGGGCAAATATTGTAAGTAGTATATGTACCCTTTCCATGTTATGGAAAGGGTTGGCTGTTTCATTTAATACACACACAAGGTGTGTTTCTCTCTCAAGAAACTTCCCACCTCTCTTTCCCTCTCTCTCTAACTCTTACCATGGCTAACTTGTTCTTCCATCAAAATCGACCTCCCGAATCACAAATAATCAACATATAAACGATCCTACAGGATGTCAATGATGAACACGATCACGAATTTGTCCAAGTATGGTTTGCATACTCGGTTCATCAAGTCCATGAACATTGCGGGTGCATTGGTGAGACCAAATGGCATTACTTGAAATTCGTAATGCCCGTACCGTGTTCTGAAGGCTGTTTTAGGAATGTCTTCTTCCCTGACTCTTAGCTGATGATATCCCGATCTCAGATCAATTTTCGAGTAGAAACTCGATCCTTGCAGTTGGTCAAACAAATCATCAATCCTGGGCAATGGATATCGATTCTTTACGGTGAGTTTGTTCAATTCCCTATAATCAATACACATTCGGAACGTTCCGTCTTTCTTCTTGACAAATAAGACCGGGGCTCCCCAAGGTGATGAACTTGGTCGAATGAATCATTTATCTGACAACTCTTTCAACTGCTCAGATAATTCTTTCATTTCGGAAGGGGCCAGCCGATAAGGTACTTTTTCAACTGGTGCTGCTCCAGGCACTAAATCAATTTGAAATTCTACTTGCCGAACTGGTGGAATACCCGTAAAATCTTCCGGAAATACTTCAGAAAAGTCCTTAACAACTGGCACTTCTTCGAGTTGTTTTTCTTTTGATTCATTCTCCGTCACCTGAACCAAAAACACGTGACATCCCTTGTTCATGTACTTCATTGTCTTGATATACGAGATGATGTTGAGTCGGGTTTTGTTGTGATCGCCACGAACGATAAGAGTTTCACTATTAAGTGGAATTTGGACAACCTTCTCCTCACAGATGATTTTGGCATGGTGCTTGGATAACTAATCCATGCTGATAACGACGTCAAAGCTATCGAGTTGAATAGGCATGAGATCAATGGGAAAAGGTTTGTTTAGTAATGTTAGAGTGCAACCTTGGATTATTGTATTTGTGCCTATAAGGTTTCCGTTAGTTATTTCGATTTCATATGTAGTGTCTAGTTCTACTGGGGCAATATTAAGTAGTGAAGCAAATTAAGTAGACACAAAGCTCTTATCAGCTCTGGAATCAAATAATATTTTAGCACTTTGTTGGTTTAGTAAGAATGTACCCGTGACAACGCTGGGGTCCTATGGTGCATTCCCGTCACCGAGCACATATGCTCTCCCACGAGCAACATTGTTCTAATGCGTGGTTTTGCAACCTTACAACAGGTTTTACCTCTCGAGGGATCTCAAGAGGCTTACAACCCCACCAGGCAGTGTACCTGACCGATGTAGTATAGTGTAGTGGTAAGTACGGGGGATTGATCGTTCTCCACAGGGAATAGTGTTCGTTAGGTATGAAAAACTACTCTAATAGGTCTGAGGGTGAGAGAAGATTCTTTTTATGTTTTTTATAATTTTATGAAAGCAAGTAAAATCTCGGGTTTGAAAGAGTAGGCGGAATTAGTTGCTAGTCAACTAACCCAAGTTACTACAAATGCAAATAAAATAAAATAACAGAAAATGAAAAGGTGGTAAAACTTATGTGGAGATGAATGTGTTTACTTAGATTTCCTTACTCCCTAACTATCTTTTACCGGTTGATTAGTGTGTATTAATTGCGTGGATGACGGGTGTATTCCTTAATACCAATCATGGGGTGGCGTACGTACTTCCTCAACTCTACAAGCTCCTACTTCACTCCTATGTCGAGCCGGCTAGGAAGCTCCTAACATGGGATCACTAGAATTCGCTTGTGCATTAAATACAACCATAAAAACCTTAGTACGCATTGGTTCATGCTTCTTAAGACGTTCAAGCAAGTTACCGAATAGGAAGTTAGCCAGTTTTCTTAAGCCTAATATAGATGAACAATCATCCAATACAACTAATAACACACTAATAACCAATAATCAATAGCTAGGTTTCATTAGATCTAAGCAAACACAAGATAAATCTAGCCTAGCATGTTAAATAAAAGACAAGAACAAGATAGAATCAAACAACACATAGACATATTGAATGATTAATTGATAACTTATCTTCAATGTAACATGGAAGATCTCAAGGCAAAAAGCCTTGAAAAAGCTGCTAAAATCGTCTTAGGGTTTTCACACACAAAGTTCCCCAATAAGTTCCACACTAATGACAAAAAATTGCAAAACTATATATAAACTTTCAGATCTGACGGCGTCACGTTATGGAGTGTGACGCCGTCACCTCGCCGCTTTTAGGGTTCCCGGATGGCCTTCTTAACGCCTTCTGATGAACTCAAATAAGTACATTTTATTACTATCATTTATCCTATTAATTTGACTTGTTTTACTATATTATGTATGAGGATTGATACTTAATCGTTTACTTTTGTAATTCTCAGGTAAAAACAAGCATTTGGGGAAACTTAGCGATTATGGACTAAAAACGGAGTAAAATGATCAAGATTGGAATTGGTTGTTGGAATGAAGAGAATGAAGACCACTGCCTGACTTTGAAGAATGCGCCGCATGGATTTATCCCATGCGCCGCATATGAAACTTTGGTCAACGAAGAATAACCAACTTGTTCTACTCCTGATGCGCCGCATCTCACTCATTACATGCGCCGCATCACTATCAAGATCTCACCAGATACGATCCAAGATACAAGAGGACATGCGCCGCATCCAAAGATGAAGATACGCCGCATCTTCTGGCGGTGTACGAATATTCCTGAATATCCAAGATATAGTTCTTCCCGGTGGGAAAAACTGAGCAAGGAAACGAGTGGTGAGATCATCCCAAGAGGTGATGGATCCTGCGGGTTGACGCTCTAGCCATTGACTAGCTTGGTCCCGCAAAGAGAATTGAAAGAGACGCAGTCGGGTCGTCTCTCGAGTGGCAACATCAAGGTCTATAGAATCAACAATTTTGAGAAAGTCCTTGAGATATTGATTAGGATCTTCAGAACGAAGTCCATGGAATGCGCATCCGCTTTGCACCAACCGGATGGTGTCGGATCGTAAGGGAGTGACATTGGCTCCTTGAGTGAGCTCAATGGTGTTTCGATAGCCATGGTGGCTAGGACGGGAGTACTCTCCTAAAGTACGGGCTCTAGGAGGTGGTGGTGGTTGTTGTGGTGGTGGGTTGTTGGGATTAAGGATATTACCATCTTCCATGATGTCGAATGGTAATGGTTACGAACAAAGAAAAGAAGAAAATAGATAGACTAAAAAACCTAGAAAAGAGAATAAAATCTCACAGAAAGGAATCTAGTGAGAGACCTATAAAATAAAATTCAACCTAAACATAACTATCTCCGCAACGGCGCAAAAACTTGATGCGTGGTTTTGCAACCTTACAACAGTTTTACCTCTCGAGAGATCTCAAGAGGCTTACAACCACAGGCAGTGTACTGCCCGATGTAGTATAGTAGTGGTAATACGGGGATTGATCGTTCTCCACGGATAGTGTTCGTTAGGTATGAAACACTACTTAATAGGTCTAAGGGTGAGAGAAGATTCATTTTTATGTTTTTTATAATTGGATAATTACGCAAAATAGCCCAAACACAATGGGGGTTCCTATCTAACCCGAAATCATATTTGTTGCCCAGGGCAAACGGCTTTTTGGGGCAACCGAAGGATTTCCAGTGTTATTTTGTGGCAACTGGGGGCATTGTGCCCAGGGCAACTATGGGTAGAAATATCCCATTTAGGGTTTTGGGCTTTTTTAGTAATTATCCTTTATAATTTTATGAAAGCAAGTAAAATCTCGGGTTTGAAAGAGTGGGCGGAATTAGTTGCTAGTCAACTAACCCAAGTTACTACAAATGCAAATAAAATAAAATAACAGAAAATGAAAAGGTGGTAAAACTTATGTGGAGATGAATGTGTTTACTTAGATTTCCTTACTCCCTAACTATCTTTTACCGGTTGATTAGTGTGTATTAATTGCGTGGATGACGGGTGTATTCCTTAATACCAATCGTGGGGTGGCGTACGTACTTCCCCAACTCTACAAGCTCCTACTTCACTCCTATGTCGAGCCGGCTAGGAAGCTCCTAACATGGGATCACTAGAATTCGCTTGTGCATTAAATACAACCATAAAAACCTTAGTACGCATTGGTTCATGCTTCTTAAGACGTTCAAGCAAGTTACCGAATAGGAAGTTAGCCAGTTTTCTTAAGCCTAACATAGATGAACAATCATCCAATACAACTAATAACACACTAATAACCAATAATCAATAGCTAGGTTTCATTAGATCTAAGCAAACACAAGATAAATCTAGCCTAGCATGTTAAATAAAAGACAAGAACAAGATAGAATCAAACAACACATAGACATATTGAATGATTAATTGATAACTTATCTTCAATGTAACATGGAAGATCTCAAGGCAAAAAGCCTTGAAAAAGCTGCTAAAATCGTCTTAGGGTTTTCACACACAAAGTTCCCCAATAAGTTCCACACTAATGACAAAAAATTGCAAAACTATATATAAACTTTCAGATCTGACGGCGTCACGTTATGGAGTGTGACGCCGTCACCTCGCCGCTTTTAGGGTTCCCGGATGGCCTTCTTGACGCCGTCCCTCTTTAGCTCTCCAAAATCCGTTCTGGCTTATCAAGGCTTGACGCCGTCAGACTTAGGGGTGACGCCGTCCCTCTTTAAATTAAGCCGTGACGACCTTGATCACATTAAAGAGTGACGCCGTCAGAATTCCATGCAAATTTCTCTGGCTTATCATGAGTAATTTTCACATCCACCACTTTTGCCAAGCCATGACGCCGTCCAGAACAAATGCTGACGCCGTCAAAGGTAATTTCCAGCACAATTTTGAGACTTTGTCGTTTTCTTCACTTTTATGCTCCAAAAACGTCCAAAATGCTTCCTTTTCCAGATTTCTCCTCAAAAGTACCTAAAATGACAAAAGGAACGATTTAGGGCAATATTTGATCAAATAAATACGATTTAGGGCTTAAATGACCCCTTAAAAGCGGTACACTTTTCGCTTCATCAAATACCCTTACACTTGAGATTTGCTTGTCCTCAAGCAAATGCGCTTTTATTCTAATCAAAATACAAGTTAGGGGTCATTTAATGCTAACATAAAAGTAATTACAACAAATATTCGTTCCACTTTAATCATAATAAACACGGAGATTACAAACTAGCACCTCACAAGTAGTGTTTAGATACTCACATCTCTCAAGTGTCATCAAAATAAATCTCATAAATGAAAACGGATAATATCTCTCACTACCTGTCATAGCTAATAGATTACCATAGGCTTGGGAAAGGATCGAAAACCTCCTCCAGTAGGCGTAAGCACCTAAGATAAACTATCAAAGAGGGCTTTTAAATGGGTTATAACGTTAGGTGTAGGGAAAGGGAAAACACGGATTTGTTGGATAAGGGATATTTTACTGGTGGCGAGTTAAAGATCTTGATTAATTACATGTACTATACAATGTTGCTAAGCCAAGACTCGACTCGATCTTAAGCTAAAAACAAAATAACAAAAACATAAAATAAAATAAAATGAAACGGGATGGTAGTCCGTATGTTTTTTCTACTTTTTCTTTTTCTCATTTTTTTTTGTATTTTTCTTGATTTTTTTTTTTATTTTTTTTTTCATACACTCTTGCCCTACCATCCAAAATAATACATCATAGGGGCGTTGCATTCCCCTTACACTTGAACTTTTACATAACTTTACAAATTACTATTCTAATGACTCGAATTAAGATAATTGAAAAAACTTGGAGTACTTTTAAAATATTTAGCACATATGGGGGTAATAAATGATGTTCTTCCCCATTACTCCATTACACTAGTACTTTACCCATGAGTCTCAATCGTCCCAAAACAATATGTACAAGGATATGACTCGACTTAGTGATCCGTTCCAAACCGGCTATCTTTTATTTCTCTATCACACAAGTCAACCACTTGTGAATGGTCAACCGTAATAAATGATAAAAGGCAAACAGTCTGAAAACGAATGCTCGTGTGTAGTGTGTGAAACCAGGCAAGTGATCACCCGGATCGTTTCCCAACGAGATGTGAATGGAAAACTGTGAAAAGCTAGGATTAGAATGACTGATGATTTAGATTGCTTTTGATTTTGCTTTTTAACAATTCTAAATAACAAATTAAAACAGATATACACAGGAAAATTAAACGCGAATAAAATTAAACCAAAACGCGTAACGGAAAAGCTAAAATGGGACAAAAAATAAAATTTATAAAATTTGAAACCTAAAAATGTAAAATAACTTAAAACTTATTTAAAAACTTAAATTATATTTTTTTATACTTTTTATTTAATTATTATTAATTATTTATTATTAAATAACTTATTAAACTATTTAAATTTATAAAAAAAATAGTAAATGGACAAAGAAAAATCTAAAACTTTTTCTAAAAATATTATATGATATTAAAAAGCTAAGAAAATTATAAAAATGAAAATTACTTAATTAAAATTTAAAAAGATAAATTCTATTAAATAGAAGCTATCACTTTATTTCTATTTTTGATTTTCTTAAGGCCTAAAAATATTTTTATATTTTTCCTAGATTAAAAATGACAAAAGAAAATTATGAAAATTAGAATTATATTTTTCTGATTATTTTTCTATTTATTATGATTTAAATACTATTAAAAACTAATTAAAATGATTAAAAATATTAAAAGACTTAGGAAAAATCTGAAAAAATCAGGTTAAGTCTAAATTAATATTTGCAAGCTAAGAAAAAATTAAAATGTGGAAAATAAGCACTGGAGGTGCTTCTTGCTTTGTAAACTGCTTAAATGAAGTGCTTATTAATAAGCAAATATTGACCAGAGTTGACCAAGGTTTTACCAAATGATTTTAGGACTAAATTAAGCTCAAATGAAACAGAATTGAGAGCAACAAGCAATCAAAAACACAGGTATGGCTGCAAACAGGTTCAATAAGCAAATGTGAAATAAGCAATAAGCACTCAGTATAAGCTAAAGCCAAAAACTCAATGGAAACAGCAGGTTGGGGCACAAGGGAACTAAAATGAACAATAAAACTTAGATTATGAACAACCAAATGAAATTGCAGCCCTATACTTGAATCAGCAGACCTAGTTCTAAACACCTACTTTGCAAGCTTCAATAAGCAGTCCCAATAAGCTGATTTCAAAGAGATAAGTGGGGAAAAAGCAAGAATACCCAGGTAATAACACAAAAACATCAAAAGCCCCATGACAACAACCCCAATTGAGGTCCAATTAGCCCCTAGATCAGCAGCTAACAGCAACTGGGTTAAAACCTTAGTTTTGACTTATGGCTGTTTTTGAAGATTTTGACTTTTGTGAGTTTTGATTCTAATTTACTGAATGAAATTGCAATAATAAGCTAAAATAAGATTAGAATAAGCAATATTAACAACCTTGCAACTGATTTGAAAGATTTTGATCACTAACATCCTAACAGTCAACTGACAAGAGAGATTAAAGAGTGAATTTGACTTTAAAGCTATGACCTATGGATTTTATTGCTTGACTACTCCTTTGTGACTCTATTTGACTTAACTGAACCAGTTTTATCACCTACAACAAGCTTGAACACCAAGCTGAGGCTAAATCCAAACACCCATTTTCAGGACTGATTTTGCAATTTACACTATACCTAACTTATTTAAACCATGTTTTATCCCTAACTCTGATTATCTAAATGTATTAACAACTAAAAAGCAATAATCAAAAAGCAAATAGCAAAAACACTAACTAAATAAAAATTATGCAGGAAATAGCTATAAACTTGAAAATAGAACTCACAGCTTAACTTGCTGAGCTGGATGAAACAATGAACAATCACAACCCAGGCTTATTAAATAAGCCAAATAACACCCCAAATAAGCTGATAAGAACAGCTTATTCTTCCAGAATTGCTTCTTTGACCAGTGTTGACTTATGTTGACTATTTTTGGTTTTGTGAATTTAAAACTGAGTGAACTGAATTATAACAAGTGGCTTTTTACTAAACCTAAAATAAGCTCAGACAAGCTTATTTTCACAGCAATGGAAGCTTAAAAAATGTTTTTGCACAATAATAACTTAAACACTGATTATGAAATTAAAATTAAACTGACATTACAATAAAATTAGACATGATTCTTGAATATTAAAACATACACTGAATTTAAAAGTTACAATAAGACTGAAATTTAAATGACAATTAAACTTAAAAATTACACTAACAAATGTGGTCTAAAAACGAGTGACACCGTTTTCTTCAGTCTTCTTTCTCTTTTATATCACTCCAAATCTTCCTTTGACTCTTCCGAACATTTCCCATCCGTTGGATAAGCATGAATAAATCTGGTTCGTTGATCCTCTTTTTGGCGGGAAACCCACTTGGGTGGGTTTTATCTATATGCGCACAAGTGGGTTAGTGGATAGCTAAGGAGGGGGAAAGTTGGCGTGTTGGCAGAGAAAATCGGGTGAGAGTGGGTTGTGGTGTCAGGAGTGGTCGAATGGTATCCTGGTTTGGAATGGCGGGTTAGTGAGGAAGATGGTGGTATTTGACCGGTTTTGACTTTGGGTTTAACTAAAAAAAATCATACGGGGTAAACAAGGGTGGGCTTTGGTTGGTTAAAATTGGGCTTGGGTTTATTAAGGGGTAATGGGTTGGGTTTAATATGGAATTGGGTTTTATTTAATAAGGGTTGGATAAGGATTTGGATTTTGGCAGTTGGGTTATTAAAGGGTTTATGAAGTTTAAGGTTTAAACTTTGGGGACCATTTGTGTAACATGCTGAAACTTCAGGGACCAAATCTGCCAAACATGAAAACTCATTCCAGGGACCAAATCTGCCAAGTGTCAATAGTACAAGGATCACAAAAGTTTATTTTCCATTTTTTTTAAACTCAAGGACTATTTTTGACAACTTTTGAAACTTCGGGGACTAAAACTGCCAATTATGCAAACTTATCTCGTTTTTGACTGTTTTTAATCATTTTGCACTTGTAACACATAAAAACACAATCAAATGATATTTTCGGTATTTTGAAGCATATTTGCATGTTTTTAAATGTTTTGGCAGTCCAAATGTGACAGAAATGATGAGTATTTAGACACTCATCAATCCCCCACACTAAACTATTGCTAGTCCCTAGCAATCTTTTATGAATATTTAATGGATTTTATGTCTCTTTACCAAAAGCCATTACTTCTGGAGTAGCCAATGTTTTAGTATGTGATACTTTGGTACAATGATAACCAAATGATTTTGAGCAAACCATCAGCTGTCAACGGATTTGATTTGTCTTTACCAAAAGCCGTTTGCTTCTGGACTAGCCAACTCTTAGATAAATTATCAATATTATCTTTGGTGAGCTGATTACCAATTATGGTTTTTCACTGCCTTTACCACAAGCCATAACCTTGCGGGCTAGCCAACTCTTCACTTTTAAGGATATGGTGTGTCGAATACCATACAATTTTCGACAAATTGTAAGCCATCAACGGATTTGAGACATCTTTACCAAGAGCCGTTTGCTCTCGGATTAGCCAATCCTTAAGTGGGTTAGACATGGCGGACTGATAACCATTTATTGAGTTCTAAGTGAGAAAAAATTTTAAAATTTTGGCCAAAAATGGGGGTACTAGGGCACACATATGACAAAATTCGCCAGAATTCCCCCCCACACTTAGAACTGAATATTGCCCTCAATATTCAAAGAACCGGTTGTTAAACCAACACTTAGAACGTGAAAGGGAAATACTAATAGCCATTATTTTATATACACAATTTATTTTTTTTTGACTGTACATATTTACAACATGTGGGGCATCTCCCCCACACTAGGGTGAGACATGGGTGAAAACCCATATTTTGCTACTGTTTTTGATTACCGAGTCGCTAGCTTGACTCGACCCCGAATTCATTGGTTCATGGGGAAGTAAGTGGAAGAGACCATCTCAATCGGACTTTCATTAAAAATGTTTGGATAAACACTGAAGTACTTGAAAGTTCCACCCCGATGAGATATACACAGAGATCCGGCTCACAAATGATAAATGAAAATGCCGGGATCAAAGATAGTGTCTTCATTCCCTAAGGAGTGAAGAACAGGAGAAGTCACCCTGTAGGTGAAGAAAAGAAAGAAAGTCATGATAAAAATCATGACTAACTCATCGTCATTAGAAGGAGAGTTCATGATTTCAGGATCATGAAGCTCGTCATTTAAGCTCAGATGATCAAGACATATTCTGGGTGGGATGGATGGGATTTTGATAACAATCAAATTCTCAGTGTTGAGAACATCTCCCTCCGGAACACAGAGATTTTCTTTGTCAAGATCAAAGTAAAAGTTATCATACTTCGGCGGAGATATGATATGAGTGAGTTCACTGGAGAACTCCTCAAAGGTGAATGAATCAATATCGGGGAGAGAATTATGAGAATGAGAAGTGGTATTGCCACTAATTTTCTCTCTAATTGATCAAAACAGAAGGCTTCCCTTTCCGGAATAGAATCATCGGAAAATATGTCACTATCCTTTATGGGGATAGGAGATGAAATGGGTTTTTCTTTGAAAGCCTCGATTTTAGAAATGAGAAGATTGACAGTCAATAATGTTGCTCGAAGAGCTTCATCTTTGATTTCAGTGTCAATTTCATCATTCTCTTCTTCTAAGCTGACTGGCTCAGAAGGAAATTCCTCCATATAAATGATGTCTCCACATGATAAAGTATCATCATTAGTGGAATCGGAGAACATCTCAATATGATCTTTTGAAAAATCAAAAGGAGGAGGGATATCACACATTTGATCAAAAATTCCCAGTGACTCACTTGGGATTGAGACAAGGTTCTCAACACTAGACTTTATGAATTCGTCCGATTCCTTTGCAGGAACAGTGTCAAGAGACTCGTCTCCCATGCTTAGAGAGTTAGTGGGAACCTCGGGTGTGATAACAACAGACTGAGTTTCAACTGATGAACTTGATGAATTATCATCAAAGATATCTTCATCATCACTGTCATCAGGAATGAAACGAAATTGAGAGCTAGATCTGGCTGCTTTTTCTTTTGCAATTGATTCCTTAATAGATTTTTCAAATGCATCTAGGGAATTTATTTTAGCAGCCCGCTCTTCAGCTAACAATTCTGCCATGGATTTCTCATGTGAATTTTCTTGGGCATTATTAACAGCCGAATCATTAAGTGTATCCACAAAATTTTTAAGTTTTTGTAATACATCTTCAAAAGATTCTTCAAGAGGTGATGACTGAGGTTGAATCATTTGATACTGTGGAAGTTGGTCCTGATAAGAATGATCAAAATTGTCACAAGGGCCATGCTCATAGACAAGCGGGGTCCTCGTTTGACAATCGGATTCATAATGTGGACCACCACAGTACTCACAACAATAAATTTGCTGTGACTGATTCGGCGAATCATAAGGATATTGGTCATAGACAAACCCGTTTCCCGGATTCACAATGCTACAACCATGGCAATTTCCACCATTAGGAGGTCCCCCACACTGTTCACAACCATAGTTGTAAGATGAAGACATTTGGGGCTGTGGAGAGTAGTCGGAGAAATTTGGCGGTTCATTGAAAGAATTTGGATTATAAGTAATTGAATCCCTTGAACCGCAAAACAAACAACTTCCGTCTCGAATATCATTACCACATTGTTTGCATGTACACCAATGACATGGCAAACCAAAAAGCGGCTCACCACAACCTACACAAGGAATAAAATCCGGAGGTGGGACAAGTGGTGTGCTCTGAGAGCTAGGAATTTCCACCACTTCCGTTATGGTCTCTGGTTTTTGTTTTTGAATAACGTGAAGATTGGGCAAGTCGTTCTTTTTAGTCACTGTTCTAAGTTCTGTACGTTTGCTTGACAAACTTTTAACCGTAAATTGTGAAAGGTCTGGATTAATTCTTGACTGTTTGCCATTAATAGCATGTATCTTGGGCTGTGAAGGGCAGTCGGAAGAACTTTGAGAATCATTGATGGAATTAAGCTCTCTTTCGAGGGCTAAATCACACCAATAACAAGATCCGTTAGGTGCATCATTTCCACACTTCTCACACGAACACTTGAAACAACGAAGATTATCATCCACTGGACCTCTACAACGAAAGCAGCAATAGCCCAGTGACGACATAGAAGAAAGGTATAAGAAGTTTAGAATCAAATGGATAGAGGGTAAAGGGATAAAGAATCAAAAAGGGTAAGAGGGTAAAGATGAATATTTTTGGGTTTTTGGTTTTTTTTTTTTTTTTTTTTTTTTTTTTTTTTTTTTTTTCAATTAAAACAAGATCAAAGCACAACACAAGGAACTTAAACCTTAAATCAACCAGCGTACGGTAGCTCTCTGACTGAAAAACGCACAGAGTGGCGGAGAAGCAAAGGTGGGCAATAATGCTCCTTAAAAACCCGCTTCTTTCAGTCCGACAATTTAATGTCAGACTATCCTAGAACCTCCGTTAGAGTTTGTTTATCAATCAAAGGTGAGCCGAATTCGCAAGCGACACAAAGGCAAGTTTTTATCTTTGGTTTGGGAACTTATTATGGTCGTACCCCCAGTTAGGTAGTACTCAGTCTTGATTTTCGATGGTAATATTTTATTATTGTTTATTATTAAAGAAAACGGAAAATATTTTTGGGTTTTTAATTTATATGATAATAATAATAATAATGTATATATAGAAAAGAAAAGAAAATATTTTTGGTATTTTATATAGTTTTTGGGAAATAGGAACTTCTGATAGAAGGATCTCGAATCACTAATCGCTAAAACTTAACATAAAAGTCGCAGCACACCTCCCCGGCAGCGGCGCCAAAATTTGATCCGTTCCAAACCGGCTATCTTTTATTTCTCTATCACACAAGTCAACCACTTGTGAATGGTCAACCGTAATAAATGATAAAAGGCAAACAGTCTGAAAACGAATGCTCGTGTGTAGTGTGTGAAACCAGGCAAGTGATCACCCGGATCGTTTCCCAACGAGATGTGAATGGAAAACTGTGAAAAGCTAGGATTAGAGTGACTGATGATTTAGATTGCTTTTGATTTTGCTTTATTTAACAATTCTAAATAACAAATTAAAACAGATATACACAGGAAAATTAAACGCGAATAAAATTAAACCAAAACGCGTAACGGAAAAGCTAAAATGGGACAAAAAATAAAATTTATAAAATTTAAAACCTAAAAATGTAAAATAACTTAAAACTTATTTAAAAACTTAAATTATATTTTTTTATACTTTTTATTTAATTATTATTAATTATTTATTATTTAATAACTTATTAAACTATTTAAATTTATAAAAAAAAATAGTAAATGGACAAAGAAAAATCTAAAACTTTTTCTAAAAATATTATATGATATTAAAAAGCTAAGAAAATTATAAAAATGAAAATTACTTAATTAAAATTTAAAAAGATAAATTCTATTAAATAGAAGCTATCACTTTATTTCTATTTTTGATTTTCTTAAGGCCTAAAAATATTTTTATATTTTTCCTAGATTAAAAATGACAAAAGAAAATTATGAAAATTAGAATTATATTTTTCTGATTATTTTTCTATTTATTATGATTTAAATACTATTAAAAAGTAATTAAAATGATTAAAAATATTAAAAGACTTAGGAAAAATCTGAAAAAATCAGGTTAAGTCTAAATTAATATTTGCAAGCTAAGAAAAAATTAAAATGTGGAAAATAAGCACTGGAGGTGCTTCTTGCTTTGTAAACTGCTTAAATGAAGTGCTTATTAATAAGCAAATATTGACCAGAGTTGACCAAGGTTTTACCAAATGATTTTAGGACTAAATTAAGCTCAAATAAAACAGAATTGAGAGCAACAAGCAATCAGAAACACAGGTATGGCTGCAAACAGGTTCAATAAGCAAATGTGAAATAAGCAATAAGCACTCAGTATAAGCTAAAGCCAAAAACTCAATGGAAACAGCAGGTTGGGGCACAAGGGAACTAAAATGAACAATAAAACTTAGATTATGAACAACCAAATGAAATTGCAGCCCTATACTTGAATCAGCAGACCTAGTTCTAAACACCTACTTTGCAAGCTTCAATAAGCAGTCCCAATAAGCTGATTTCAAAGAGATAAGTGGGGCAAAAGCAAGAATACCCAGGTAATAACACAAAAACATCAAAAGCCCCATGACAACAACCCCAATTGAGGTCCAATTAGCCCCTAGATCAGCAGCTAACAGCAACTGGGTTAAAACCTTAGTTTTGACTTATGGCTGTTTTTGAAGATTTTGACTTTTGTGAGTTTTGATTCTAATTTACTGAATGAAATTGCAATAATAAGCTAAAATAAGATTAGAATAAGCAATATTAACAACCTTGCAACTGATTTGAATGATTTTGATCACTAACATCCTAACATTCAACTGACAAGAGAGATTAAAGAGTGAATTTGACTTTAAAGCTATGACCTATGGATTTTATTGCTTGACTACTCCTTTGTGACTCTATTTGACTTAACTGAACCAGTTTTATCACCTACAACAAGCTTGAACACCAAGCTGAGGCTAAATCCAAACATCCATTTTCAGGACTGATTTTGCAATTTACACTATACCTAACTTATTTAAACCATGTTTTATCCCTAACTCTGATTATCTAAATGTATTAACAACTAAAAAGCAATAATCAAAAAGCAAATAGCAAAAACACTAACTGAATAAAAATTATGCAGGAAATAGCTATAAACTTGAAAATAGAACTCACAGCTTAACTTGCTGAGCTGGATGAAACAATGAACAATCAAAACCCAGGCTTATTAAATAAGCCAAATAACACCCCAAATAAGCTGATAAGAACAGCTTATTCTTCCAGAATTGCTTCTTTGACCAGTGTTGACTTATGTTGACTATTTTTGGTTTTGTGAATTTAAAACTGAGTGAACTGAATTATAACAAGTGGCTTTTTACTAAACCTAAAATAAGCTCAGACAAGCTTATTTTCACAGCAATGGAAGCTTAAAAAATGTTTTTGCACAATAATAACTTAAACACTGATTATGAAATTAAAATTAAACTGACATTACAATAAAATTAGACATGATTCTTGAATATTAAAACATACACTGAATTTAAAAGTTACAATAAGACTGAAATTTAAATGACAATTAAACTTAAAAATTACACTAACAAATGTGGTCTAAAAACGAGTGACACCGTTTTCTTCAGTCTTCTTTCTCTTTTATATCACTCCAAATCTTCCTTTGACTCTTCCGAACATTTCCCATCCGTTGGATAAGCATGAATAAATCTGGTTCGTTGATCCTCTTTTTGGCGGGAAACCCACTTGGGTGGGTTTTATCTATATGCGCACAAGTGGGTTAGTGGATAGCTAAGGAGGGGGAAAGTTGGCGTGTTGGCAGAGAAAATCGGGTGAGAGTGGGTTGTGGTGTCAGGAGTGGTCGAATGGTATCCTGGTTTGGAATGGCGGGTTAGTGAGGAAGATGGTGGTATTTGACCGGTTTTGACTTTGGGTTTAACTAAAAAAAATCATACGGGGTAAACAAGGGTGGGCTTTGGTTGGTTAAAATTGGGCTTGGGTTTATTAAGGGGTAATGGGTTGGGTTTAATATGGAATTGGGTTTTATTTAATAAGGGTTGGATAAGGATTTGGATTTTGGCAGTTGGGTTATTAAAGGGTTTATGAAGTTTAAGGTTTAAACTTTGGGGACCATTTGTGTAACATGCTGAAACTTCAGGGACCAAATCTGCCAAACATGAAAACTCATTCCAGGGACCAAATCTGCCAAGTGTCAATAGTACAAGGATCACAAAAGTTTATTTTCCATTTTTTTTTAAACTCAAGGACTATTTTTGACAACTTTTGAAACTTCGGGGACTAAAACTGCCAATTATGCAAACTTATCTCGTTTTTGACTGTTTTTAATCATTTTGCACTTGTAACACATAAAAACACAATCAAATGATATTTTCGGTATTTTGAAGCATATTTGCATGTTTTTAAATGTTTTGGCAGTCCAAATGTGACAGAAATGATGAGTATTTAGACACTCATCACTTAGCAACCATGTAATCAATTAGATAATTAACTTGGATTTTAAACAAATGATGTCACAATAATGCACTAAAAATGAGTGCATACAAGGTAGGCTAAGGCGATTTGGGTGTACATTTAAGTGGGGTGTAACAAATTCTTCCTTTAAGTAAAATGCTTAAAGGTCGAAACGAAAAGATAGGCTCTGAGGGGTGTACTAGGGGTATCGTGTACTAAAAATGAGTACAACGCAAAGGGTGTGGGAGAATTACTTGACCAATGTAGCCAACGTAATTATAACAAAAACACAGGTGTAAAACAATGGGTTTATCCTAATGCCTCTTATCATGTAGTAAATCTAACTACACGAATGTAGTCTCACTTGTGGCCTCGGAATGGTCCTAACGCAAGTTCTAGAATCTAAGTGCTACCGGTACACACATCATAGCATAAATGCTTTTCCTACCAATTCTAGGGGCGAACCTCACATATTTGGGGGGTGGAAAAAAATTTTAGTGGTACGGTTTTTGTGCTAGTCATATAATTCCTATCCATGAGACGCTTATTAGAACTAAAGTTTCACTCCTAAATGTTGTAAAAAAATTTAAATTTGGCACTAAAATTACCCTAACAGGTATTTCTCTCAGTTTTATTACACATCTATTATTAAACAAACAAAAATCAAGCGTAATAGCATTCTCTAATCGTACTTTTACCCCCCCCCCCCCCCCCTTACACTTAAGATGAACATTGTCCCCAATGTTCAAATAACAAGATGTAAAAGAAAAAAGTAAAAGAATGAAATCAAATACTCCCCTGATTCGCTCGGTGGATAATGAAGTAACACGGTTAGATCTTCTTCCAAAGAGAATGTAGAAGCTCCAAGACTAAAGCATCGCCAAAAGCTTGATCCAACAAACATTTCTTGTCCAAAATAACCTGTTAAACCTGAGAAAACAAACACGAAAACCTGCATAACATCGGCGGGATAAACTCTATATATAAGGATATAATGCTTGTGGAATGATACTTTTGCAGATTCCTGGAGATTATAAGTTAGAGATTTAATAAAAACTTTTTATGAAAACAAAACTTTCAAAAATTTTCAGAAAATTAAATCTGACGCCGTCAGGTTGTAAAGCCTGACGCCGTCAGAAATAATCTGACAGAATTCTCATGTTATGTTTCCGGAAAATTTTTGGAAAAACCTATACCTTACTTCCTGGAAATCCTGCAAAACATCATTATGACTCGATACAAGCATTTGACTTAAACAAATACTAATATGTATGTTCATTTATTACTATTACGATTCATGTTTATTTGTGTTCTAATAAACCGATTTGGATTTCCCTTACACTTAACTTTTGCAAAATACCTTTATATGTAGTTAAGACGAAGTTAAAAACAAGATAAAGCATTTTCACAAATTAGTTTTTAACATGAATCAATAATAATAAAACTTAAACACACATACGGAAACAAATAAAATCAAACAAACAAATAAATAAACACACAAAGCAAATAAAACTTGGGTTGCCTCCCAAGAAGCGCTTTTCTTTATTAACGAGTCTTGTAGCTAGACTCAAAGTCACGTACATTACGTGACTCCATCATCGGTCATGGTTCCTAGGCCATTCTCCTTTGATTCTCTATCAGAATCACTTTCATAGTAAAGGTATTTCGGGTCCTCGAGATCAAAAGGATTGTTTCGGTATTTAGAACTAAACTCCTTATCATGCTTAAAGAATCCACTTGACAGGTCAAAAGTGTCCTTACATCCCCTTCTCACATCATCATCACATAACACGAGTTGGGAACTTAACCCATCGAGCCCTTCATAATCAATCTCCTTGAATTCTCTCATCTTGTAAGGCGTTTGGTATGAGATTTCCCTAATCCCATCGGTGAAAGTCATGATCCCATTGAGCTCGTCCACAACCAAGCTTGTGGCCTTGCAAAAAGGTGCCCCAAAAACAACTTGTGATAACCTGGGATCGATGTACTTTTCGATATTATCGACGATTGCGAAGCTCATAGTAAATGTCATGTTTCCTACAAACACCTGTACATCATCATCTATGCCAATGTCGTCCTTCCCTTTATGAATCATTCCCCATCTGCAAATGTTGTTATAATGAAACAGGGACATCACATTTTTGGGTAAACATGTGTCGATGTAAACATTATAAAAATGCTTGTGACCAATCATGCAAGGTATTTTGAGATTATTCGGATCACATCGCTTAATTCGGCCAGGCCTTCTACCGCATAGCCCCCATGTGTTGCCACATGCTGATGGTTGATACTCATATACTTCTTCACAGCCATCCCGAAAAATCACTTTCCTGATACCATCGGTAAATAATGCACTACTATCATCCTCGTCGAGTATCACTCCCGTTGCGTTTATGAATGGTTTGCCTAGAACAAGGCCAGCTAAGGATTGGCTGATGATAGAGTCCATGTTATTAAATACAGTTAGCTCGATATGAAAGAGGAACTTTTCTATCACAATTGGTACCCTTCTTATTACCCTGATGATATTAGACCCTTCATATTTGACCTGTTCGGTGAAGGCTTCGTTATATAGAGAAAGGGATATTGCATTCATAGAAGAGTTGGGGTTTATGTAGGCATCTTTAATGAACTTTTTCCTAGTGGTGCAAGATATCTTAAAGACCCTGGGAGCGTCATCCTCTATTCTCTCTCCAAATCCCATAGGCAACTTTGTTGTGCCCCTCTCAAGTTCCTCCACCAGGGGGTGGTCTAGCAGTACTGGGAGCCCATGAGGCATTTCGGATTTCTCTTCCGAGCCCTCCTCATCACTTACCTCTCTTGTACTCGAGTTCTTTGGTGAGTCTAGATAGTCTTCGGGCGCCTCGGGGTTCTTTTCGGGAACTTCACCCTCCATTTCATTGTCCACATTCGCGGTTGATTGTTGGTCCAGATTGGGTTTAGGAACAGGTATTGTTGTAATGGTGTTTACGAAGTGGAGAGGTTTCGAAGGGGTATGAGTATCTCCAGTTTCTTTTCTGTTTTGTGATATGTGTTTGAAGAGTTTACTAGGGTGCTTGATTTTTACAGGAGGGGGTGTTTGGTGAGTCACCGTGACAGATTTGATCTCATTAACTCGTGCCAACTCACAAGTTGACCTGCCAGCAAGGCGATCATTGATAACCTTTAACAGGTTATCAACCTTGTTGTTCATATCAACTTGCTGTTGTCTGAATTGGTTCTCAAGTTTGGAGAGCTGTGTTTCTTGAGAGAGAATGAATTTTTGCAGTGATTCCTCGCGATTTTGTTGTTTATGCGTATTTTGCTGAGGATAATGTTCAGACCAGGTGAGTGGGGTAGAGCCATTGAATGATACGCTTCGAGTTTGGTTCCAACTAAAATTTGGCTTACTCTTCCATGCCTCATACCTATCTTCGGAATTCTTGTGTCCATAATTAGTAGTGAGCCACTTATCTCCCGCCTTATCGATTCGCGAGGATGCGAATTCTTTGAAAGCCTGTTTGGGGAGTTCCATGCAATCATGAGTGTTGTGGGTCCCACTACATAATTTACACGAAGAAGTGATTTTGTTCACTTGGCTAGAAGGTTTAGGAGCCTCGTAGGATTTCATGAGAAACTTGACTTGGTCTTCAAGTTCTATGATCCTACGGTCGGAAGTGCTTGAATTGTTCGAAGGCAAAGATATTGCCTTGACCGTTTTATTCAAATCACGGGGGTCATTCCAACTTTCGTTGTCATAAAGAGCAAGATCCTCTAGGAGAGCCCATGATTGTTCCGCACTTAGATCACGTAGCTTACCACCAGCCGCTTGGTCAATGGTTTGCCTCGTGGAGAGATTGACATGGTCATAGAAGATTTGGACTTGGAGCCAAAGTTCTAAGCCATGGTGAGGGACTTTTTGGAGTAAGTCCTTGAATCGAGTCCATGCCTCGTAGAGGGTTTCGCCTTGACGTTGTTGGAACATCAAGATATCATTCCTTAGCTTGGTAGTTCTTCCCGGTGGGAAAAACTGAGCAAGGAAACGAGTGGTGAGATCATCCCAAGAGGTGATGGATCCTGCGGGTTGACGCTCTAGCCATTGACTAGCTTGGTCCCGCAAAGAGAATTGAAAGAGACGCAGTCGGGTCGTCTCTCGAGTGGCAACATCAAGGTCTATAGAATCAACAATTTTGAGAAAGTCCTTGAGATGTTGATTAGGATCTTCAGAACGAAGTCCATGGAATGCGCATCCGCTTTGCACCAACCGGATGGTGTCGGATTGCAAAGGAGTGAAATTGGCTCCTTGAGTGAGCTCAATGGTGTTTCGATAGCCATGGTGGCTAGGACGGGAGTACTCTCCTAAAGTACCGGCTCTAGGAGGTGGTGGTGGTTGTTGTGGTGGTGGGTTGTTGGGATTAAGGATATTACCATCTTCCATGATGTCGAATGGTAATGGTTACGAACAAAGAAACGAAGAAAATAGATAGACTAAAGAAAACCTAGAAAAAGAGAATAAAAATCTCACTAGAAAGGAATCTAGTGAGTAGACCTATAAAATAAAAAATTCAACCTAAACAATAACTATTCCCCGGCAACGGCGCCAAAAACTTGATGCGTGGTTTTGCAACCTTACAACAGGTTTTACCTCTCGAGGGATCTCAAGAGGCTTACAACCCCACCAGGCAGTGTACCTGACCGATGTAGTATAGTGTAGTGGTAAGTACGGGGGATTGATCGTTCTCCACAGGGAATAGTGTTCGTTAGGTATGAAAAACTACTCTAATAGGTCTAAGGGTGAGAGAAGATTCTTTTTATGTTTTTTATAATTTTATGAAAGCAAGTAAAATCTCGGGTTTGAAAGAGTGGGCGGAATTAGTTGCTAGTCAACTAACCCAAGTTACTACAAATGCAAATAAAATAAAATAACAGAAAATGAAAAGGTGGTAAAACTTATGTGGAGATGAATGTGTTTACTTAGATTTCCTTACTCCCTAACTATCTTTTACCAGTTGATTAGTGTGTATTAATTGCGTGGATGACGGGTGTATTCCTTAATACCAATCGTGGGGTGGCGTACGTACTTCCCCAACTCTACAAGCTCCTACTTCACTCCTATGTCGAGCCGGCTAGGAAGCTCCTAACATGGGATCACTAGAATTCGCTTGTGCATTAAATACAACCATAAAAACCTTAGTACGCATTGGTTCATGCTTCTTAAGACGTTCAAGCAAGTTACCGAATAGGAAGTTAGCCAGTTTTCTTAAGCCTAACATAGATGAACAATCATCCAATACAACTAATAACACACTAATAACCAATAATCAATAGCTAGGTTTCATTAGATCTAAGCAAACACAAGATAAATCTAGCCTAGCATGTTAAACAAAAGACAAGAACAAGATAGAATCAAACAACACATAGACATATTGAATGATTAATTGATAACTTATCTTCAATGTAACATGGAAGATCTCAAGGCAAAAAGCCTTGAAAAAGCTGCTAAAATCGTCTTAGGGTTTTCACACACAAAGTTCCCCAATAAGTTCCACACTAATGACAAAAAATTGCAAAACTATATATAAACTTTCAGATCTGACGGCGTCACGTTATGGAGTGTGACGCCGTCACCTCACCGCTTTTAGGGTTCCCGGATGGCCTTCTTGACGCCGTCTGATGAACTCAAATAAGTACATTTTATTACTATCATTTATCCTATTAATTTGACTTGTTTTACTATATTATGTATGAGGATTGATACTTAATCGTTTACTTTTGTAATTCTCAGGTAAAAACAAGCATTTGGTGAAACTTAGCGATTATGGACTAAAAACGGAGTAAAATGATCAAGATTGGAATTGGTTGTTGGAATGAAGAGAATGAAGACCACTGCCTGACTTTGAAGAATGCGCCGCATGGATTTATCCCATGCGCCGCATATGAAACTTTGGTCAACGAAGAATAACCAACTTGTTCTACTCCAGATGCGCCGCATCTCACTCATTACATGCGCCGCATCACTATCAAGATCTCACCAGATACGATCCAAGATACAAGAGGACATGCGCCGCATCCAAAGATGAAGATACGCCGCATCTTCTGGCGGTGTACGAATATTCCTGAATATTATAATCTTGGACCCCACGCGAAGTTAAGTACATGCGCCGCATCTACTTAATAGATGCGCTGCATCTTACCCTCAGACAGAAACTATAAATACCCAAGACCAGACGAATTCGAGAGATATATATTATATACGAGACCGAAGACCAGAAACCTAGGACGAATTCAGTCAAGGCAGCAGCACAAGACACACCCAAATCAAAGATACAAGAGCTGTAAGAAGGTGCTGCATGTGTTTAATTCATTAAGTAGTTTTGTTTTATTGTGTTAGTAAACTTTAATTCATCAAGATTGGTGGCTTGTGTAATGTGACAACGGAAAGGTTGCACTCCCTTAAAACTGCTTTCTCATCAATTAAAGTTTATATGTTAGTGTCTTTGGTGACTTTTATTAGTGCATTGATAACCTCTGTGGCTAGCTGAGCGTTGATCGGGTCGCCATGCCTCTGCCCTCGCCTGTTTATTAGATGCCTATGTATTCTATGGTCTGTAGAAAAGTAGGAGAAAGATAAACGGGATAGTCATAAGTAATCATTAAGGGTTTACTCGCCGATAAGATTAGAACCAACGAGAAAGGACTTAATCTCGGTGCGTTGCATCGAACTATACACTTCATATAACACTAGCAATAAAACAAGTGACAAACTACTTATCATAAGGACATCCCTCTTATTGTCTCGAGTATTTATCTGTGTACGTGTGTGCTACTTGCTGATTCGTGCCTATTGGTTTAGTTTATTATTTAATTGCAACCAAATTGTGCCAGTCTCTCAGGCTGAACCCCTTTGCGTTAGATTAGATTGTATAGCTAACTTAATATATTAAAATACTGATTAGAATAACTAGATAATACGTTCCACTCTTAGTGATCGACACTCTACTTACCATTATATTCATATTGATCGGGTACACTGCTCGTTAAGTGTGTGTGTTATTGATAAGTCGGCTAAATATAAATTTAAAACTTGATTAGGCATTAATACTGCTAAACCGCAATGACACGCACGCGCATCAAGTTTTTGGCGCCGTTGCCGGGGAGTGAATTGTTATTATCTGTTAATTTGATTAGTATTTTAATTAGGTTTTTAATTTTTTATCTAACCGCTAATTTTGTTGTGTATTAGTTTAATTTGCATTCATTGTACTATTTTGCATATTTTGTTTTGTGTGTTATTTGTTTGCTTTTGTTTGTGTTTATTTTTGTGTGTTTTTATTTGTTTTTTATTTTTCGTATTTTTTGTTTTCTGCGATCGTTGTACTGAGCTAAATCGAACGATAAGGCGCATCTGATTTTTCAGATACGGCGTATTGCGTTCAATTTTTTATAATACAACGCGTTTAATTAATTCGATACGACGCATCTTTTCCCCAAGATACGGCGTATCTGTTTTTAATAAGAAAATTTTTTCTAAGCGATAAAGTGATACGACGCATCTTTTCCCCAAGATACGGCGTATCTGTTTTCGATAAAATTTTTTCTCTAAACATTAACGCCATACGACGCATCTGCTTTAGCAGATACGGCGTATCTATTATTTTAATTAAAAACAGTTTTCGAATAATTAAACAGATACGGCGCATCGATTTTTATCGATACGGCGTATCTTCTGAATCAAAAATCTCGTATTTTGAAACGTAACGAAAATACGGCGCATTAACTTTAGTTAATACGACGCATTTAATTTTAAATAAATATCGATTTTTGATTAATTTAATTCGATACGGCGCATTCAAATTTCTAAGCGGCGTATCTATTTTCTGAATAAAAGTCTAATTTAATTTTAACGATTATAAGATACGGCGTATCCAACTTTTTGGATACGGCGCATCGTCTGCAGATATCAGCTATTTGTATTCTTATATCCGTTTCTATATTCATTAATTTCTCTTCTAGCGAACAAATCCTACTGATGATTTTACCTTTGATGACAGGATTTGCTATGGAAGACATGTCAGTTAACGGATATCTTGCTAAGGAATGCTTGCTTTCAGATTCATTCAATGTGCTCATGATCGATGCAGATTTATTCTCTTGGGAGACCCCTCTTGAAGCTGCTTTTAAGGAATTCATGCGTTTATGCAACATTGACAAAGGGGTATTCTCTTATGATGTATTTGTGAGGTACACTGGAGATGAACTGTTGCTCTTATGGCCTATAATTAAATCCAAAGGATTGAACTGGACTACTATCGAAGAAGATGATGGGAAATTCTATCTTGCATACATGGACTCAAGCAACAACAGCTGTGGTGGAGGCAATACCCAAATCTCTTATATGTCTTATTCCGAACAGTACTGGGGATTAAATGAGAACTATCTGGACGATGACAGAATTTATGCTGTGGCGGAGTTACTATTTCATGGCAAGTTGGTAAGATTGATGGACCTCTCCCTCGATGATTGGCTTGAACTTAAATATGGTAGTCCGAAGTTTGCCCCTGCAAATGAAGTCAAGCGGATTATGACTTCATGGTTGACACGGAGTTTTAGGGAGCAATTTAACGAGTTCATGGAGATAAAGAGGAAAATGATTGAAAAGACTTGCTTTGACGTTAACCACATCCTAACGATGTTGATTTTTCAGAATGGTTGGCTAGTAAGTTTAATAACCATAAGAGCATGGATCGAGCTACTAAGGATGCATTATGGGTATATTGGATAAGAGGTGAAGACGAAGAAGTAGAAAGCGATTATGGGTCGTCACTTCACGATTCTACAATCAATGAGGGGATTGAAGAATTATTCAAAATTGACATTGATGTGTTCGATTATGAGACACCCTTGTGCAAACAGTTCAAGGAATTTAACTACCTTCTTCCAGTCGACGATGATGTGCTTACTGGAGATTTACCAGGATTCAAGACTTATGACGATTTCAAAAACACCTGGTACTATGAATGGAATGACCAAGTACCATGGGTTTGGGATAAACCATGGGAATTTGAGCACATTAATCACACCTGTACACCCTTCGTTTTCAAGGACGGGAGTAGTGTTTGGCCGACCTGTGATTATGAAAGTGACGGAACCTGTAATGGGGGAAGTATAATTGGGATGAAACGGGTTGGAAACGATGTAACCTTTGAAGATTATGAGTAGTACGATAATGTTGAAGACTGCCCACGAAAAACTGAAGCTTTGCAAGAAAAGGGTAGAATTGAATACTTGAAAGGACTTAAAGGTACATCAAATACTACTTTCTGGGAATGGGTGCATGAACAATTTGATGATTACACGAAGCTTAGTCGACGGCTACAATGGGAATTGGAAAGAGAATGGGAGGCAATTCAAGATGATAGGAATGAGTCATTAATTGATGAACTAGATGACTATTTGATTAAGGATCCTTACTTTAAGTTCGTTGATAAAGACGAGGAAGAGTTCACCAAAAGAAAGTGTCAACTACTTGGAATCCCTTATAATAAGCCACCCATGATTATTTCTGAAAAGTTTAAAATCATCAAATATTCTTTGGGACCAGAGGAAGAGTATGTTGCGACGACGACCAAGAGTTATACTAGATTAAGTCGAACGGAGGAAAACGTCGCAGAGCTATACGGGAACATCTTTCGGATGAAGGAAGAAGGATGGACCGTGACAAGAACTAAGTGATGAGCTGAACGTGAGTCTAACTTGAAGACTCTGGAATAAAGACAAGTGCTTACCGGGAGACAACCCGGATTTATCTTTTTATTATTCTGTTTATGTGTCGAGTCAGTCAGGCCGCAGAGGATACGGCGCATCTCAATTCTGAGATGCGACGCATCTCCTGCAGATGGTCATATCTTATTTTATTTTTCTGCATTATTTATTTTCGAATTTAAAACTTTTTATCAGTTTATTTTAAATGCGGCGCATCCCTGGTTAAGGATGCGGCGCATCTTTTATTCTGATCCGTATTTATTCCAGGCTCGATACGGCGTATCTTCTTCCATAAGATACGGCGCATCGACTGACCTGATGATTTTCATTTTTAATTTTTATGTTTTATTTTTACCTAACTACTAATGTATTATGCAAGTTGAACCTTTCTTACCTTAGGTGTGTTTTGAAGCCTTGGTGGTATTATAGATTCCTGCATTTCCTGTGGATACATCTATTATGAAGCTTAAACGTTCTAATCCACAAGAAAGATGATTTTTGCTCTTATACTAATGGAGGATCATACCGAGCAAAATCTCAGGGGAGTTTTTCTGTTCTAATTCTTTTATTTTCCAGTTTTTAACCTTTTATACGAACAACGAGGACGTTGTTTAACTTAAGTGGGGGGATTGGAGAATTAGAACACTTAACATTTACTTGTCCTAAACTTTTCAAAATATGCTTAAAATGTGCTTAATATATCAAAACTTAAAATTTTTTAGCATGTTTTTGTTTAAAGTCTAAGTTGCATAGCTGCACACATGACGTTATTTTCAAAAATTGTGATTTTTCAAAACTCACAAATCTATGAGTGTGCCGGTGACTTGTAAACTTTAGAACTTGGCTTGTATACTATTCGAGACCACCATAATAAGTATTATTTTATATAATTGGAATGACTTGTCTAAATTGGTAAATTTCTAGGATTACACCCAAATAGCCTTATATGTTATGTGTTATTAGCTAACTACACTGGTTAGTTAACCCCCGTATAAACCCTTTTGTTACTCTCATTTTTAGAGTAAGATACCCCTAGAAAAACACTCAGAGCCATTCCTTTCGTTTCATACACCTATGTTTAAAATGTTTCGTTACACCCTTACACCTTAGCCTACCCTGTAGATTAGAATCCGTGGTTGGTTAATTGCTATAGGCAAAGTGTGTTTCCTTACATTACCTGTGTTCGTGTGCGTAATTCATTATCTTTGGTTAGGTCGGGAAATTGCACAATGCAATTGGAGTGAAAGTAAATATTGTATATCTTTGAGTTTATTTTTCGTGTGTTTACTACTTTCACTATTACCGTTATTTCTGAAGTTATGAAAAGTATGGAAAAATTATCCAGAATTATTTTTGTGATGTGGTGAAATTTTACACATCTATGTTTATGTTTTAAAAAAAAAAAAAAAAAAAAAAAAAAAAAAAAAAAAAAAGAAAGAAAAAAGTTGGAAGATTGATAAACCAACGATGTAAAGTTATGTAAGTAGTCGATATCACCACTATTTGTTGTATATTATATCTATGGATTGAATGGGAGTTGGCAGTTATGGGAACGTCAACTAAGGTTTATTCTTTGATTAAGATCTTGTTGAGTATAATTCGTGTCTACCTAAAGCGTGTGTTTCAAGTGTTAAAGCGTGAGTTATTCAATGATATGAGTCTTATTCATGGGATGGTTGGGATAGTGATTAACCACACTTAGGATTTTAATTTATTTGTTTTGTTTATTTTTTATTTTACACCAATTTATATCCCAAATATTATCCATACCCTATTATTCTTTATCCGACCAAACCTTTGATTTATTGAGATTAGGGATTTGAGCAATCTTAAGTATCGTAGTCGTGGATTCGGCTATGTATTTATGATTTTGTCGCCCTTTTTGATATATTATTATTGGTGAAGTTTGGACCTATCTTTAGCCTATTCGAGTTAAGGATTTGAGCAATTGCAAGTATCGTGTTCGTGGATTCGATCATGTATTTGTGATTTTGTCGCATTTTCTGGAATTTGAGATCGATAGTGAATAAGAATAATTAACCCTTAAGCCTAAAAACCCTTTTTACCGTTTTAGACTTGTTATTCCTTGGTTTTAGTGGTGGAGATGTGTATACTTGCCAAGCTTATGATAGAATATTCGTCGCGACTGGACAGTTAAACGATTAGATTTGCTTTTATCGAAATATTATTATTCTACTTCTAATTCGTTAAATGTTTAGTTGTGTGATTATGACAAAAACGAATACATGCTTAAATATAAAAATAAATCCTAATATCTTTTAGGATACATTTTCATAAGATTAATTCTAAGGTTTACTTGGGGACAAGTAAAGTTCAAGTGGGGGGATATTTGATGAACTCAAATAAGTACATTTTATTACTATCATTTATCCTATTAATTTGACTTGTTTTACCATATTATGTATGAGGATTGATACTTAATCGTTTACTTTTGTAATTCTCAGGTAAAAACAAGCATTTGGTGAAACTTAGCGATTATGGACTAAAAACGGAGTAAAATGATCAAGATTGGAATTGGTTGTTGGAATGAAGAGAATGAAGACCACTGCCTGACTTTGAAGAATGCGCCGCATGGATTTATCCCATGCGCCGCATATGAAACTTTGGTCAACGAAGAATAACCAACTTGTTCTACTCCAGATGCGCCGCATCTCACTCATTACATGCGCCGCATCACTATCAAGATCTCACCAGATACGATCCAAGATACAAGAGGACATGCGCCGCATCCAAAGATGAAGATACGCCGCATCTTCTGGCGGTGTACGAATATTCCTGAATATTATAATCTTGGACCCCACGCGAAGTTAAGTACATGCGCCGCATCTACTTAATAGATGCGCCGCATCTTACCCTCAGACAGAAACTATAAATACCCCAAGACCAGACGAATTCGAGAGATATATATTATATACGAGACCGAAGACCAGAAACCTAGGACGAATTCAGTCAAGGCAGCAGCACAAGACACACCCAAATCAAAGATACAAGAGCTATAAGAAGGTGTTGCATGTGTTTAATTCATTAAGTAGTTTTGTTTTATTGTGTTAGTAAACTTTAATTCATCAAGATTGGTGGCTTGTGTAATGTGACAACGGAAAGGTTGCACTCCCTTAAAACTGCTTTCTCATCAATTAAAGTTTATATGTTAGTGTCTTTGGTGACTTTTATTAGTGCATTGATAACCTCTGTGGCTAGCTGAGCGTTGATCGGGTCGCCATGCCTCTGCCCTCGCCTGTTTATTAGATGCCTATGTATTCTATGGTCTGTAGAAAAGTAGGAGAAAGATAAACGGGATAGTCATAAGTAATCATTAAGGGTTTACTCGCCGATAAGATTAGAACCAACGAGAAAGGACTTAATCTCGGTGCGTTGCATCGAACTATACACTTCATATAACACTAGCAATAAAACAAGTGACAAACTACTTATCATAAGGACAGCCCTCTTATTGTCTCGAGTATTTATCTGTGTACGTGTGTGCTACTTGCTGATTCGTGCCTATTGGTTTAGTTTATTATTTAATTGCAACCAAATTGTGCCAGTCTCTCAGGCTGAACCCCTTTGCGTTAGATTACATTGTATAGCTAACTTAATATATTAAAATACTGATTAGAATAACTAGATAATACGTTCCACTCTTAGTGATCGACACTCTACTTACCATTATATTCATACTGACCGGGTACACTGCTCGTTAAGTGTGTGTGTTATTGATAAGTCGGCTAAATATAAATTTAAAACTTGATTAGGCATTAATACTGCTAAACCGCAACGACACGCACGCGCATCACCGTCCCTCTTTAGCTCTCCAAAATCCGTTCTGGCTTATCAAGGCTTGACGCCGTCAGACTTAGGGGTGACGCCGTCCCTCTTTAAATTAAGCCGTGACGACCTTGATCACATTAAAGAGTGACGCCGTCAGAATTCCATGCAAATTTCTCTGGCTTATCATGAGTAATTTTCACATCCACCACTTTTGCCAAGCCATGACGCCGTCCAGAACAAATGCTGACGCCGTCAAAGGTAATTTCCAGCACAATTTTGAGACTTTGTCGTTTTCTTCACTTTTATGCTCCAAAAACGTCCAAAATGCTTCCTTTTCCAGATTTCTCCTCAAAAGTACCTAAAATGACAAAAGGAACGATTTAGGGCAATATTTGATCAAATAAATACGATTTAGGGCTTAAATGACCCCTTAAAAGCGGTACACTTTTCGCTTCATCATGTTCTAATTTGCATTTTGTTTTGGGCATTGGTTCCTGTAGTGCCCTTTCTCGCCACACCCGTGGTACACTATTGCTACAGGCTGTAAATTTGCACCTGTGGCTCTGCATTCATTAGTTTTATGGCCCACTTTCTGGCAGTTTTCACAAATTGCACGACAAGGCCCAGTGTGAAGTAGTTTACATCAGTTGCACTGGGGTAGTGTTCTGGTAGAAATTCTTTCTTCTGTGGGTGCAGCAACATGAGCTCTGGCAGCTTCTTGTCTGCGATTTTGTTGGTGGTGGTGGTTGTTGCGATTTTGTTGGTAGTTACGGTTACGGTTGTTGTTTTTGTTTTATTGTTGTTGTTGTTGTTGTGGTGGTGGTGGTGGTGGTGGTGGTTCCTGTTGTTGTTGTAGTGAGTGGTGGTTTCACGATCATCTAGCCTTCGCTTGTGTTCATTGTTTCCGGAGGTAGAACTCCGTTTGATTTCCCGTTCCAATAATCGTTGAGCTATGGTGATAGCTTCCTCTAGAGTTGTCGATTTTGATGAGGTGACAGTTCCCTCGATGCTTCGAGGCAGTCCCTCGACGTACTTCTCCAACGTTCTTTCAAGATCCGGCACCATAGTTGGACACAGTACCGGCAGTTCTTGGAACCTTCTGTTGTAGGTTCTTACATCGTTCCCTCTCACAATCAACTGGTGGAATTCCTCCTCCAGTTTCCTAATTTCTGTACGCGGGCAGTACTTCTTTAGCATTTTAGTTTTCAGTTCGACCCAGGAAATCCGATACGCTTCCTCCATACCCATGGTCTGGGCGGTAGCGTTCCACCACGATGATGCATCTTCCAGAAGAGTCCCCGTAGCAAAGGTGACCTTGCTGTTATCTGGACAGTTGCTTCTCATGAATACCGTTTTGGTACGCTTAAACCATTGAGTTAGTTTGGTCACTCCTTCTGAGCCTTTGAAGTAAGTTGGCTGGCAACTCATGAAATCTTTATAGGTGCACTCGCGAGACGCAGATGCCTCGCTTTCAGCTTTTGCTCAGTTGTTGCTACACAAGCGGGCTATGGTAGCCGCTTGAGTCTTAAGAGCTGCAGCAACGCTATCGGCTACCAGTTTCTGGATAGCTGCAGGAGTCATTGCTGTTGCGGGGGTGGCAGTTTCCTTTCTTGTGCGAGGCATAGTTCTATTAATACCACAAGAAAACACAGATTTAGAATCCACATAATGACCATGTTAGAATAAATTGAGTAATAGGGTGATTGTATACAAGTCCTAACAATATTGTCACAATGTGAAATCACAACCAACTGAGAATCACAAAAATCACGACATGTTTGGGTACTATCGTAAGTAAATGATCAACTCTTGGTATAGGATTGCTAAGGAACAAAGTGATTCATCATCTACAAAAGCTGATGTTCAGCAACTTTCTCTACATTCATCAAGTTTCTTTTGAAATTTTCTTTATTATAAGTTTGTAATTACATTCCAGTTGTAATATTCAAAGAACCATAATAATTACAAGTAACATCACGACATGTCTGAATACAATCACAATACGCATGAACAACCACAGTAGCATAAATCAACATCAATATATAGTAAATCATAACCAACAACATATATTAATAACTTGAATCAATTGTGTTACAAAACAGAATGATACAAGGTCCTTTATTAATGCCACATGCGGCAGGCTAAGATGCCTTAAAACTATACTGATGTACACTATGTCTAACTGTTGGAAGTCTCATCCATGGGCCCTGTGAGCTCTGAAATCTGATCCAGAAGTCTCTGCATGTCGGTCTGATGCTGGACCTGCATGTCCTCCACGAGGTTCTCTAATGTATCGGCTCTGTGGTGCGCTTGTAGAACTTGCTCAATCTGCCTCCGTCCCTCCCATTGTAAAACTGTCATGTGGGAGCGCGTCTCGAACATCTCTGACTGAATCCTCGTCAGACTATCCTGAAGATCCATCCTATCGGATACGAGGCCATGTAGTGTGCCGTCGACCGTCTCGGGTTGGTCGAGTAGTCTCTGTAAACGATGCTCAGTAGTGCATCGATCTGCTCCTCATGATGCTCCAGACGCGTCATCATGGTGGATGGTGTAGGTGTGCGGGAAACTGCTGCCCGGGAGCTCTCTTCAGTCTCGAAGACTCGAGCTGGAGGGGTGAAACCAGGTGAGAATAGTAATGATGATGAATGTGAATCTCTGGGACCTGCTATGCGGGCCCGGCTCTTAGAGGGTAGATCCTTCTCTGGAGTCGGCTCCCGTTGGTGGGGTGCGAACGGGTATGATTGGGTGAGTAGGTTGAACAAGTGGTCGGGTCTAACCGACGGTGGAGGGGGTGATGATAATAGTGGTGGCAATGCATATTGATACTCAGGAAATAACGGTGGTGTCATCCTGATCATGTCTAGTGGTGAAGTAGGGGATAGGGGTGGTGATGGTGGTATAATCGGCACTATGGGTAGTCGTACCCTCTTGAGAGGTGTATGCATCCTGATAGGGCCATTGGGATGGCTCCAGAATAGTGTCATAAATGGTTCTAGCTCATAGGGTTCTAAGATCCTAACTCGTCTGCGCTGGATTACTGGTGCAGGTGAGGGTGGTGGTGTAGGTAATGGTGTATCTGAATCTTCTGCAGGCAGCCATTGCTGTGTCTACATATACTGATCATCGGTAAGTGGGGTGTAAGTGGGAGAAACTGGACGGTTCTCTGGATGAGGTGATAAAATGTATGCCCGTCTAGCTAGTATGTACGGGTCTTCTGATATAGGTGAGTCTGGGTTACCTGGTGCAACAGGTGTCATGGGTAGTGTAGCGACGACTTCACCCTCCTCAAAGGGCTCCGTTTCGTCTGATGCGATGTTCGACATTGTAGCGGTCGAAGTGCTAGGAACTACGGGTGAGGTGATAGATGATAAAGTATCCTCGGACTCTATGTCCGATGATGAGGTGCTAAAGTGTGACACTGTAGACATGGTACTGTAATAACCCGAAAGTAGTAAATGTAAGCAATCAATAAAATCAAGTATGTGAAAATCAATGTGAAATAATCTTGTTAAGCAATATACTTTAAACATGGTGTTGTGAAATATGCAGGCACGGAGGGTGTAAAGTGGTATGGTGTAAAGTGATTCATTTGAAAGTTTAGTTATAGTCCCATGTTTAAAAACATTTGGTTCTCTATAACTATGTCTCTGATACCAATACCAATCTGTAACACCCCCTAAATTTTGAGTTAACAGCGGAAGACTAATCGGGGTATTACGGGGAGGATCATTTTCATAATCATAGAAAACAGCTCAAAAGAGGCGTTTTGAAAGTTATTGTCATTCATATAATAATTGAGATACAAAAGTGAAATTTCAGTGTTGTAATATCCCACAAAAGGGTGTAGTAGTTTGAAATGAATGACATAATTTATTTAAAACCAAAAACCATCAATTTAATGCCCACTCCATGCCTTGAAAGCTCCGTTAATTACCTGAGATAAATATGCTAAAAGTCAACAAAATTGTTGAGTGAAATCATAGTGTTTGTAATTGTAATCAGTTTGTAACACAAGTCTATAATTGCATGTGAATTACAATCATAATTTGAAATAGTGATATTGCAGTTGGATATATTGCCCTAAGTCTCATGACACGCAAACGTTAACAGTGTATTGTGAAACGGTGTGAAATATGGCCCTCGTGTAGGAGATTGCCATCTTTCTATTTCCTTCAAATATAATGCATTCGACTAATCCGACTAATCCAATAGATCTATTCACTATATTCGCGTTCACTCGGAAGTGATTAATGGTTCATGATGTGAGGGACTTTTGGCAATAGTGTAACTTAGACAATATCAGTCAGGTGTAGCATACATAAAATACCTGTGTTCTATTTTGTAGCATGTATCTCCCCACGTATTTGAAAGTATGTGAAAGATAAAAGTGGGACTATGAACTCACCTTGAGTGTAACTGGCAAAGGTGAAATGTGAAATCAAGTAAATTATGGGAACGGCTCCAACACAAGACCTGAATAATAGTGAAGTCTGAGATTTTGACAGTTTTGGCTTAATACGAATAATGATTGTGAAAAGTGCATCGGATAACGATTTGGTTCGTGATGTGAATGAATGATATGCTTAAAATGCTTAAAATGCTTAAAGTTCAAAAATAATATTATGTATAATATTATCTTGTTTTTATGTTATTTGGATCCATAAATATCATTTCCTCGAAAATGGTTGAACGATACGTTAAGTTTATTCGTTGAAATTCGTTATATAAATATATAAACGTAACGTATTTGAATTATGTTGAACAAATTGTAAAAATGCTCGTGATTGAATGGAAAAGTGTTAAACATGAAATAGAAATGAATATGAAACAATGTTACTAGATGGTCCCTGAACTTATACAAAATTTACACTTTTTACCCTAACGGAGTAACTTTTGCACCGTTAATCCTTGGTTAGTTATTAATTACATTTTTAGTCCAAAAGGGTCCAATATTACATTTTAAGCCTTCTGTTTACTGGATGATCATTTTCTACCCACAAGTTACTGAAATGACAGTTTGAAACATAATTAAGTGAAATTTACACTTTTAACTCGATATGTATAAATATTTGCAAATCAAGTCCAAAAATTACAAAAATCATGTAATAAGTTTTCCGAAAGTTTCAATAGTCTCCAGTAGCTTATTTGAGTTGTAAAAACTACTTATTACTAAATAAGTGCTTATTATCTGCTTATTGGGCCTTAACGTGTACAAAGCAGGCCCAATAACATTTTACGATCCGTTGAGTTTTAAGGTAAATTGGGCTTATCATTGGGCTTATTTTATGGTCTTAAAAACATAACAAAAGAGCTTATTCGAACTGCTTATCGAGAGTGCTTATTTTTAGCTTGTTGGGCTTAAAAGCCCACACATATAAAAATGTATATTTAGGGTCTGTTCGAGTAGCGATAGCTTTGGGTTTCAAAAGGGACTTTTTAGAGCTTATCACAAGAGCTTATTTTACAAGCTTATTAGTTGAGGTTGTGGAGAATTAGATGGTGTAGTTTAATCGATATGTTGTATGTAAAAATTGAATTTTATAGGGTTGTTCTTGGTCGAAAAAATGAATAAGTCCAAAATGATAAAATGACATATGAGTCGTACAATGCAACATATGATCAAAACATGTCTCGTTAAGTGATAAAATGAATAAATGAATGTCGAATAAATGTATAACTTGATTTTTCTAGCCATCCATGAATAGGAGGTCAAATGCATAACATAAAATAAATACGAGAAAATGTAAAAATGCATAGGAAGTTAAATACGATCGAATGAAATAGAGATACGATGCATGATATATTGAAAACTTGAGTATGAGTAGGAAATGAGTTGCAAAGGACTTACAACACCAAAAGGTGGTGAGAAAACACGTGATAATGGATTAGAATTCGAAGGGAAAACACGTAACGCGTTAGAGCTTTCATAAAGGAGTCGAGTTTGACTTTGAATGCTTGAAAAAGAGCTCGAATGGCTAGAAAATTTGCTTCATGCTTCTTGAGGTCGAATTAGGGAGAACACTTAGAGAAAATGTGTGTGAAAATGTTTAAGTGTGAATGCAAGTGTGTGTGTACATCCGTATATATGTATGCATGTATAATGTATGTATATTGTATTATATACATCAAGTTGAGGCTTGATTAGATAGCTAGCAGGATTTAGATAAGGATTTGGGAATATATACTCGAGTACTATGGATATTAAGAAGGGGTTTGTGTGTTGCTTTGGGTATGTATCAAGTTGCATAATATATGTATGTGTTCGACATGTACAAAATGTCCAAACAACTATTTTAACGTGACCAAAATGTAGGAAATGATGAGAAATAGTCTTGTGAACTTATATTCGACCAGGAATAAATAAAGGCTTAGGTGAAAATTGGTTTTGGTCGAATTGGATATAATTGAGTGAACTTGTAATAGTGTCGAATGGTGTTTACTTTGAGTCTCGTTCGCGTATCAAATGTTCGAATTAGGAAGTGAGATTTGTCATTCTCGAATCTTTGGAATGTGAAGAATCAAGCCATGCAAAATGTAGTAAAAGTTGTGTGTCGAATTTCCAAAATATCGAAGCCAAGTGTTGGTGTATTAAACCGAGTGAAATATAAGAAATAATGAAAATTGGACCTGGGCTTGAATAGTAACAGGCTCAACATTGGGCCGAGAAATAGTATAAGGATCCGTTTTGTTTATTATTCATGTATTGGATTCGTCGTGGTCCGTGTGTGAGCTCGTTCCAAAGTGTTTGTGAATCACGTATCAACGTGTTAGAATTATTGTAATGTAATAAACAAAATTTTTAAAAGTTTCTCGTAAAAATGGTTAACTGAACTGTAATGGTAATTTAATACTTGATTAACATTTACAAATCACTAGGGAATTTTACAGGTTGCTACAATCGAGTGGCCACTACTATCTATTTTCTTATTTTTCTCTTTATTTTTTCTTGTTCTTTCTTTCTTATAAGAACACTTCCTTGTTCTTATTTTTACAGATGTATGTGGCCCATATACCACTACATTTTGGTCATTTTTATTACAAGGATTAGTTCTACATACCATGTCCCTATCTTTCTCATACTTCTCGACTTACATCTATTACTTCTATTTATTGATCTCGTCACTAACATTTTTTCTTGTAGGTTTTCAAGCTCCATTTTCTCACTTGACGTCCTCATCAAGGGGGAGCAACTGTCAAGGGGGAGCTTTGCATACTTATTAATCTACATTATTTTTAAAAACCAAGTTAGTTTCCTTTCGACACTCTTTTTGTTTCAACAAAAAGGGGGAGAAAAGAGTAAAAAAATCAATTTAAAACTTACAAGTTTTATTTTTTTTCCTCAAAATAATTTTATGTTTTGTCATCAACAAAAAGAGGGAGATTGTTAATATAAATAAACCGTAAAAACGTTTATTTATATTTTACGATCTTTCTATGTTTTGTCGATAATAAAAGTAAAATCATTTTAACGAAATTAATAAAGTATGTAATGTTTTAAGCCAATAAGTTTTTCTAACTTACTTTGTCAAAATCACTAAATACATTTTATAAAACAACCAAGTAAAAATGTATAACTTGTCTTGGATTATCCATGGGCCAAAACCAAGTCCATAACCCATAACCCATGGAGCTTGACCCATAACCCATGACCCATTCCATGACATCATGCATGACATCCATAATGGGTAAAACCCATGACCCAAAGTCCATAACCCATGACCCAAAGTCCATAACCCATGACTCAATATGTCTTTGACATCACTCATGACATCACTTGACCCATGGACCTTGACCCATAACCCAAAACCCGAAATTGTAACCCAAAATCCGAACTGGTACTACCAGATAGCCGGTTCCATTGGAATACACTGGCCGGATCCCTCTGACAAGGGATCCGCGGGAACCAGGTGAACAGTGGACTATTTTTGCCTATAAATAGTGAGTCATTTCTCTCTTGTTTCTCACCCCTCTTCAATATATCTTCTCTCTACATTCTAATCTCTCTAACCTCAGATCTAAAGATCATTCTTGTAGCTCTCTTTCTCTTGTGTTCTCTAGGTTCTTACTAAAAGATAAGATCACGCTATCTAGCATACTAGCCATCCTTCTTCTTAAGTTGCTCGGACTTCTCATCACCTCAAGACCACTGAGTTGTTTCTTGTTGTTGATACTTCTTCTTGTAATCTCAAAGTTATTGTGTTAGTTGTATTGTTGTGTTGGTTTGGTCCGCCGTGCTAAGGACTCGGTATTTAGCTTTGTACCGGAAAAAGTGTATGCGACGTTGTGAAGGTTTCTCCACCGGTTGAAGGAGCTTGTTGACATAGTGTTTACGAACTCTCGAGTAGGTGACTCAGGGAGTGGAGTAGGGCAAGGAAGGTGTCCTTGTAGCCGAACCACTATAAACAATTGTGTCACACTTCTTTCCTTTATCTCTTTACTTTTACGTATTCATTTCATTACTAGTATTTTGCGTTATCCATATCTCAACATCCAAAAGTTTCACATACTTTCAATCTAAAAGTTTTGATAAACTAAATTTAAATCAGTAAAAACTATTCAACCCCATTCTAGTTTTCTACACTTACTTTTCTTTTTATCGGCCTAAACTAAGTCTTCATTGTACTCTTTGTCACCGTAAGGTTTTTTTTTGGTTGATGAAAGTGGATCGATAGAATATTACTATATTTGTTACTACTAATATTGCCACCATTAGGGTGTAAACGAGACGAGATAGCTCGCGAGCAATCGTAAACTACTTGAAATCGACTCGATATAAACGAGTCGAGCTCGAGCTACTCGAGTACACTTTCGAGTCGAGTTCAAGCTAAAAAATACCAGGCTGTGAGCCCTTATCGAGCTTCAATGAAATAACACTTTTACCTTTTTATATACATGTTGTTACGTAATTGTCAGAAAATCGAGTCAAGTTGAGCTTGATATATTGATTTTTCATCGAGTTCAAGCTTTAAATGTGGAAATAATCGAGATCGAGTTGAGTTTCGAGCTCGAGTTTAAGGTGATGAGCCGAGCTCGAGCTTAGCAGTACTCGGTTCGACTCGGCTCGTTTACACCCCTAACCACCATTAATATCACAAAACCACAAACCCCATCAATACTTGTGTCTCGATTTGATCTTTTTATTGTCTTGCATTTACTTTTGTTTATATTATTATTGCTTGATTTTACAATAAGTATCAAAACTATAATTTTAAAACAGTAAAAACTATTCAACCCTCCCCCTCTACGTTTCCACACTACTATTGCCTTGTGAAACTCAGGAAAAAAAATTACGACAAAGCTCCATATTTTACTATTTTACACAATTTGAAGACCAATTAAACCATTTATAGATCTACACTTTTGGTATATGCCAGATTGGAAGAGGAAGGCGTGGATAATGAAATGGAAAATCCTAAGGCCATCCACAATGGGCTTAGCTGGCACACGTTCAATGGGAAAAGTAAACCTATGTGGCATCGGTCAATCCATTGTGAGTAGTTCCATGTCAGCGTATATATAATTTTCGTGCCTCTCTGCACAAACGGTTAATGAATATTCTCTTTCCCATTTTATTATTAAAAAAATAAATGCATGTTATAGTGGGATGGTGGTTTTTGCGACTTTTATTATTAATCAAGTTGAATGGGTTGTGGAGGTTTGGTATAGAAGTGTTCAATGCTAACGTAGAGCCGCGCCTTCCTCAACCAATTAGGCGCAGACAAAAGTCCATATCTGTAATTATTAAAAAGGGATGGGATTCTCTCAAGTTGAGAGGTATAACTTGACTCAAGTTGGGACATTATGGGCCATTGGATTTAATCCAATGGATTTGAACCATTGGAATAAATCCAATGGCTCACAATCTTCCAACTTGAGTCAAGTTGTACTTCTCAACTTGAGAAAAAAAGAAGTTGTCCAAATCTTCTTAAACTAAAGTATGAAGGACTAAAATTGAAAATTAGAATAACAAGGGACTGATTTTATAACTTATCCTGAGTTAGAAATAAAATTGTTGTTCCGATATGAGAACGAGTGGCGCTGCTTAAACAAAAGATGATCAAAATTAACTCCATACAAACAAACTTACTCACTCACTCAAAAACAGACATGACATCATCTATTCCGGCGACGTCGTTTTACTCCGGCACCTTTCGCATTTCCACTTCCGTTACTCCTCCCACGCGCCTCCTTACCCGCCGTGTCGTTACCGCTCAAGGTAGTTTTTATTTTCATTCTATAGATTAGTGCTTATGTGATTTCGGCTTATGTTTCCTAGCCCAGTATTTCTAGCTTATTTTGAAACTTATAAGCTTATTATGACAATAAACTCATAAGGGGGTGTTTGTTTAAGCTTATATGTGGGCTTATAAGCTTATTTGATTTTGGCTTATTTTGATACTTATGGGCTTTATATAAGTTTATCGTATTATAATAAACTTGTATAAGCCCACAAGTCTCAAAATAAGCCAGAAAACAAATAAGCTCATGAACCATAAGCTTAAACAAACACCCCCTAAGTTTCAAAATAAGCCGAAAAAGTTTGCTTATGAAATATAAGCTGAAACCACATAGCTAAAAATATTAGCTTAAACAAAAACCGTCTTAAGCACGAAATAGTTGTTATTGTTAGGTTATGTACATTTATAAGTTATATCGTATACGTGCGAATAGTTTGAAAGATGTGAAGTGTTATCGTTAGGATTGTGGTGTCAATGGCAAAGAAGATAAACAAGAGAAGTGTTTCTAGGCTTTAGCTTTTCGTGTTTTTAAGAATTGTGATGATGTAGAATGAATATAGCAAAGAATGCAGCCGTTTGGAAGAAAAATAACAATTTTTAGAGCGAAAAGAGGATTTTAATTAGAAAAAGAAAAACTGTCATTACTAATGGTTCGTTTACTGGATTATGAGAAGATGCGTTATAAACATAGTTTCAGTAATCACGATCTTTCAATAGTACTGAAGACTTTGATTTTTATAAGTGTGATTGATCATAAGAAAATATCAGTGCGAGCCTTAAGCCCTTAATGTGGTACATTTTAGCAGTCATTTATTATTTCAGAAATTTTGTGGATTTATTTGCTGGGAAATTGTTGCTCCAACTAACCTAGAAAGTAATGCTAGTTATAGGGTACTCCGTACTTATATGTAGGTTAACAACAGGGGTGAATGGATGAGGTTTTCTGTGTTCAGGTTACCCCGGGAGGGCGAGTCTTTGACTCTGATGTAACCGGGGAACCTCGTGGCTATTTCTAATCCTTACCTGGCCACCCTCAAGTGTGCACCTAGTGAGGTTTGAACCCTTGTCCTCTTGTGAGGAAGTCAAGTGCCTTACCACTAGGCCATTTGGTGGTGGTTGAACTTTATATGTAGGGCGCATATTCTAATTGCTAATTAGGAACTGTAATTCTTAGTATTTATTTGTATAGCTGCTTGTTAAGTTCTGTGATTTTTTTTTTTCAGCTGAGCCGTCAGACAAGTCTGTTGAGATAATGCGTAAATTCTCAGAGCAGTATGCTCGTAAATCTGACACATTCTTCTGCGTTGACAAAAGCGTTACATCTGTTGTTATCAAGGTATCTTCCTTTATATTAATATGCACATTGACAAATTTTGTAAACAAAGACGTGGAATGGACTTGTATATCATACAATGGAATATTAGTTATACTTTCGTTTTTTCTCCCTGTATCTAACATGAAGGTAATTATACTTTGTAACACAGGGATTGGCTGATCATAGAGATTCTTTGGGTGCACCCCTTTGTCCTTGTAGGCAAGTGTGCAGATCTTAACTGAATGCCTTTAAAAGTTTTTTGCTTACGCCCTGTATTTTAAGTAATATTATTTGCTATTTCAGACATTATGATGACAAAGAAGCGGAAGCAAAACAAGGATTTTGGAATTGTCCTTGTGTACCCATGAGAGAAAGGTAAGATCTAGATGGTTTTAAGATCCAGAAGTCGATTACGTTCTGGCTTTCAGTTTGTTTATGCAAGGTTTCACTAATGATTTAGGCTTTAAATTATTGAAACTTCATTAAGAACGTTGTTGATTTTCTTCAACATATTCCCTTGTTAATCATATCAGGAAGGAGTGCCACTGCATGCTTTTCCTCACACCCGATAACGACTTTGCTGGCAACGAGCAGGTAACTACACCATCTTAACTTTATATAAAAGAGCCAAATGGCCTTTGACCTAAAGGTGTAGGTAAGGTGCCCTTCACGTCTCGATTGTGCAGACGTAGGGTGTGTATTAGTTTTCCATTAAAAAATATACTTTATGCAATTTAATAGGCACGGGGAGCAATATCAACATGCTACATGAGTCAATTTGGGTTATATATATCCTTGCTAAAGAGTCAAATGGTAACGCGTTTGGCATTTTTAACTCAACCAAAAATAAACTCATTTTCTCCTGATCCAAACACAACTTAGCTGATATTTCACAGCCTACACCCACCCTATTTTAATTTGTCTTATATAACAGTTTCTATGATCTAAATTGAATGGTTGTGGGTAGTGTTGTTGTTGATATAGAATGGTATTCTTGTGTTTACTACTAGAACATAAACGCATTCGATATGATTGTATTGTTGATACTATAGAGAAGATACAATCTCGCAAATAATCCGACATGTAGTGGGGTATTTGGGTGCTTAGAATTGCTGATGGTACCTATTGTATTTTGAAATAGCGAACTCAAAGCTTATTTAAGGGCTTATTTAAGCAATGAATCATTTGACCTGATCCAAAACCATTAACCTGATATCCATCTTGCCACCTAGATAGTCCGTTGGCCTTATATAACAATTTCCTTTTTTGAGTAGGACCAGACATTTGTTTTTTCTGCTAAAACATAAACAGTGTATTATTTATACTACAAAGAAGATATATTTTTACAAATGTTTCGAACCCATTTGACAGTTGGGTGTTCAGAACTTTATTTCAGGCATAGTAAATCAGCAAACCCAAACACCCCTTAAATTTGTGTATATTCTGCGCAGTGATTTTTATTTTATTTTTTGTTGGTGCAGGCTATTTCTTTGGAAGAAATCAAAGAATTGACTGCCAACATGTAGCTGCCCATCTCGCTCTAAACAAAATTGCTAGTATGTATATTTGTATGCTAAATCACCATATTATCATCAATCTTGTTGTATTTAATCACATTTTGCACGAAACAAAATACCAAGAAATAAAAATGAAAAGCAACTAACTTCAATCACTTTTGGCATTTATAAGGAAGATTTATAACAATGTTTAGAATGTAATACATGCGTGATACTGAACAATCTCAATAAGCTTTGACAGACGTAGAAGGCGTCGAAGTTGACTTAGAACCATTGTTCTTCTTACCACAATCTTGACCTATTCTTGAAGCCAAAGCAACCAAAAATGGCCTTGCACCTCCACCAACACGCGCAGCAGCAGCCACAGCTGGCATGGTTTTACTTTTACAATCATGATCAGATTGAAACCTATGCTTCAAACAGAACTTAATCTGACAAGACTTGCAACTACTCGTATTCGAAAACGTCAAAATCTCCTTACACCTCCTAACACCACAAGTCGGCTTCTTCTTTTTCTTCGGATCACAATCTCCAGATTTCTCATGCTTTGCCAAAATCAAAGCCATCTCTTCTTTTCCTCCTTTGCTGTTTCGTGGAATCTCCATCGACATGGAACACGTTTCACATACCAAAACCTTTCTGCTGTTATGATCCGAGTTTGAGCATTCATGGGACTTATATGATCTATGCTCAACACAAAACACCTGCAACAAATAGCAAAATCAGCAATATCCAACAAACGAAAACGATGAGTTATTTGAAGATATAACGAAATTACCTTTTCGCAGCCATCGCATTTAAAAGGAAGAAAATCGAGCTGTTTGCAATCCGAAAGCTGGCAGTGCTTGCCTAGATCAGGAAAAGCTTCTGTTCCTCCACCCATGGTTTTGATTCTTAGAATAAGATTAAGGTTAACTTGGAGAACAATTTAAGTAATGTTTGAAGAAAGTATGGTTTTTTTTGCTGATAATGTTTGTTGGGTTGGTATTTATAGCTTTGGTTTGTCTTGGGGAGTAAGACATTAGACATGTAAACGTTTTGTTTGAATACTTCTAGGATGTTCGTTTTTGTCAACGCGGATAAAGAGTTTGGGAAGGACACGTTAACACGTGCGACTCTTTTAAATTAAGCTGGATGGGTTTGGCCGGGCTGGGCTTTGGTAGTCCTATGTGGGCTTAATTGTGGTAGGAAAGAAAGCCTTCTTCATGGAGTTGTGTTTTCAGGATTGTAAAATTTGAACAATGGATGATGTTGGATAAATATCTAGGTCGCTTTTAAATTTGCGATCGTTTACAAAAAGAATGTAATGAAATTTCTTGCAAACTCAAAATTTGGATTTCGATGGTTTCAAGTTTGTAGAATTTTCTTCAAGAGAAATATAAACCTGTGTCAAAAGGCGACTTGAGTGAAGTCGAAGGTTTTTTCTCTTTTTGTTTGAAACCGGGAATATACGAATTTGAATTTTGCAAGTCATACACCTTGTTTGTTTTAAAATTTTATTAAGTTATGTCTAGCTGTGGTGTCTGTGTGGATAAATGATGTCTGTTTGTAGATAAATAATTTATTATTGGTTATAAAAATATCTTGCTGTGAATTAATTAGTAAAGCTACATCCTTCTGATTTTTTTGTATTAAGTCATGCTTCTAGGTTAAGTTTATAACAAACAAGTCTTTACTACTAACTCATCAGATTAAGTAATTTTCCAGATTAAACAGTTAAGTCAAACTCAAATAGCACCTTATTCTTAAATCTTAGAAACAAAGTAGGGTGGTGTAGATAGTTTTGCTTTGAAGGACATCCACTTGCTAGGATATTTGGTTGGATTAGATGTCTTCAAGCCTACCTTGCAAAGTTAGTTTAGGGCTTGGCCCATTGCATCAGGTTAACTCTTCTAATTAGCTATGTTCGTGTTTGATAGAATTAAATCATTCACTAACAAACACAACGAACTTTATCCTTTATGTCAATTTCTAACTTATTTCTCAATGCGATCACTACATTATGCTTAAATACATATAGTTAACTACAAAAATATCCCTCTATTTTGTATCCACTTAGGTTTACAATTGAGAGAGTTAATTCACACATGATAATTAAGGAATTACTGTCTTCATAGTGCTTTGTCGTAGCGTTCAGCAGCTAACTATGTGAGAGTAGTAAATGCAAAGCTAGCGACATTGTGAGGCCAAGGCCCAAACTCTCTACAATTAGAAGGTTAACTTTTTTTGTCAATCTCTTCTATCCAATGTTTGAGTTTACCTCAACTAAAAACCGGTTTTTTAGTCGAACCGGCCAAGCTTCCGTCACCGGTCGAACCGGTCGAACCGGACCGGTTGAACCGGCCGAACCGCCCAAACAAAAAAAAAAAAAAAAAAAAAAAGTCAAAAAGTCAAAACCGGTTGAACCGGACCGGTCGAACCGGAAAAAACCGGCCAAAACCGGAAAAACCGGCCGGTTCGCTACAGTAAACGGGACTATAAAAAACCGGGGTTTTTTAAACCGGCCGACCAGCCGGAGGCCGGTCGAACCGGTCGAACCGGCCGGTCCGGTCCGGTTTTTAAAACTTTTTTTGTCAATTGCTTCTATCATGTTTGAGTTTACCTCAACTAATAACATACGTTTGTCTAAGACATATCCTTTAGAACTATGGTTAATGAGATAACTTTGAATCATTGGATGATCGACTTCGAATAACACTTCGTGTAAGCATTAAGAAGGGGAATAGGGGATATAGTAAACACCCGTTGATTATATATAGTTAAAAGAAATCGTTTATTATAACCGATCAAGTTTAGCATTGATGAAGATTAACATAATGTCCAAGTTTAGCAATGTCCTACAAACTTTTGGGTTGTAAGGAACGAAAATAATGTTAACCACAAGATATACTGATGGTAAAGGTGTGTTACGTTGAATCTCCCAAGAAGGCGTGTTTTGTGACTTTTAGCAAACAAAAGGGAAAGTTGCCCAATTGTAAAGACAAGGAATAATACCCTCTCCTTTCTATAAAGTTCTAAAAGCATAATCCTCCCCAATTCTTAGTTTTTTTTATTATATATTAAGAAAAAACAATTTCAATAAAGCGTTATGGTTATTCATGGCCCACAATACGTCCCACACCATTATCATACGTCCAACATCGTTGGTTTAACAACTTAGGATTCAAGACTCTTGACTCCTTAAAAAATGGTATTTACAATACGCTGTATACCCATGTACAGATTTACAACAAGTAAATCTCGCAATATCTTATATTATCTCATTAATATTCGATAATATTAATATATGGTAGATTTACAACAAGTAAATCTTGCAATATATTTCAAATATCAAGAAGATTTTACATAAATCTTTTAAACTTGGTAAACACGATTTTACCATAAGCGCACTAAGTCCACACGATCGGACTTGCTTTATCTTTTAGACGCGAATTAATTCGCGCACATCTTTTAGCCGCGAACAACGCAGTCACGATAAACCTACTCGCGTTTGACATCTTCGCAATGGACAATCGCTATGAGCGCACGAACAAAAACCACGATGCTAGTCAATCGCTATGAGCGCACTGGACAAAAAGCCGTGGTCATGTTATGTTTTCACAACAAGACAACAAGTCTTACACATGTTCTGATTCTTAGGTATCTTTTTCAAGATAAATAACTAAGTACAATCATATTCGATACCAATCGATATAAACAACTTTATTATGAACGACAAGTTTATACATAAGGTAGATTGAACGTGCACAAGTGCTACAAAAAGTTAAGCAAAGCAGCCAAAAGGAAAAGATAACTAAAAGCTATGAGCACGCCTCAACCCAGAGCTAATATCTCCGCATCCTTTTGCGCCAAAGTTGGCACATAAATAGGCACTCCATCAGATCTGGGAGGGGGCGCCGCTCCGAGATCAATTCATTGCCATAAGCGCACTGCGTTTTGCAGATTAGCTACGTGCTACTTCTTTTATGAAGTTTGTAAAACCTCAAGATAGGTGATTTGCATAACTAAGTTTAATGCTCCTACACGAGTAGCACCATCAAACTTGGGGGGCTACCAGGGTATATCCTACCATTGTTTCCGTACAAGTCACGCAGACATGTTTGGAAGCAGATTGTACGTAAGAGGTATTGCAAGCCCTGTACAAAGACGGATTTAAATATTCGCACCCTCTTGCCGCAGGGGAGACGTCCTCTGTTGGTTGTAAAGACGAATGTAAAGTTCGCAAACAGCGCGCACATCGCACACTTTTATAGCGCACTGCGCGCATCTTTGTCGCGCACAACGCGCATCTTTGTCGCGCACAGCGCGCATCCTTGTTGCGTACAACGCACATCTCCGCGCACAGCGCGCACTTCTGCCATAGAAGCACGTCTACTGTCGCACTATGTTGCACCGCTACTGGTACAAAAGGTACACCCTTATCTAGGATGCAGCATAGGGATCCACCTATCCACCTTCACCATTGTGAGACTCTCACAATCCATGCGCACACATGGAGACAATCCATGCGCACACATAGAGACAATCCATGCGCACACATAGAGACAATCCATGCGCGCACCTGAGTTGCGCACACATGAGCCATACCGTCATAGTTGGTTGGGCCTACGCGGCCACGAACAGGACTTAAGTCTAGCATAACATAGCCATGCACTATGTCACACTAGACTTGGGGGGCTTGTAGACGTATGGTCTGGACTGACCCACGACAAGTGGGTCAGGCCCGGCAGACAGCGGCCCACTCTACGCCTAAACCCTAATCCATGCCCTATATATACACGACAGGTTATTCTAAACCTAACTGACGATACACAACAGGTCTACTTAGGGCTCGAGAAGACGACTAACGGCCCAGGGAGAGTCGTTGAATCAGTCCGCGCCAGATTATGTATCAACATTGCTCATGTAGATAATTTAGGATTTAATTTACTTAGTATAAGTCAATTATGCCGCAAAAAGTATAACGTCTTTTTCAGTGAAAATGGAAGTAAAATACTTAAAGATGGCATAACCGTAGGAAAAGGTGTTTTAAAGAATAATGTCTATGTTATGAAATTAGATAAAACACCTAAAGATAAGTTATGTCTTACCTCCTTGGACGAAAACTCAACTCTATGGCATCGACGCTTAGGTCATGCTAATATGAGGCTTATTCAATCTTTGTCATCCAAAGAACTCGTTAGGAACCTACCCAAGTTGAAATATGACCAACACTTTTGTGATGCTTGCAAAATTGGGAAACAAGTACATAATAGCCATAAGGCTAAAAACATGGTATCTACATCTAGATGCCTAGAATTATTACATATGGATTTGTTTGGCCCGTCGGCTATACAAAGTTATGGAGGTAATTTTTACACTTTAGTCATAGAAGATGATTACTCTAGATATACATGGACAAAATTTTTGAAAACTAAAAATGAGGCATTCGATAAATTTGAAATTCTAAGCAAGAAAATTCAAAATCAAATAGGAAGTAACATAGTATCTATTAGAACTGACCATGGTCGAGAATTTGACAATGAAATCCAATTTGGAAATTTTTGTGATAATAATGGAATAACTCATAATTTCTCGGCTCCTCGTACACCTCAATCTAATGGTGTAGTAGAACGTAAAAATAGAACAATTCAAGAAATGAGTATAACTATGTTAAATGAACAAAACATACCTCAAAAGTTTTGGTGTCACGCTGTAGATACTTCTACATATATCCTAAATAGAGTTTTAATTAGACAATTTTTAAATAAAACTCCATATGAAATTTATCGAGGCAAAAAGCCTACATTAGGATATTTTAGAGTTTTTGGAAGCAAGTGCTTCATTTTGAACACAAAGGATTATCTCACCAAGTTCGACCCAAAGTCGTATGAAGGTGTATTTCTTGGGTACTCACAAAACAGTAAAGCATACATAGTATTAAACAAGGAAACATCAAGAGTCGAGGAATCGTTGAACGTAACATTCAACGAAAGTCCACCTCCCTCTAAGACATCACCTTTGGTAGATGATGACTTAGTTGAAAGTCAAATGGCTAATGATATAGAAAACATTGAAAATGACAATGAACTCGTAAAAGGAGAAATAGTCAATATTAAAGAAACTAAAAGTCATCCATTAGAAAACGTCATAGGAAAACTTAATGAAAGAACATTAAGATCCAAAGCTCAAAATGAAAGCAATTATTTTTGTTTTATTCCAACGGTTGAGCCTAAAAATATAAATGAGGCAATAAAAGATGAATCTTGGGTAATTGCTATGCAAGAAGAACTAAATCAATTTATTAGAAATGATGTTTGGACATTGGTCCCTCCACCTAAAAACCAAACCATAATCGGCACCAAATGGGTCTTTAGAAATAAAATGGATGAAAATGGTATTGTATCTAGAAATAAAGCTAGGCTAGTAGCTCAAGGCTACAATCAACAAGAAGGTATAGATTACGATGAAACCTTTGAACCCGTAGCTAGACTTGAGTCTATTAGGATATTACTTGCATATGCATGTGCACATGATTTTAAGTTATTTCAAATGGATGTCAAAAGTGCTTTCTTAAACGGTTTTATAAATGAAGAAGTATATGTTGCACAACCTCCCGGCTTTGCCGACTTCGAAAAACCAAATTATGTTTTCAAACTTAAGAAAGCTTTATACGGACTTAAGCAAGCACCAAAGGCTTGGTATGATCGACTTAAGACCTTCCTAGTTGACCATAAGTATACCATGGGCCTAGTAGACAATACTCTCTTCACCAAGAAAAAGGGATCACATATTATCATAGTCCAGATATATGTGGATGACATTATATTCGGTTCAACTTGTCAAAAGTTATGCGACGATTTCTCAAAAATCATGCATGACGAGTTTGAAATGAGTATGATGGGGGAACTAAACTTTTTCTTAGTTCTCCAAATAAAACAATTAGAAGATGGGATATTCTTCAACCAATCAAAGTATATCAAAGATATGCTTAAGAAGTTTGGTCTTGAAGACTCAAAACCCATGAGAACACCCATGTCCTCCGAAACCAAACTCACAAAGGATGAAGAAAATGAATCCGTAGATTGCACTAAATATAGAGGAATGATTGGTAGTTTACTCTATCTTACGGCTAGTAGGCCTGACATTATGTTTAGTGTTTGTCTATGTGCACGTTTTCAAGAAGATCCAAAAATGTCCCATCTTGAAGCCGTTAAACGAATATTTAGGTACATCAAAGGTACTACACACTTAGGACTATGGTATCCCAAAGGAACGGGTGTAGAAACCATAGTGTATACCGACTCAGATCATGCCGGTGACTATGTTGATAGGAAAAGTACTAGCGGTATTTGTACTTTTGTAGGATATTGTCTCACATCTTGGTTCGCTAAGAAATAAACTGCCCTCGCAATCTCAACAACAGAGGCAGAGTATGTGTCTGCAGGAAAGGCGTGTCAACAAGCACTATGGATAAAACAAGCTCTCGTCGACTATGGAATTGAACTCAACAACATTCCCATTCTTTGCGACAACAAAGGTGCTATCGATCTAAGCAAAAATCCAGTCCAACACGCTAGAACCAAACATATTGAAATACGCCATCACTTCCTTCGCGACAATGTACAGAAGGGAATCATCTCAATTGAGAAAGTTTCCTCAGAGGACAACATTGCCGATATTCTCACAAAACCACTTAAACGAGAACCTTTCAACTATCTTAGACTTGGATTAGGATTAATGGAACCTAGTGATTAGGTAAAACATTAGTGTAAATATTAGTTTAACCACACTCGACACTAAACCAAAAATTGCGTTCTGTTCCGCGGATCTAATCGATAACAAGGACGGATCCTTTGTTTTGGATCCGCCGGATCCGTCGCATGCACAGTCAAGTTTATTATTAAATAAACAAGAACAAGTACTATTCATTCCTCACTCCAAAACATATCACCCTACTGTATTCGACACACACTCAATCTCCATCACAATTTAGATCATTTTCTTCCACAAATTTGTGCTTCTAACACCACTGTAAGTATTCTTATCATATTTATACTCCTGATCTGCGTCTAGGATTTCTATTTCATGCACAAAACCAAAACTTGGGGTATATGCATAATTTTTGAAAAATCATGAAGCATATTTACTGCATTACACTTAAAAACATGTTTTTCTTAGTTAGGAATTACATCTCATAGCACATTGTCTTAATTTAACAAAAACCCCTTGAAAATTTTCTTACTAAAACCTTCTAACGACTAGGTAAAATGATCTTTTTCAACATTGTTCATACAAATGCAAAAACGTTATCTTTTAGAAATCACTTGCATAATGTCTCTTGAATGCTAAAGGAAATACATAATTAATATGTACTTTCGGGTACATTCAACCGTAGCTACATTGAAATAGGAGCGTTTGGGTTATCTCTTGTTTTTTTACACAAAACTTGCATAAACTAAATTTTCACGCATCAAAAAGGGTCGAGATAACCGCACCTCCACATTGTCCCCATGTAGGCACACACTAGGAATTTTACACTTAATTTGATCATTTCAACTAAAACTATGTAACTTTTGAACTTAGGAAAATCATGCCTCCCGCAACCAACTACGATCACAAAAGAACCGTTAACTACTTACCCGAAGTCCACAAAACCAAAGGTCTAACCAATGCCCAAATCGAAATTTTCAAAGCTTTAGAGAAAAAGTATGTCCATGAGGGTAGAGTCGTAGATTCCTCGTTCTATGAAGGAACACAACTTAGGGAACAATTAGCCGCAATACGATTTGATACTCTTTTGGATATAGATGAACCAATCGTCCCTAGGTTCATTCTTGAGTTCTATGCTAGTATAGGTCGTAGTTCATGTGACCAAGGTTTCGTAAGTCTTCAGTTTACTTTAAATGGAAATTTTGTCAACATCCCTTTTGATCAATTTGGTGAGGTCTTGGGCATTCCAAGTCAAGGGACATGTATTTACTCGGACAAATGGTCCTTAACAATCTTAGAATCCAATCTCGATAGGACGGCACCATATGTCACTCCTCTCGCATCAAAAGAAGTGATTAGGGAACATCTCTTCATTCCTAAGAACAACCCCACAAGGATGTATCGTGGCCGCGAAGTTGCTAGAGATCCATTTGCAATGGAGCTAAATGAACTCAAACCCGAATTCAAGAAAATGGAAGAGGTCTTAAGGGCTAATGTGATGTGCACCATAGGAAACTGTGATCACATCAATGCCTGTTTGTGTCATATGATGTACAACATCTCTACTCGTCAACCCTTCAATCTTGCTTATTATGTTGCCAAAAGAATGTGTGACATTCCGGTTCAAGGCAAGATTGCAATGCCTTATGGAATGCTCTTAACCCGACTCTATAGAGCCTTTGCACCCGCCCGTCCAAACCCATTAGGTTTTGTTCTGGAATACAATGAAATTGAACATACCTTCGTTCCTTTGAGTGACTTTAGGGTTAGTGTTGATAAAGGTAAACGTCCTCGTGTACCAACATCATCCTCATCATCTTCAATGAGTGAAGATGATGGTTTGCCAAATTCTAGAATTCCTCCACCCGAATACTTGAGCCATCTTCCTCCAATTCAAAATGAATCCGCTGAGTATCGAAACATCAAAGGAATGGTGAAGAATCTTGGTCGTTGGATGATGAAATTGCACAAAGGTATGAAGAAGTTGAAGAAGAAGCTTAGTTGAAGGAGTGTTTGGATTTGAACAATGTTAGACTATGTGATGTTAAACTTCTATGTGTCTCGACTTTATCTGATAATACTTGTTATGTATGTGTAATAACTAACATTTGCAGGTAGATAACCCTCATGGTTATCAATTTTCCGGGTTATAGCCTATGTTTGGCATAACACCTAAAAAGGTAAGTTTCTAAGAACGGATTAAACTATGTTCAATCGTGTGTTAATATTCTCATATTTAGTTGTTTTGCTATACATATTAGATGTTAAGTAAGGTCTAGGTGAATTTTTGGGTTTTCGTCGAAAAACGCGAAATATGACAAGTGTCCTGTTTAGTTTTAGCAATTAGGCCGCGGATCCGGCGGATCCCAAACTTTGGCTCCGCCAAGGCTTATCGTTGGTTCCGCCATCCGCCTACCTGCGGATTCGGCGGATCCCTAACTTTGGTTCCACATTTGATACAACTTGGATCCGCAGGTTCCCTAGTAAAATTCTAAAACTTTTTCGACTCATCTCAATTCTTAAATATTAGTGTTTAGTATCATTTAGGATTCATTCACTGATCATAATTCATCTTAGAATCATTTAGGAATTCTTAGAAACTTAGGAACAATATTTCCCACCAAAATTTAAATTTTTGAATTTTAGGTGTGAGTTACCAAACTGATACAAAGAAAGAACCCTTTATAGGGATCCGTCAAATCCGTTGAAATATCAAATCATAAGATTTTCCACTATCAACTT